>LNAC01000357.1:1739790-1762694 GCA_002007465.1 Ailurus styani
AGAGAGAGAGGGGGAAGCAGGCTCCCTGTTGAGCAGAGAGCCTGATGTGGGGCTCGACCCTAGGACCCTGAGATCATGACCTGAGTCGAAAGCAGAGGCTTAACCCACTGAGCCACCCAGGTGCCCCATAAATAAAATCTTGAAAAAAAAAAAAAAAAGACAGTACTCCTGGTCATGATAGAAACCCACCTTCAATTGCCTTAAGGAAAAAAAAGAGTATTGACTCATAACTAAAAAGTCCTGAGAGTATTGGTTTCAGGCCTGATTGGATCCAGCTGCTCATCAGAAATCAGTCACTTCGCAACTCTCAGCTGTTTTCCTCTGTGATGACTTAATTTTCATGCAGACTGTCTTTATGTGTTGACAAAGATGGCTACTAACAGCCGCAGACTTATTCTGATTGCCCAGGCTTAGGTCACAGGTTCGACCCTGGAACCAGGCAGTGGGGTCAGTCTTTCAGGGCTATAGGACTACAGGTGGAAGAATGGAAGAGAGAGATTACCTGTGGGAAAAGAGTAAAAGAGGGCGCCTGGGTGGCTCAGTGGGTTAAAGCCTCTGCTTTCGGCTCAGGTCATGATCTCAGTGTCCTGGGATCAAGGCCCGCATCGGGCTCTCTGCTCAGCAGGGAGCCTGCTTCCTCCTCTCCCTGTCTCTCTGCCTGCCTCTCTGCCTACTTGTAATCTCTCTCTCTGTGTCAAATAAATAAATAAAATCTTTAAAAAANGTAAAAGAAAAGCTGATGAGTAGGCTGGCCGTCAGGTGTCCTCCCAGACAGGTGACTAAATTAGTTTTCAAACGGTGTCCTCTGGAAGGAAGTGTCCTGAGGGAAGGGCGAGAGGCCCTTTGGAGGTAGAGCTAGCAGGTGTGCTAACAAAGACTTGGAAACACGGTGGTCAGTTATCTCCATTGCTACTTCTTGGTTGTGTAAGCTCTCCAAGATTTTGCCTCTGAGTTTTCACTGTGAAATCAAGCCTTTTCGAGTTGTCTTGAGGGCTAAATGAAATTGCAAATACAGGGGCTCAGGAAAAGTCATCCTATTCTCTTCCGTCTTCAAATAGTAAGGTCCTGGGACTGATCTACTTTGCCCAGGAGGGGAAAAAAAAGCACGTTCTCCACCTAGTGGCCACAAGGGCCATTGCGCTGTAGCATTGACCCATTTACAGAACTGTCCAAGGTTTCTTCTGAGTTTTGGAACCCCTGGACAGATGAAGCAGCATTTGTGGAGGACAGTGAGCCTCGGAGTGCCAGAACAGGGACATGCCTGCCTTCTCTGAATGTGGATCTGGCAGAGGACAGAGTAGGTGAGGTCGTTAGGTGGACAGATGGCCAGAGGGAGAAATTGTTTTTTCCTACTCTATTTGACACTAATGACAGCTGAACAGAAGGAAGGCCTGGTTAGGGATGGGAACAGCTCATCTGGTGGGGGCTGCTGTGAGGGAAGGGCTTTCTTTGTTACCTGCTTTGGGAAGACCCCTAACTGTCCACCACTACCTCTTCAGTACTCAGGCTCAAACCGTGACGACTTCTTCTTCTTCTTCCTCTTCCTCTTCCTCTTCCTCTTCTTCTTCCTTCTTCTTCTTCTTCTTCTTCTTCTTCTTCTTCTTCTTCTTCTTCTTCTTCTTCTTCTTCTTCTTCTTCTTCTTCTTCTTCTTCTAGATTTTATTTATGTATTTGAGAGAGAGAGAATGAGAGTGAGAGAAAGCATGAGAGGGGAGAGGTCGGAGGGAGAAGCAGACTTCCCGCTGAGCAGGGACCCCCCCCTCCCACCCCCACCCCAGTGCAGGACTCGATCCCGGGACTCCAGGATCATGACCCGAGCCAAAGGCAGTTGCTTAACCAACTGAGCCACCCAGGCACCCCTCAAACTGTGACTTCTTATAACTTCTACCTGACAGAAGATAGCAAGGCTTCAGGTCACATGAAGTTGGTGGCAGGGCTCAGACCAACACCCAGCGACCCTGAATCCCAGACCAGTGTCCCCATGACATGTTTCACAGCTGCTATATGGCTGCATACATAGCTGTGTGTCTGCACTGAGAGGTTATTACATCCCAATTTGCTTTTCATCCAGCTCTGGGTTAAGAGCTTTATATGCATGATTCCATTGTCTTCTCCTTGGATGTCTTTGGCTGCAGAACCTGAGGTGCCCCTGAGGTGCTTGAGATAAGCTGATGCTCCTTAGCAGTGAAAGGTGACTTCTGGCTGGAGCCCAGGAAAGAACCACCTCCGGTCAACAAGTTCCCCGCCCCAATCAGATTGAATGAGGTTTCTGGCATTTCATTAATCATCGACACTTAATGCAGTACTCTGTGCCAGATGCCATCTGCTTCTAGCCTCACATCCCCGGGGAGACCCAGGCCAATAACATAAGACTTTAGGCCAATAACATAAGGAATGTTTACATAGTCCTCATTTTCATAGTATTTAACATGTCAGGTCCATAATTGTTTCATGTGTATCTATTCTTTTATTCACCAAATAACCCTAAAAGGTTTCACTAATGTTTCATCCTTAGGTACAGGGCAGCTTACCAAGATCACACAGCCCTGCAGAGCTAAGATCTGAACCCTGGTTGCCTGATTCCAGCCTGAGTTTTTGCCGCTACACTAGACTGCCTCTTCAGGGCTGATGCCTCTCCCATCTTGAGACTTTCCTTTGCCATCAGAGCCATGGTCAGGAGCTCCCTCTCGTGTTTACCTGTTGGACTGGGTATTGTGGGTCCTAGGCACTGACATGAGAGGCTAGAGAAATTCAGATCTGATCTCAGGGATGCTCAGAGTAAGAGGGGCCCTGATATGAAGTCAATATGAGCCCTTGAGTTCAAATTCCCACGTGCTACGACAATGTCCAAAATTAGAAAGACTGACAATACCAAGTGCTGGCAGGTTGGTACGTTCGTAGAACCACAGTGGAAAACCATTTGGTAGTATCTCAACCAACACACCTGTCCTTTGATACGACAATGCCACTCCTGGGTATATGTACGTATGCACGCGCACACTAAATGACACATACAATATTTTTCACAAGAGCTTTATTTATAATAGTTCAAAGTGGAAATAACCCAACTGTCCATTAACAGAATAGCTAAACTGTAGTGTATTCATGTAACGGACTACTACTACATAGCATGAAAAAAATGAACTTCTGCCATACACAAAAACATGGATGAATCTCACAGACATAATATTGAGCAAAAGAGGATGTGATTCCATTTTTATAAAATTCAAGAGCAAGCAAAACTAATCTGTGGTGATAGAGGTCAAAACAGTGTTTACCTCTGGGAGATAATAAGTAGGAAGGGGAACAAGGGAAACTTCTGGGGATCTAGCAATGTCTGTATTTTGATCTGGAGGGTGACTACCCAGATGTACACACATATGTCAGGATTATCAAACTGTACTCGAAAAATCAGAGCAATTGCGAAATGTAGCTCAGAAAGTTAGGGAAAAAGTGGTATTTCAAATAACGACAATTTCTGGGTACAGCTTACAGCAGTTATTTTTGCCCACCCCCAACCATTCTTCTCCCTTAGCCTGGAAGGAGCCCCACACTTTCTTCTTTTCTCTTCCAGTCAAAGTGTTTTAGGTGGAGCTCACTCTTTCCCAGAGCCCAAATCAGGGCACCATTTCCCCTAGTTGCAGTGATTGGTTTAGGAATTGGAACAGGGCCAAGCTGATTAATGAATCAATCCAGAATTTTTACTTGGAACTAGTAAGAAAAGACATTCTTTCTGTACTGTAGTTGCCTATCTATCAGGATATAAGCCTGGAGCTGCCAGTGACCATCTTGCTACCTCTCTGGAGGGAGTTCGCCTGACAAAGAGGCCACACATAGAAAAGCAGAGTGAGATTAAATTCTTCCTGATGACACTGTGTCGGAACCTGGATCTAGCCATCCCTGTATTGAAACTTTTCATTAGGTGAATCAGTAAATTTCCCTTTTTAGCTAATCATTTTGATTTCAGTTTTTTACAGTTATAACTGGAGTCTAATACACTGGAAATCTTGGGTAAAATTATGAGAAGCATGGGAGGGGTTGGAATATAAAATAACCACTGAGCCTTGTCCAATTTATTTTATGGTTGCTTGTTCTGTGAGACCATAGCCCTGCTAGAAGGTGGGTGGGGCAGGCCCAGGGGTCCTGTGGGAAGGATTCTGGTCCCTGTTTGGAAAGGGTTCTGGACTAGGAATCTAGAGAACTGGATTCCACTTTCCATTTTGTTGCTTCTTAGTGGTAGGACCTTGGGTAAAATATATATCTCTTTGAGAGTCTTTTCTATAAAATGGAATATCATTACCTAGCTCAAAAGGCTGTTAGGCAGATCAAATGCAAGTTTCCCAACTTCTCAAGCTTTTTCATACCCTTAGGTGAGTTAGTGCCTGTGTCCTGGGCATTCTCAATGCACCCTGTATGATCCTCTGACCATTGCCATAATGATCTTTATAGTGTGTGAGATCCCCAATGGCAAGAAAGTGTTCATCCGTGTGCTCTCTTGCCAACAGGGCTGGGCACACAGCTGGCAGTGACTCCTGAACTCAGACTATGAGGTCTTATGCGCCAAGGGCTAATGATCTGGCAGCCCACCCACCCTTCTGCCCTTTGTTTCCTTGCCTGATAGATGAGGCTGATTCTGACATCCTGTATAACGTAAAAAGGACTCCAGGGAAACTGCTGGGACAGTCCTGGGCTTTGGATGCTGAGAGCTGAGAACCCATCATGGGGCCCGCATAAGGCCCTTCCCAGCTGGTCAAGTGCAGGTGACCAAGAACAGTTTGCTGAGTGAAGAATGGGGGCTGAGACTGCCTGCGTACCCTCCTCAGATCTGGTTGTCTGAGACAAACGTTGGACAGAGGGCTCGGCTCCTGAGGCCATCACACTTCCCTAGCTCATTTCTGGGTTATAGAAAAGCTTCCTCCAAGAATCTCTAGGCTTGTATGTTGATGGAACAAACCTAGTGCTGAGAAAGAGCCATGTAGGGAAAAGCCATATTTCCTTATACACACTCATTCATTCATATATTAATTATTCAACAAACACTTCATGACACACCACTCCACATTAAAGAAGTAGAGATGAAAGAGGCTAGGTCTTAGCCCCGAAGGGATTTGCCTGGAGAAAGCCATATTGGACCCAGCCTCCATTTTGGGTTCCCTGTGGGTCTCCTGTCCTGCTCCCCTGCATCTCTTCTCCACTGAACAGCCAGAATGATCCTCTCAAAGTAGATTCTCAGTTTAACCCCCCTAAAGAGCTCCATGAGGCCCTCAATGATAGGGGGAGGTAGATGAATAGATAAGGTGGTATTAAATTTAGGGCACCTGGGAAGGTTTCAACAAAGTTGCCAAGTAATTTAGATGTTTATCTCTGTCCCACCTCTTAAGATCAGTATTTAGAGCCCTGGGAGTCTGAGAGGGGTGAGGGTAAGCAGTCAAGACACGCGTATTAGATCCAACGGCAATATGGCACCAAATCCCAGGCCTGTTAAGTTGCAGTCTGGCTCATGGGAGAAATTCTTTATTTCGATGCTTCAGTGACCAAGAGACAGAGCATAAGCACACGCACACACACCCATACACAATACATAAAGGCATTTCACAGGCAAAGGGATAGGCAGTCGGGGGGAAGAGGCCACAAGAGCAGCTAGGGGCTTCTCTGACTCAATGAAGAGGGGCCTAAGATGGTGACATTCCTTGGAATTCCTGCTTGAGAGCTATAAGTGAAGTCCCAGGCTATAAAGCACAGCAGAGTTGGAGAAATCTAAGCTTGGAGCCTGGGGAACATCTTTTTCCTCATTGCAGAAACCTGTACCAGCTCTCCTTTCTTTCCCTGGGGGTCCTATCCTGTTCCCTGGTACCCAGGAATCTCCTGGTGGATGATGGGAGGGCTAGCACCACAGCAACCTGGGCAGGTGGTCTGCTGCATAGGGAGAAGGAGAGGGCTGGTAGCGCCAAGGAGCAGCAATGAACCTCTGAGCTGGATAGCATGAGGCAGTTTGCCTTTAAGGGCACAGGACCATCAAGGGAACTTGCATGTGGGGACTTTCCCACATGTCCCTGCGTCAGAGCACCTCTCTGACAGAGGAGGGGAAAGGCCCCGTTGGAGATTTCCATGATCCCGCAGGGTACTGAGGCTTCCTCCAGCTCTAGCTTTTCTCCAGCTGCTGCAGATCCTTAGCACCATTTAGGAACTGCAGAGAAGGGGCAGGAAGGACAGCACTGCTCTGCCAGGACTGTATCATTGTTCCAGGAGGAAACTTCACAGTGGGCACAAAGCTGTCTAACTGGCCAGCATCTGGTCCCAGGCTCAGGAAAGCCTGTACTTTTTGGGGAAAGGGGGAGTGTCATATTAGCTCCAAGCTTCCATAGGGCAGCCATTTCCAGCTACCCTTTCCCCTCTAGGCCAGGGTCTGGGGTGAAAGCTCCAGGTTTCTAGGAGCTGCCTAGAGCACAGGGAGAGCTCAGTTTTTTAGCTGCAGAGACTGGTTCAAAACTGACCTGCAGAGGAAAGACAGGCCTGGGGCTCATGACATATGGCCCAAAGAGGCTGGGGAAGGGGAAAGGCCATCCTCCAAATCACAACCTTGTGAGGCTCCAAGTCCTCTCAAGATTTACCCCCTTCCCTTGTCCTGACCTACAGGGCCCATTCCAAAGGGGAAGAGCAGGGGTGGATTTGCCTGGACCAATCAGAGGCTATCTGTGGCCCACACCTGCCTCAGGCCTATGTGTTCTCCAGGTATAAGAAACGAGGAAGAGGGAGCCAAGGGCTGACCATGGTCACGGGAAGCTGGCTCATGGCTGGTTCAACCTGGGGTGCTGGACAGAAACATCTTTAGTCTTCCAACGTGGCTGAGTCTTTCTGAATGGGCTGCCTTTGCACTGGAATCTGGCCCAGGGGTGATGCCATTGTTTTTGGTGACCTGTAATTTGAGAAGGAATAAATGCACAGGGTCAGTGTGTGGTGATTGTGATGGTGTTCCAGGTAGTTTATTCTAAGGATAATACAGCTCTTCCAGGGCTTTGGAGAAATAAGGAGGGCAGCTCTCCTTTACTGAGGGCCACTGCAAGGTAAGAACAATGCTTGGTGCCTTGCTTCTAGCATCTTATTTCATCCTCATGGCAATTTGACAAGGGGGGAAATAGTACCTCCATTTTATATATGAGGAAACTGAAGTTCAGAAAGTGTAAGTCGCCTGCCCCCAGTAAACTTTTTAGTTTTGCTTTTTGTTGTTATATTTAAC
Source organism: Ailurus styani (assembly GCA_002007465.1). Taxonomy (NCBI): domain Eukaryota; kingdom Metazoa; phylum Chordata; class Mammalia; order Carnivora; family Ailuridae; genus Ailurus; species Ailurus styani. The sequence continues at coordinate 1,747,028 of LNAC01000357.1, forward strand.
TACACCCTCCCCCGCCCCCTGCTTCCCGTAAGCTTTTTGAAAGTGTCCTTGATTCAGGATGGCCGCCCATGTCTCTCCACTAAACCAAGCCATTTATTCTGCCTACAGGGCCCTATATGACCTGGATAGTATAGACTGACCATTCTCCCCCTCATAGTGAGTCACAAGTGGCTCTCCTGTGACTCTCTATCCCACTCTCTGGGCATCTGGCAACACTTGATATTATCTTATTTGTTCATGGATTTGTTTAGGATCTGTTTCTACCACTAGATGGGGATCCAAAAGATCAGAGAACACTACTGGTCTTGGTTTCTACTGTAGCCCTAGTGTCCCAAACAGGGCCTGGCACATAATAGGTACTCAATAAATTTTTGTTGAATGAATGAAAGCTTATCTCTAATAGCTCCCCTTTTTGGTACTAGTACTACACATACATTATCTCTAACTTTCACGTCATTCTATCAGGTGAGGATAATGATCTCCACTTCGAATGTCAGAGCAAAATGAATGTACTTTGGAATCAAAGTATTGAATTCTGGGACACCTGGGTGGCTCAGTGGGTTAAAGCCTCTGCCTTCAGCTCAGGTCATGATCTCAGGGTCCTGGGATTGAGGCCCACATCGGGCTCCCTGCTCAGCGGAGAGCCTGCTTCCTCCTCTCTCTCTGCCTGCCTCTCAGCCTACTTGTGATCTTTTTCTCTCTGTCAAATAAATAAATAAAAATCTTAAAAAAAAAAAAAGTATTGAATTCTGGGTCTAACTCCAAGTAACTGTGCAATCTTGGGCAAGTCACTTAACCTACCTGACATTAGGTTTCCTTGGGTTGGAAAAGTGGGGTTTGTGTGTCTTTAATTCAAAGCTGCTATTGTGAATTAAATGATTAAATTAGGTATTCAACAAATTCTATCTATAATCTTATGGAAAAGGAAGTGGAGGTTCAGAGAGGTTTACGACTCACCCAAAGTCACATAGCTGGAAGTGTAGGAAGAATATAGTAAACACTATCATTTTCAAGGAGGCGTAGCCCCAGGGTAGGGCTCTGGCTGGTTCTAGGTGGTCAACCGAAACTGTCACCAGTGAAGCTGTAAGGGAGGTATACTGAAATGGGAGTGAGCCCCAGGCTGGATTACGGGGGCTTATGTCAAGTTCATACTTAAAAAAAAGCCTCAAGAGTCCTCCCAATTTAAAAAATATATACAGATAAATAAGATCTGCTGCAATGTGGGAGAGGAAACTTAAGGCAGAGAGGACCAAGGACATTTTGACTCTAATAGTCTGGGTTTCTACCACCTTTAATTCATTTAGCTCTGTGAGCAATATGGGACCTACCACCAAAGTCAAAGAAATCATTTTAGTAGACTTCCTTGCCTGAAACTCAGTTTCCTCATCTGTAAAATGGGGACATTCTCATTTCAGACAGTTACATAGTGGCACACTGTCCATACTACCCAGTTCCTTTCTGAGAGGAAGGGACAGAACCATGTGAACCCTCCCCTGGCCAGGCCCTAGCTGCCTCATATCACATGGTGCCATAGCCTCCTTGTAAGCATGATGCTCTGGAGGACTGTGGTGTGAGCCAGGCAAGCCTTAGTTTGAATTACAGGCTCTGCCTCATACTATCTCTTGGATTGGTGGTTGCCTCTGTCTGTAACAATAATCCTTTCTTCCTAGGGCTGTTGTGAGGATTACCTGAGAGAATTTGCTTGGCATATGCGGTGTAACAGAACAGGGGGCTCAAAGAATGTTAGTCATTTTCAAGATTATAAACAGATGACTGATTCTGTTTACTTCTTCCTATCAAAGCACTTATCACGATTTGTAACTATTGGTTGTTTACTTGTTTATTGTTTGACTCCTCCCATCAGAATGTAAGGTCATGAGAGCAGGGACTGGGTCTGCCTTGGTCACCACTCAGAGATTGCTCAGTAAATACTTGATCAAGGAATGAAGAAACCTGGTCATATTTGGTAATAACCTGTAGAGGGAGTTCTTGCCATAGAATTGATGGCAATCAAGACTAGGTTCTTTAAGCCAGTGGTGGGGACCAAAAAAAGCTTCCCAAATCAGACTGCTAAAAGGCAGGAAATCTAAGTACTTTTAGGAGACCACCACGGAAACTGTGTTTCTCTATGAAAACCTTCAGCCCAGCAGGTCCAAAGGCTGCAGAGAAGCTGATGGGAGAAAAACTTACAAAGGAGACACTTCTTTCTGTTAACCGATTGATCTTCTATTGACTGAGAAAAGGCTACCAGGATACCAGTTTAGCAAAGAAATACCTGGTTTTGTTTTTATTTAGAAGCCCTGAGTTTTTGTTGAAGACCCTTGAATTTCAAAGGATGATTACTCACTGGTTCTTGTGTTTGAAGCCGCTGACATGAGCTTGATACTGTTCTATGGAGTTCAGCACTATCTTACACGTCTTGCAGGGGTAGCCCTTCCCGGCTGAAACACATAAAAATCAAGATGTTTAGTCATCCAATAAAAAGGGACCTGGGGACTGCTGCTTTTGACAGTAAATGCCCTTCTGAGGACAGATGGCGGTGTGAGGTTAGGTGGTTGGCCCTGATGAGAATCCCAGAGGCCTCAATGCTCAGGGGGCACAGGCTGTGTGCCTATATGTTTCCTGGGTTTGGGAACTTCCTCATCCTCTGCAGCATCCCCAACATTGAACCTGGGCCAGAGTTCAATTGAACTGAGTGCTGGCCCCAGCACTGAACCTGGGCCAGCTATCTCTTGAGTAAATAAAAGACTGACAGAACAAAGAGGTGACATTTGGTGTAACTGTCTTTTCTACCTTGACTGTGCTAAGTGGCCTCATTAAGAATGCCCTTCACTGAGAGATCTCTGGGAAACTGCCACTCTCCTTAGGCTTGCAAAAACAGTAATTAATGAGAATGCCTGCTATGAAAAGTAATCTTTCTACCTTGGGGCTCACAGACACCCTGTCTTACTACCAGGTCTGATCCATTGCCAAAGTGGTCTTTGTCCACATGGTCTAGTAGAAAGCATGGGTCAGGACCCAAGATATGGAGCTGGACTCCTGGCTCTGCCTTCATGTGATCTTGGCAAAATCCTTTCCACTTTCTGATCCTTAGCTTTTCTCAATTATAAGCCAATTACCCTATAACTTAAAACCGTAAAACTTATTATAAAAAGCAGTACAATTAACCAAGTACCTGATATAGACCATGCACACTATATAACTTTGGCCCTCATAATGATCCTGTGAGAATCATTACCATTATTTTATAGATGAGGAAAATAAGGCACAGTCACATGTCTAAGAACACAGAATTAGAAAGTGGCAAACTCAGGCCTGGCTGGCTACAAAGGCTACACTTACTCTAGTGTGCCAAATGTTAGCTATACAAGGCAGCTGTACACATAACTTCAAAAGCCCTCTGGTTCTGACGCTTCTCCAATCATCTGCCATCCTAAAATTTCACAACTCCGGAGTGAGATCACCTAGGCTCAAATCCCAGCTCTATCATTTCTTACCTGTAGGACCACAGGCCAGTTACTTAACCTCTCTGAGATTTGGTTTCCTCATTTGTAAAAGTGGGGCTTCTCTGAGAATCAGGTTCCTTACCTATAAAATGAGGTTAATATTAGTATCAACCTCATAAGGTTATTGTAATGATTTAAGTAAAAGCATTTGACACATAGTAAGTGCTCAACAAATGTGAGCTTTCATCACTAGTATTATTTTACTCTTATGGGTTCAATGCGTCACTCTGGTAAAGAGGTGGAGGGTATCTTTTAACCAGCCTTCCATGGCAACTGTAGCTACTGTGAACACCAACGATCACCTCTACACCAAAAAACTAGCCAATGTTCCCGGCTACATTTGTTTCCTTTGTATCTTCAAGTATTTCCTGGAAGACACATCCTTTAAAGGAATTAAAGGGAAAAATTATTACAATCAGAATTCAAGTCCTTTTTAGACATTAATGGACAGAATTTCCAGAAGGCTTAAATTTAGATCCTTAGCTCTTCTCTCAAACTCTCTAGGGGGTCACATGCATTCCCCTGACTTTAATTACCACCTAAAACATTATACTACCAATATTTAACAGATACTGACCTACCAAATGGCAGTATCTCTAAACCAGACCTCTCTTTTGAGGTCTAGACCTATATATCCAACTATCTACTTAGATACCTCATGGACATCTTAAACTTAAGCTGATGAAACCTGGCTATCCACCTATTAGCTTAAGACTAAATCTGGTCACCATCCTTGACTATTCTCTTTCCTTCACCTCCCACATTTTTTTTTTTTTGGTAAAGATTTTATTTTTATGTAATCTGTTACACCAACATGGGGCTTGAGCTCACAACTCCAAGATCAAGAACCACACGATCTATGGACTGAGCCAGCCAGGTACCCCTTACCTCCCACGTAGTGGCCAAATCCTGGCAATTCTACTTCCAAAATAGCTCTTGAATCCATTTACTTCTGTCTACCTTCTCCACTGCTACCTTAGTTCAAGCTCCCATCTTCTCCAGTATGAATTACTACAATATCCTCATTGCTGGGGTCTTTCCATTCCCTTTCCTCCCTGTTCCAAGACATCCTCTACTTTGTAAGCAGAATGATCTAATAATGCTTAAACTGTCAGTGGCTTCCCAATGCTCTTAGGATAAAGGCCCAAATCCTTAACATGACCAACAGCATCATGACTGGATGCTTACTTATCTTCCCTGGATCGTTTTGCCCAACACTATTCTCCTTATGCTCTGGGAAGACTTCCTTGATCTCTGCTCCCCCATCTTAAGTTATCCCATTTGTTTCTTTTTCTTTTTCTTCTTTAAAGACTTGTTTATTTATTTAAGAGAGAGAGAGTGCCCATGTGTGCATGAGCAGGGGGAGGGGCAGAGGGAGAGAGAGGGAGAGAATCCCAAGCAATTTCCCCGTGGAGCCAGATGAGGGGCTGGATCCCAGGATCCTGAGTTCATGACCTGAGTCCAAATCAAGAGCCGGCGCTCAATCAACTGAGCCACCCAAGTGCCCCCCACTCTTTAAAAAAAGTTTTATTTATTTTTGAGAAAGAGAGCGAGAGCAGGGTGGAGGGGGCAGAGAGAATCTTAAGTAGAATCCACGCTGAGCACACAGCCCAATGTGGGGCTCGATCTCACAACCCTGAGATCATGACCTTTGCCGAAACCAAGAGTCAGACACTTAACTGACTGCTCCACCCAGGTGCCCCATTTTCTTTTCTTTTTTTTTTTTAACAGTTTATTTTTATTTATTTATTTATTTTTTAAGATTTTATTTATTCATTTGACATGACAGAGAGAGATTACAAGTAGGCAGAGAGGCAGGCAGAGAGAGAGGAGAGAGGAGGAAGCAGGCTCCCTGCTGAGCAGAGAGCCCGATGTGGGCCTCGATCCCAGGACCCTGGGATCATGACCTGAGCTGAAGGCAGCGGCTTTAACCCACTGAGCCACCCAGGCGCCCATTTTAACAGTTTATTTTTAAGTAATTTCTACACCCGACATGGGGCTCGAACTTACAACCCTGAAATCAAGAGTTGCACACTCGGGATGCCTGGGTGGCTCAGTCAGTTAAGTATCTGCCTTTGGCTCAGGTCATGATCTCAGGGTCCAGGGATCCAGCCCCACGTCTCCCTGCTTCTCCCTCTCCTTTCCCTCTACCTGCCATTCCCCTGCTTGTGTTCTCTCTCTCTCCCTCTGTCAAATAAATACATTCTTTAAAAAAAAATTGGGTAATCAAGTTTTGGCAGAGGCCAGAAGGGAAAAGTCAAGATGCTAACAAACCTAAAACCTTTGCTAAGGCAGAGTCTCAGTTTAAAGTTACTGCTTTGCATATCCTAGATCAGCATTCCACCTCTGTGGGTAAGAAGGGGGTCAGAGTAGGCTCAGTGCCTCTACTGATGTCCTGTAGTTGGAAACCCTCCTGCCAAATATACTCAGAGCTGGAGGGAGGAGGAAGGAGTGCAAGTTTTGGAGCCAGACAGAACCAGAGACAGAGACACATGCTGATACTGTCACTTAATAACATCAGGTTCTATCAACTGTACGACCTTAGGCAAGTCACTCTGAGTCACACAACTTCTTTATTTGTGTGAAATGAGAAATCATACCTATTTTTAGGAATGCTGAGGGAATTAAATTATAATATATATGTTAATATCAAAGGGGGTGTGATACCCCTGCCCCCTGCCTAGGTTTTCATGAAAAATTTTGGCTGATCTGTAAAGCAGTCAGATGCCTTATCTAGGATACAGTTCTAGAATTAAGTATGGTAATTAGCCTTAGACAAATGGAGGAGCAGATACCGGAAGGAGACTTTGGCTTAGGATGAAAGAATAGAATGGATACAAAGTTAAGATAAGCAGCCTAAAACACAGCAGTGTCTAAGTCCTAGCAGTGGACAGAGATAATGAGGAAATGACCAGGGCCAAATAAAGGAGGGCTAGGAGCTGGAGCAAAGAAGGGTCAGCTGCAAGAGAACCCTGGGTCATGCCGGCTGGATGTTGTGTTGTTTCTATCAGTCTCAGGCCAGAATAGGAGGGTGTCATAGAAAAAGGGTTCTGAGGCTTAGTTCTGAAGTTTCCAGATTCCTCACCATAGGGGGCTGATCCTGTTAAAGAGGAAGGCACTGGTTGTATGTGGGAACATTAAGTAAATATCCAATTTTGAAGAGGTTTATAAAGCAGGATCCTTCCGTGGCATTGGAAGAACAGTCCTTAGCACACTGCTGAAGCCACTGTTTCATGCCCATCTCATCTTGTCAGTACTGCTGCTCAGTGACGCCCTGTGTTGTATGGCTGCTTTGGGTTTGGGGGTTGTCAGAGAGGCATGATCTCTCCCCTTGCTCATATGTGTGGAACATCTAGAGCATCTGGGTGTTCACCTTTCCAGGACTGTGGCAAGAGCACAGATGACTGTAACCAGCAGGTTCCCTGAGGCCAAGTCGTTTGTACTTGGATGCCATGGGGGCCTCAAGTGTTGACTGTCTGGTGCCGCATCTCCATGGCCTGGATGGAAAACCTGAGGACCCATATGAATGCTCATGGAGGCTCCATGAGACAGGGACTGTGTCAGTCTTGGTCACTACTGTACCTCAATAAGGGAACAAGGTAGGTGCTCAATAAATACTGACTGACTGAATGAAAGCGAAAATAATAATCTTCCCCTCCCCCTCTCTTATTGTAAGCCAGACATATACCATGATGGGCTCAAAACTTCATGAATGCTCACTCCTGTGATACTGACTGGAATCTTGAAGTCAGGGAAAAACTAATGTTCTCTAAGTGAGGGTGGTGTCCTTTACCATACTGTCCCAGGGATATAGGCAGGCCTGAGTTGCTGAGAGATGAGGGGCCCAAAAGACACTCTACAATCTGGCAGAGGCTACTGAGGTCTTCACACAGGAAAGCGGATGACAGGGAGCTTAAATCAGGGGTTGCAAACTGGTGGCCCTTGGCCCAAATCTGGCTTGCAGACAGGGTTGATTCACATAGGGTTTGACATTTTTAAAATATGGTAGCACATTTGAAACTGAGGGGAATTCTTTTTTTTTTTTAAGATTTTATTTTTAAGTAATCTCTACACCCAGCATAGGGCTTGAACTCACAACCCCAAGACTAAGAGTCATATGATCTACTGACTGAGCCAGCCCAGCGCCCCTAAAAATGAGGGAATTCTTAAAGAAATTTGACTTTCTAGATTCTTTTGAAAAAACTGAAGAAATGGTAGTAACTAGCTGGAGTTGCCTAGGAGAGGCATGTACTCTTCAGCTGATCAAATCCCCTCTTGGCTCCTACACTTATTTAAATTTCCTTCTGGTTTTGGCAGGCATTTGTGTTTGCAACGCCTGCTTTAAGAGATGTAAGGAAGAAAAGAGCATAGCCTTGGTAGTCTGGGGAACTCCAGTGGTTAGGCTCTGATCCAGCTCTGGGTGTGAGCAGGGCCCCCTTACCTGATGAATCAGTGACAGCAGGGTCTGCCAGCCGCCCATAGTGTGCCATGAGTTTGAGCTTGGTTTCCTGTTTCCTGTGTTTCTTGCCCACATAATGTTGTTGAGCCATGACAGGGTCGTTGAAAGTCGCATGGCAGAGGCTGCAGAACTTGTCTGGATCTATCATCTCTCTATTCTGGTGCAAGGCTAAGGTGGAGGCCACAAGGAAAGGGTTTGTAAGGCGTTTCGACAGAGCTGCGGTGAGAGAGTTCAAACAGAAACAATGAAAAGACCCAGAAGGTGCCAAGCTTTCTAGTATGCTGAATGGAAAGAAAGGCTGGGTCACTAATCACACTTGCAGATGTGGCACTGCCTGTGTGAATCACACAGGGAAAGCCTTCTCTAATTGGGAAAATTGGGAAGATTTGGGGGAGCTCAAGACCAGCTACTTCATCAGCAGCTTTCACTACTTTAGGTACATGAATATTGATTTTCTCATATTCTGAGGAGGCTTCTGCTATCAAATTACCAAATTACAACAGATTAGAAATGTACATGTTTATAGTCTTTTTATCCCTCAGAATTCCCAAGAACTTCCCAGCAAGTGGGACAAGTGTTTTAGTCCCATCCTCAAAGTGCCCTAGTTACAGAGCTGGGAGCCAATGCACAGATGCAGCAACTGAGGGCCTGAGGACCTGGAGAGCCATTTAGAAAAGGCAACTGTACTAGGGAGGCCTTTTGGGTTACACTGCCTTCTAGACTGAGCAGGGGAGGGAGGGGATGACACTGACATTTAGTTACATGCTTTGTACATATTATTCCTCCTTTGGTCCTCAGAACTACCCCATGGGATAGATATCATTTTGCCACATTATAGAGAAAAACCAAGGCTCAGATGCGTAACGTGACTTATCCAAGATCACCCCGTTAGTGAGTGAACCTGTCTGTGTGACCCTAAAGACTATGCTATCTTTGTTATGCCAGGCTGCCAGAATGTGGTAGGGTAAGCTGAGGGCTACAGTTCATGCTTTCACCTTCAGAAAATATCCCTGGCTCTGGTCAACAAATTCAGTTGAATCTGTTATAGGCATATGTATAAGCCTCCTGTGGGTCAACAAATGTCCTGATACTGATGGCAGGCCAGACTACTGCTTTATGAAGTGGATGCCAAGACTCACTAATGAGTCCATGTGGCTAGAATGGTGTCAACCTAGTAACCACTGCTTTAAAAATGTGGCCTAGAACCCCCACCAATGGTGGAAGAGAAGCGGGGCTCAGCAGCACTCAGATAGATGGCTCAGATGCTTGTTCATCCCTGGACCACTTCAATGGGGGAAGTTTGGAGGATTTTTAGCAAGCCAGATGAAACTTGCTGGCTTTTCTCACAATGGTTTTCCAGCATAGGAATTTCAATTTCCCTGACCACTGACTTTCCCTGTCCATTGTTTTAGCAAGTCACTTGAAAAGTAATGCACATGTTGTAGAACATTTAATATATGAGAAAATATTTAATATGTGGTGTTATGTTTAAAAAAAAGCAGGTTATACAGCAATCTATTATGTCCTCAATTTTGTAAAGTAAACAAATGAAAAAAGATACTGGTGATGCATGGAAAAAAGGCCAATGGCATAGAGTAAAAGGGTGCTTTTCAGTATTTTCCAACTTTTCTATAATGAAAGTAGATTTTTCACATCAGAAAGGAGAGACGATAATGGTCATTAAGACATAAAAAGGTCATTCTTTAAAAGGTACTGAAGAGAAGCATCAGAGGTAAATGGTTAAGTAAAGTTGGAGGAACCGCTTCATGGACATCCAAAAATAACAACGATGGAAGTCTTCTCTTAGGAAACAGCTATAAATATGGAAAGAGTATTCCACAGGGATGTTTGCTGTACTATTATTTATAAATATCAAAAAAGGGAAAGGGGAAAATGTTTAACATTAGAGAATGGTTAAATGTGGTGTGATGGGCTATATTATATGGTCATTAAAATGTTTATGAAAAAGTTTTTAATAACATGGGGTAATACAAATGTTATATTAATCAGAAAGTGTATAAAATTATACACATAGTATGACTTTACCATTGTTAAAAAGATATATGCACAATCTTTATGTATGTACTTGTATTTTGAAATGTCACCAATATATTAATAGTGTTTCACTTTTGGTGGTAGGATTTGGGGGATATTTTACTTCCTTCTTTGTACTTTTTGCATTGTTTGAGCTATAATTACTCATGGTGAGTATGCATAGTATTTTTATAAACAGAGTAAGGTTATTTAAAGTATTCTATGTTTATATGCACACATATATATGAATTTAATCTGGATATACATAAAACAACTATACACACAGATAAACACACATACACATAATAAAAGGTTATAGGAGAAACAGTACTCCAAAATGTTAAAGTGGTTATCTCTGAATGGCAAAATTATAGGTACGTTTTATTTTCATATATCTATATTTTCCATATTTTCTACAACATGGTTCTATTACTTTTACATTAGAAAAATGTTTAATTTCAGAAAGAGTTCTACACTTACATAATAACATGGAAATGTGCTTAAACTACAAATTCAGTGTAAAGTAAAAGCAGGAGACAAATGATAGATGCACTTTGATTACAACTATATAAAAACTAATCTGTATGTGGCAAAGGCTGAAAATGAATATGGAAAATAACCTTTTGTATGGAATCTTTGAGACCTGGCATATTCCAGGGAATTTTCCCATTTATGGAAAAGATCAATCCATATAAAGATAAATGACCTTATAAAGTTCTGTTCTTAAGGTAGTTTCCCTTGGCCTAATGTCTTAATCTCTTTGGTACCATCCATGGTACAAACACCAACTATTTTTTTTTTTAAGTTCACGTTTTTGTTTTTTTTTTTTTTTTTTAGCAATCTCTACACATAATGTGGGGCTCGAACTCATGACCCCAAGATCAAGAATCACATGCTGCACTGACTGAGTCAGCCAGGCGCCCCCAATACCAGTTTTAAACAAAAGCAATTAGTACTAGTATAACTTAATGATGAACAAACCATAATCGAAGCCAATGACATGCTCCAGGTGGTGGATGCCTGACCAAATACTACATTTCATAAGGGGATTCTGCTCATTTGCTATCTTGATGATGGTGCTAATACTAACAGCAGCAGCCGTCATTTACTGAGCATCTATTATGTCCTAGGTTCCTTATATACATTATTTCATCCTCACAACACATAAAGTAGATTGTATTATTAACATTTTATAGGTGAGGAAACTCAGGTACAAAAAAGTTAAGTCATGTAGATGGTAAATAGCAGCACCGGGATTTAAACCTGCATGTCTATGACCTCAAAGTCCATATTCTGTTGTTTCATAGCATGAACTAGATTTGGGTGTGTTAAGAGGGTATAATTATGAGTGATTTTTCACGTTATCTTCAAAGTCTTCTAAAACATTGTTGTTTTGTTTTCATAATACAGTATTATAAAAAATAATAACAAGTGTTATAAATAGTATAGATAGTCTACTTCTTGGTCCAAAATAAATTAAGTAAAAATTACCAAGAAAATGATGAAATAAAAACCAAAGAACTTTCATTCTTGACTAACTGCAGTTAGTACAGGTTAAAAATTCCGGAAAGTCAGGAGTTAATGAGATGAGAGTGAGGGTTGAGTACCAGTGGTGACAAGATAAAGGGGACTATTTTAGAAGTCACTGCACTGGGAATGAATTAGTGGCAGTAGCAAACATGGCTTCCTGGACAGTAGTGGCAGCACTAGAGTACCCTGCTTTGAAAAGCAAGTCCCTGTCTTGAGGAGAACAGGCAGTCTAGAGGATTAAAGTGAGCAGGGCATAACCTGAGCCCACAAAAAAGACAAGGATTTAGCTTTCAACTTGGAACACATGGTAATGAGGGTAGGTGGATGCTGGGAGGGAAAAATCTAAGTGGGAGAGGTAGGAGATAGAATGCTCTCACAGTATGCATGGCCTGGAGGACTTTGGCACTCCCAATTATAATTATTTGTAAGGACAAAAGCTCAGGGCTAAGATGTTTCTACAGAGAAAAACTGATGTAACCAAAGAAAGGGAGGTTAGGTGAGCACAACTCTGAGCCTGCATTTCATTGAAGCTTTGTCTACTTTGATATTTTTAAGGGCTCTCAAAAGTAGTTCAACCTCTCCAAGTCTGTGGCCCCAGAAGCATTTCTGGGAGCACCTGGCATTGGTGCCGTGAGGACGGGAGGGGTCCCGATATAGCACTACTCAGGAAAACCAGTACCTTCCACCTTAGTGGATTGCTGCTTCAGCTTTAAGTTCTTTGCGTGGGTCTTCCCCAGGTAGTGCGACTGGGCCACGACAGGGGAGGAAAAGGTCATGTTACAGATGGGGCAGCACTGGTTCTTGTCTTTGCTTCTGCTGCTCTTCTGGTTGGGAGAAAGAACACAGGTCTGATCACGCCACTGCCCAGCCAGAAAATCTTAAGTGGTTCCCCACTGCCCATAGAAGAATGGGCATTCAAGGCCCCCTTCACACACTAACCCCAACCTACCTTTCTGGATCTTTCTTCAGCTACTTCATTTCAGGCTCTACTCACCATTCCCCACTTTATTCTCTCTTGCTTCCTTGCTTTGCTTGGGCCATTCCTGCTACCTAGAATGATCTTCCTCTTCTCCTGCCTGGCATGTATCTGCTTAGCCTTCAGGGCCCACATATATATATATATATATATATATATATATATATGTATGTGTATATATATATATATATATGTATGTGTATATATATATATATGTATGTGTATATATATATATATATATATATAACTTCTGGGAGACTATTACTCAAGAAAATCATTCAGTTACACAATTATTGAGCTGCTTTGTGTGGGTATTCAGAAAAAGTTAATCTTATTCCATCTCTGCATGCCCAGAGTACCTTAAATAGGACCTTATCATACCACTTGTCACCCAAACTGACAGTGTCAACAGCTTAGGAGACTTTGGGCATGGACCATTAGACTCATCTTTGTTTCCTATCCTTAGCACCCTGCTAGAGGCTGGCACAGAGCAGATATTCAGGTTTTATTTGTTGATTGTGATTAGGCCAAAAAACAACATATTTCAAGCCTATGTTAAGAGCTCCCAGTCCCTCTCTGAGGTCTGATCTGTGAACAAAGTATTCATTCCAAGCGCATTTTACAGTTTTGGCACTACTGACATTTTGGACTAGATAATTCTTTGTTGTAGAAGAAGGAGAGTCAGTCACTTCATTTGAACTACTGGACCACCCTGAGGGTTAGGTTAAAGTAATCAAGATACAAAGAGGTGAAGTGATTTGTCCAGAGTCATAGAGTTGGTCGTATCTTTCTGAATTCTAAATCATAAGCAGAAGGGCAACTAGGGGATGGGTCCAATGAGTTTGGAGAAGGGATGAGTAAGGCCCTTCCAAACCTGTTACCACTATAATAGGAGACAATCTGTAAATTTTCATTCACTGAGCATCCACTAGGAATTGAAATTTTACCTCACAATACCCTTAAAAGGTAGGGATTATTATCTCCATTTTATGGGTATAGTACAGAGAGATGAAGGGACTTGCCCAAAGTCACCAAACCAATAAGGTGCAGAGCTGGTATTGGGCCCTCATCAGTGCACTTCTCATCCCATGACATTTGAACAACCTCCCATGAAACAAAAATAACGGTACCCCTGAAGGACTAGGATTGTTTTAGTGTAATTCTTATAGTATTTCTAAGCCGAAAAGCAAATACATTTATACCTCAATTGGAGCAGGCATTTGGAAAGGTGTTTCTTCCACTTGTTTATTCAAAACATTCAAGTGCTGAACTCAGCTCTTTCCCTCCCATTTTAAGAGAGCAAGCAGCTTGGTTTCTTTCCCCTTTTTCTCCTTGAGTAGTGAATGGGCAGCTTCTGGTCCTGCTCCAATAAACCACTGGGTGGTAATGCATAGTAACAGCTCCATTTACGGAGCCCTACTATGTGCCAGGCTCTGTGTTTGGTGCTTTTTATAAACCTTCCCTCGTTTTAGTTTGGAAAAATCCTAAAAGACAGTTGATAATTAGCATTCTCATTTTTAGGGAGGAAGAAATCAAGGCTCAGAGAAGTAATAAGACTTGTCCAAGTCACACAACATGGCCAGGATTTGAAGCCAATTCAGTCTGACTCAAAGCCCACCTTTTTTCCACCACACCAACCTGCCTGTTGGCTTCATCAGGAAGTGAGCAATCTCAACATGGCAGCTGGATTACCTGATCTGAGTCTAGCTTCTTCGTTTCCCCTTTTAATGTCTCCATTCCATGGATTGCTAGGTATCTCTTCACTTTGTTGGCATGTTTTTTGCTCTGCAAGAACCCAGGAAAAAGATCAAAAATAGCCAAATGCCATTTCATATCTAAGGCACTCAAAAATATTAGAATTTTCATCTGATTCATCCTCACAAAAACTTTTGAGGAGGAGAAGGTGGGGGAAGAAACCTAGTTTATTGAGGTCCTACTCTGTTCAAGGCACTTTACGTGCTATCAAATCTAACTTTCACAGCAATCAATGAGAAAATTACCATCATCTCTATCTTACAGATAAGGAAACTAAGGCTGAAGATGTTGAGGTTTCTTGCCCAAGATGACCAGCAGAGTTGTGATTCTAACTCAGGTCTATTTAGAGCCAAAGTACATACTTTCTACTATACCACACTGAGAGGGAAGATGAAGTATGATGATCCTGATTTGGATGGGAGAGATGAGACACAGAAAAATTAAGTCAACCTTCAAGTCATAGTCAACATGTATGGATGCAATGTCTGGGTGGCTAAGAAAGAATTACATACACTCCATTTTGCAAGCCAGGGAGAAGTGCGGAAAGTATTTCTTTTTTAAATTTTTTTAAAGTAAAGTATTTCTAAAGGTACAGTGGCATACCTGGTAGTGTGCCAGCTTCTGGGACTCAGAAATGAGCAAGGCGCAGCAAACCTTACACTGGGTATTGGTAAAGAGACACTGGTTCTTCTGGATCATGTGCTCCACTGCAGAGAGGAAAATAAAAAATCTTTGAATTAAAAACCTGCCTCAACAGTATTGTCTTTGAACCCTGTCTCAAACGTAGGCACTGAGTAATGGAATGCCATACCATTATATCTTGGCACACCTCAGTCACTCCTTCCCTATGCTTTCACGACTCATGCTATGTTCTCATATCACCTATACGATTACTTGACAATTTTGTATAAGCCAATTTTTTTTAAAGATTTTATTTATTTGACACAGAGAGAGATTACAAGTAGGCAGAGAGGCAGGCAGAGAGACAGGGAGAGGAGGAAGCAGGCTCCCTGCTGAGCAGAGAGCCCGATGCGGGCCTCGATCCCAGGACCCTGAGATCATGACCTGAGCTGAAGGCAGAGGCTTTAACCCACTGAGCCACCCAGGCGCCCCTGATTTTATTTCTTTTTAAAAAGATTTTATTTTTATGTAATCTCTATATCCACTGTGGGGCTCAAACTCACAACCCTGAGATCAAGAGTTGCATGCTCTACTGACTGAGCCAGCCAAGGGCCCCACATTTTCTCCTTTTAAAAATTTACATTGGTATAACTGTACATACCATTTGGGTTAGAAAATTGTACTGGTGTTTAGTTATTAAAAGACTAGAACATTGTTTTTGTATGGAAAGTGAAAGACCCTTCCCCTAGAAGGTAGATAGGATAACTAACCGCTTTTTTTTTTTGC
>LNAC01000358.1:0-105688 GCA_002007465.1 Ailurus styani
GATTCACAGACCTGTACCCCTTGGGCAAATAATAAAAATAAAATTTAAAAAAAAAAAAAGCTGTGGAACATTGGATTTCACCTTTTCTAAATTTTTTTCCAGCTTTATTGAGATATCATCGACATATAATGTTATGTAAACTTAAGATATACAGTGTGTCTCAAATAAATAAAAAATCTTAAAAAAAAGATATACAGTGTGTTGGTCTGATACTCTTAAACAATGCAAAAATTTTAAAATATTTTATTTATTTATTTAAGAGAGAGAAAGAGAAAGTGAGAGAGAGCATGAGAGGGGAGAAGGCCAGAGGAAGAAGCAGACTCCCCATGGAGCTGGGAGCCCGACTCGGGACTCGATCCCAGGATTCCGGGATCATGACCCTAGCCGAAGGCCGTTGCCTAACCAACTGAGCCATCCAGGTGCCCAACAATGCAAAATTTTAACAAGTGATGATTACTACCATCCTGTTAGTTAACACCTTGATCATGTCACATAATTACCATTTCTTTTCGGTGTGGAGTACCTTTCAGATCTACTCTCTTCCTAAGTTTCAAGTGTCTAAGGCATTATTGTTAACTATGATCACAGTGCTGTGCATTAGACCCCCAGAACTTACTCAGCTTCTAAATGGAAGTTCGTACCCTCCCCTTCTTTAATTTCATACTGCTTGGTGAAAGTGGTGAAAAGCAGACTGGAGATGAAACAGAGAGCTGGTTAAGGAGTCTAAGAGAACTTTCCTCTCTGCCATTTCTGTAGGAAGGTCTTATTCCAGCATCTGTATTTTATTCCAGCATTTCACAAATCTCTCTTAACACAGACCATTGGCCGAATCCCCGTAGACCTTGTGCTTCTAAAGACATCCCTGCAGTGTCTTTACTGCTATTATTCTCACCAACACACATGAAACAGAGATGATATTTCTAAAAATAAAGTGGCTCCTCCATTCGCTACCTGTCTCCAAAATTCGGTCCTGAAACTAACCCAGGAACACTCTTTGTAATGACTCCTTGCTGCCAGGAGACTTGTTTGCAAAGCGCCTGACAAGCCACATCCGAATCATCGTCAAAACGGACTTGTTAGGAGAAAAAACAAGTGTCAGAACTTCCCAAGAAATCGAGCGATGAAAAGGCCTTTAACGATGAACAAATTAAATTCAGTTCTCATGCCAGCAACAGCAAGAAAGTGAAGTGAAGAGGCGCAGAAGACGAGCACAGGTATGACTGGAGATAAGGCTGGAGATGAGCTGGGCTTTTAATGAGAAGCGGATACAGGAGGGCTCGCCCAGACAGCAGACGCCTGGGAGAAGGGGGCTGAGCTGGAACATCTTGCAGCAAGGAGAGGTACTCTGGGGCTGACGATCAGTTAACTTTTTATGAAAATACCCCATCCCCGGGCATCTACTGGGGGATCATCTTTGCACCTGCTTTTGCCACCGGCATCCTCTCTTCTCATGGTCTCCTGTTCCAGGGCAGACACGTGCACTCTGTGACTTCCTTGTCTTGCTCCTACCTCTGCATTCCTCCCTCGTGCTGTCAGATCAAATGAACATGCTCTAGGTGACCACTCAATACTTCAAGCTTCAGGCTCCTCAAAGCCGGGATGTTAGATGAGCTGCAGCAGGCTAATGGTGTGATGGTTTCCATTAAATTCTGAATCTTGCCCTGTAGGGATGGAGCTAAAAAATGCATAAATTATTTAATGTAAGGGCTTTGCTGATGACTAATAAAATCAAATTAGCTGCTTTGGGCTAAGGATGAATTTGAAACAGAGTTTCTTTCTTTGAAGAGACAGTGACAAATCTATATGATAGGTCTGCATGTCAAGGTTCTTTGGTAGAAATTTTAACAGAATCCTTTGTTAGGCAAAGTGAATGGGACCGGCTTAGGTTATGAACTAGCTTTTTTTTGTCCCCAAAAATGTTTATTTTTGTCACATTATTAAAGCCATACCCATCCATATAGATTTTATTTTTAAAAGCACAAAAAACACAAAAACTCTCATCCATAATTCCAAATGTCCAATAAAATCTGACATTTGGAGAATTTACTTACACCCCTTTGTTTAGGTGCTGTAGAAGTACACAGATTTTTTAAAAAGTTGAAGTCATTTTATGTATATGGACATTTACTTTCTTTACATATTCATTAAAACCTGGGGATATAATATTCCATATTCTGACTCCATTTTCAATGATTGCTTTAGAATAATTATTCCACCAAAAGATAAAAATATTTTTAAGGCTCTTGATATACGCTGCCATATTATTTTCCAGAAGCTCTCATTCAATTTATAATCTCCCCCATTTACATATGGGTTTTTAATGTTTGGGGTTTGGGTATTAAAAACTTATAACAGAATTCATTTCATGCATATGGGTACTTTTCAAAACATTTGTTATTTGCTAGATGAAAATACTATCTCATTGTTCTTTGAATTAATTGACTAATGAAATTTATTACTTTTAGGTTTTCAAGTTACTCTTTCAAAAACATTAGGGTAGTGCATGAAGAATTTTGCTCTGTTCTACTCCTGCCTGGCTGCATGATTTCCTAATTCTCTGAATAATTATGACTGGTGTAACCAAGAGTACGTAGATTGAAGTAAAAATATGTCACTTTTTTGTGACCTGAATAGTTCCCTGGTCACATGGGTTGTAGTCCTAGTCTGATTTCCTGTTTAAGTAAACATCCTACAGGAGACAAAATTAATAACAATTTCAAAAACCACATCTAATTTTGCTTGTCTCTCTTCAAGAATGCTTTTTAAAGATCTAATTTATAAACTATGCTATTCCTTTAAAAATGACTCTGCTTCTTCTATTCTTCTATTCTTTTTTACTTATTTTTTGGATAGTAGAAAGCTTCTTTCTCTCTCCATCCATACTCTCCATCAAAAGCTGCATCCCATGTCCCAGAGCCCTTAGGGCTTGCCTCTTTTTTTTTTTTTTTTAAAGATTTTATTTATTCATTTGACACAGAGAGAGAGATTACAAGTAGGCAGAGAGGCAGGCAGAGAGANACAAGTAGGCAGAGAGGCAGGCAGAGAGAGAGGAGAGAGGAGGAAGCAGGCTCCCTGCTGAGCAGAGAGCCCGATGCGGGCCTCCATCCCAGGACCTTGAGATCATGACCTGAGCCGAAGGCAGCGGCTTTAACCCACTGAGTCACCCAGGCGCCTGTGGGCTTGCCTCTTAAATCACATCCCCTTCCCTTCTGACCCTCATGTCTTAATTTCTTCTACCCCTACCACAAATTTGGTATCAGAAACGTCTAGAATCATGTTGCCAAAGAATGAACTTTGATGAAATGGTAAGACACACGTGCACACTGACATATCTTTTCTTTACCCTGGCTTTCTAAACTCTACTGATTGTTAATATCTAACTAAAATTTTGCCACACATCATTTGTGTTTGTACAAGAGTCCCATCTCTGAGTGAGTGCTTGTTGATGTCCAATAACATAAAAATTTTAAGTCATTATTATGTGCTTACTACACCCAAGATGTTGTACTATATCCTCAAGAAACAGGGATATTTACAGAGATATAGAGTATCTTTGCAAAGAATTTCCTGCTTTTTATATGCCTTTGGTTGAAAAGATGAAAATTAGAAACAAGGGGAGAAAACCCCTACCTATCAAAATAAAATGTAATAATGATCCAATTCAAGAGAAATGCTTTAGAAAGGTCATAGCCACTAGAATAGTATATGTATATATATACTATTGTATATATATACATATATAGTATATATATACTATATGACTTTCAGATACATTCCCCCACCCACTTTCTTCCAACAAAATACATTCATCCCAGGTTGAAAGATATGCCAGTAGGGCGTCCAGCTTCCAATTTTTTGGTACAGTACTGTCCAGAGAAGGTGGCCTCAAACTTTGGATTTTCCAAATGTGGTTTTGTTGAAGTTAATAGAGGTGCTACCAAGGCCTAAAACGGAAGAATGCCTTTTGTATCCCTTGTTTATTGTGTGTCTACTACATGTCATTCACTGGGGATCTTTTTTTTTTAAAGATTTTATTTTCATTTATTTGACAGAGAGGGCGAGATTACAAGTAGGCAGAGAGGCAGGCAGAGAGAGGAAGCAGGCTCTCTGCCGAGCAGGCAGCCCGTGATGCGGGGCTTGATTCCAGGACCCTGAGATCATGACCTGAGCCGAAGGCAGAGGCTTTAACCCACTAAGCCACCCAGGCGCCCCAAAATAGAGATGTCACTGGGGATATCTTTGTGGACATATCAGAGATGGTTCTTGCTTTCCTATGGTTTTCAGGAGGTATATTTCATGAACTGGCCTCAATTTTGGCTCTAGCTGACTTTGTTTTCCACTTTCCTGATCTTTTTTTTTTTCAAGTTTTTGGGATTTTCTCCCCCTAACATTGTTTTTTTTGTAAGATGCCATAAATTCCTAACACAAAACTGTATATAAACAATGAAAGTATGTTTCTAGTTAATCACGTGCCAGCATTTCTTGCCTTGTACTTGATTAGCTACTCGAGGACAGGGATTCTGTCTCCCTCATTAGAATATGGTATTTATTTTTGCAATTGTCTTAATACCCAGCATTGTATGCAATAAATTTCTCAGTAAATGTCTGTGTATATAATTTATCCCACCGAAATAGTTTCTCTGAGCACTGTCTTTGATTCAAACAACAGTTTTCCCTCCATTCTGCAATCACTCAGGCAAGAGGTGCTGAAATCTCCAAAAGCAAGTCTTTGCACGGGAAATATCAGGCTTAAGAAGATCTGCCAAACCATGAACAGATAAGAGTCACCCCAACTAGCTGGCTTAACTTTCAAGGAAAACAGATGGTCAATAGTTCATTATAATTACTGAAAACCAAGATGAAAATGATCTCACTCAAAAAAGGAATTTCACAGCTTCTAGCTGAAGTTCAGGATCAAGCTGAATGAAACCAGGATGTTGAAGAAGTAACCTGGATGATTATATCTTGCCTGGTCTCCATTGGGCATCCAAAGGGAAGAGAATTAGAAATGATAAGCTTGGGGCACCTGGGTGGCTCAGTCGGTTAAGCATCCACTTTCCGCTCAGGTCATGATTCCAGGGTCCTGAGATCGAGCCCCACATCCGGCTCCCTGTTCAGTGGGGATTCTTCTCCCTCTCCTTCTGCAGCTCCCCCTGCTTGTGCGCTCTCTCTCTCTCTCTCTCTCTCTCTCTCTCTCTCAATTAAATAAAATCTAAAAAAAAAAAAAAAGAAAGAAATGAAAAGCTTTGGCTTTCCTTTGGAAACGATCTTTCCCTGGTTTAACTTTGTAGGGAGCACTAATTAAGCAATGCCAAATGAAAAACACAGGTAGCTGACCTAGGACTTGATCAACACAGCATCCACTCAGTTTGGTTCAGTGAGCCTCTCCCTGTCTGTTCTGGGCACTGCTCTGGACGCTGCCCCAGGCAAGATTTGAATGTGAGGGAGATAGAGGAATGCGGGGGAGGCAGAAATGAACAAACACATAAAAGGCATGAATTCTGGCCCTAGAAATTAGGGATAAGCTCATAGAAAAGGCTTTGGGGGAGGGGGCCTACGTCAGAGAGCCAGAAATGGAAGGATGGGTATTATTCCAGGAGGAGAAAACTTTAACCACAAAGACATGATGATGGAAATTGTACTCTGTAATTGGTAAGGTTGGTTGGATGACTGGACCACTGCGGTGATGTTGCATTACCAAAATATCAAAATATTTGGAGATACATGGATGACTGAATTATATGCTCCAGTTCCACATAGATGTATGGAGTCCTGGACAGCCTGACCCGGGCCAGGGAACCCTATCTCATCCATGTAGTATGGGTACTGGGGGACCTCAGGGAAGTCCACCCTTTGCCACTCCCTCCCTCCCCCTTCAGTCATCCCAGGACTGTTTCGACAGACCTCTAGGGAAGCCCGGAACCAACACTGTTATCTCATTCATATGGATGAGTGGTCCTTTTTTTCCCCCCTATGTCAAAAACTTCACTTTATTAAATATGAGCACTTCAGATTCAAGATTCTATTTTCAAGGCATGGTTTCTACTTTATGAGTGGTTCTTAAGACACATTCAGCAGAATCCTATGGTTCCTTTGGAAATACCTCGGGGTTTCCCTGGAATGCAGAAGGAAACATATCAAAATGGGGAGAAAATAGGAGCAAACACTCACCCCATTTCAAAGACAGCAGATCAGCATTGGTCTATTTTATATATTAGCCCTCTGCATATGACTTTATTTGGGAAAAAAAAAAGGATTCCACATCATGAAAACAAACAACAACAATAAAATACTTTCACAATCTAATATTCAGAAAATAGCACAAACCCGTGGGAGTGGGAAAGACATGAAGGAGGAATGTAGAAATCCAGACAACGGTATTAATGCCTGGAATAATTTCTTTTGTAAAATATTAGGAATTGATTTGAATTTGCTTGAGGGAGGCAGTCTCAAATCTACAGCTAAATAAAATTTGAATGACTTTAAGCTTTTGGAAAAAAAAAAAAAGGAAGAATCCAGTGCATGGTGAGAAGATATATTTCTCTTGGCTTGGGCAAGCCATAAATAGGCAAACTTCAGTAATAATACCTATACTTATTGAGAACTTACTCTATGGCAGGCACTATGCTAAGCATTTTTATGTCTATTTATAGCTAGTCTTTAGGACAAATCCAAAGATCATCATTGTTTTAATCTATATTTCTTTTAAATAAGGAGACAAGGTTCAGAAAGTTATATAACATCCCCCAGATGACACAGTTAACAATAGTTAATAAGAGGAATAATTCATAACAATAGGAACAGCTGATAGACACAATACAAGATGTTTCCACCTCCTCCAAGTCCAATTTCAAGGGCAAACCCTGGCTATGGGACTCAACAGGGTTATATTGGAAAATTCCACAGTTAGAAATTCATCCATCTGCCACAGCTCCTGCAACCTTTGGATCTTTCACTTTATGACTCTTTCTTATCTCTTATCTCCTTTCCCCTCATGAAGTATAATATAATTTTTGAAGCAATGAGATGGGTGAGAGATACCAAGCGTTTACATGTAATATATGTGATTTATGGGGCTGTAATTATGTCTTATCAAAATTTTTATCAAACTGTTATCAAAATTTTCTTACTTTATGACAATAGCCCTCAAAGCTTCAAATAAATATATTAAACTTTTTACCTTAAAAAAAGGATTTCTATTACCAATTAAATATTGCATTCCAGATTATTTCAGGCCTGCGTCTCTTGAGTTTTTTCTTACCCCTCATTGTTAAAACAGAAATAAGCCCATCTTGAAGAGTGGTGTCACAATGAAAGATAATGGCCATGCAGTGTCTCCTGTAGGGCCTGGTCCATGGTAGGTATTTTGTAATGTTGACAATCATTGTAATGGATGTGTCTTTCCCCTCTACTTAATAATAAAATCCTGAATGGAGTCGCTGTTCTGTTTCGTTGATAATTATTTAATTGCTTTGTGAGTTTGTTATTTTACAGGTGCTGCAAGCTCAGCCATCGAGGGTTTAAGTTCACGGCGCTGCATGCCTGAGAACTGGGAAAAAGGAGGCATGGGGCCTGCCCAGGACAGACACCTCTTTCGATTCCAAGGAGAGGTAGCCAAAAGAAAGATGACAAGGTGAAGCCAAAGAGGAGTGGGGTGGGGGGTGGGGAAGAACAAGCACCCACGAAGATAAAGGGAAGAACAGAGCAAGTGGGAGCTTTTCACTCTTTACTGTCAAGGGCAAAACGTCTTCTCGTCTGAATGGTTCTTGTGCTTCATGACCAGTGGAGTCTTCCCTCCTCTCATCCCATGAGTCTCCCACTCAGGCTCTTTGCAGGCAACTCTTTTCCACCCTGCCTCGCCACCCCAGGCTGAGTCGAGCTCCCCTCGCGTGCGTCCTGCCTTCTGCCATGCTTTCTTCTGCCTGCTAGGTTGGATCTGTGCAAAAGTCCCATCTGTGTTTGCCGAACTGGACTTCTAGAAGGTTCTCCACCTCTCACAGACCCTGGGTATAAACGGAAGAGGATACTTCTCCTGGGGATGACCTCGCTTCATCCGAGTTCTATGCAGCTGACATTCGAGCGAACCTGGTGAACTCTGTCTTGGTGACATCTCTGTCATTGTTCAGAATGGCCACAAGTGGATATTAAAAAGCCTTCTTTTGCAAGCCATGTTGTGAAGTGGTTTAGTCAGAGCTGAACTGAAGCATCTGTCTCAGAGGTGGTTGTGGAAAGCCAAGTCACCTTATGAAAGCCACCTTCTAGCCGAGGGCCCTTGTCCACCTGGTCTGCTAGGCCAAGAACTCTCTTGGAGACTGTTGTGCACTAGAGTGGCCTGGAGTGTCATGCACTAGAATCCCTCCCTGTGTGGTACCTGCGTGTCAAAGGCAGCTACGGAGGAGACCATGGGCACCATCGGTTAGTGAAGCTGCCTTGCTCCTCACACCTCCTACCTGCAGCTCTCCGTGCCCTCAGAGTAGGGACCAGTCACATTACGATCCCCATGACTGCACCAGTCTCCAGTGTTTTATGTTGGAAAGACCCAGGCTTGCCAGCAAGGCTTGGCAACAGCGAAACAGTTAGGAGCACAAGGGCACAGGATGTAAAGAACTTGGCCTTACACCTGCTTTGTACGTGGAGAAGGAGCTTATTATGATCTAGGGCCTGCAGATCTGCGAGCACAGCTCCAGAGATGTATTCAAAGATCCAGGGACCCTCTGACCACAGAAGGGATTGAGTACAAAGGGTCTTTGAGCTGGTAATTGTCAAGTTGTCTTTCAGAGAAAAATCTTTAGGAATAACTTCCCCAGAGATGCCCTTTATATCAGGAAATCTCTCTAGAGTCGGCTCTCTTAAACTGCCTGATAAAGCTTTGTCATGGGGCTGACCTGTGCATTGTAGGATGTCCGGCAACATCCCCAGCTTCTACCCCCTACGTGCCAGTGGCAGCACCCTCCTCCCAGCGATGACAGTCGAGGTTGTCTTCAGACATCACCAAATGTTCCGTAGGGAGCAAGAATGTCCACAGCTGAGAACTGCCGGTCTAGAGAGGGGCAACTCTCATGTCCAGCTGGAAAATGAAACCTAGTGCTGAAACCTCACTCGAAATACAGTCTGAGAAACCCTGATGACACCCCATCTAGCTGTTTGTTCAAGACTTCAAGTTGCTTGCATTTCCCCCTAAGCCTAGTGCCTGCTCACCAAGTCATTCTAAACTATCCCAACTCATTGAACTCAACCCAATGTCTCCCTGGGGAGCCAATGTCTCTCTGGGGGTGATGTTGACATACATGAGAATGGCTTCTTCTGAGTCCTTCATTAAACCAACAGATTTTTATCAAACAATATGCCAGGTTATAAAGTTTTGAAAAGATCATTTGAAGCTTCTTAGGAAGTAAAGTCCCTTCCCTGTCTCAAAGGAAAGAAAAACACTATTTTTCAGCTGCCAACAATCAGGTCTTCTGTACTGTTTCTGGATAACGTGGTCACTTAGTATCCTTGGGCTCAATCACTCTTCTGCCTGTTCAGGGCTTTACTTTCTCATCTCTGTGTTAACAGGAACACAACACGAAGTTTTGAGGTTATCACAACTGACAGCCTTTCTTCAGATAGCGGGGTCCAGAAAGTCAGAAGCAAGAGCAAACCATTGATTTAATGCCTACTGTCTGTCAGATACTCTTCCATGCATTTCACGTACACGAACAACACCTAAGACCAAAAGTTAGCCTTAGACAACTTCACAGACAAGGAAACTATAATTATGAGACACACGAGAAAAATCCACGCAAACCGAGATTGTCACCTGACATGGCAAAGGAAGGATCTAACCAGTCAAGAGAGGTCCACGGACAAAATACTTTGAGCGCACACCTGCAATTTAGGCTGATGGAGTGTGTCCAGAACCACAGCCCTTTGCCCTGGAAATTACTCTCTCAGGCTGCGTCACCCCGGCTCTTTACGTGCAAGTCTGCTGTGCCCTCTACATGTACTGCCTTACCTTATCAGGACCTCTCATGGTGCTCTTCTTCTCCATCAGTCAAGGGCAGGCCCATGGGGATCTGTCCCTGCCTGTCTCCGGAACAGTTCGGTTCTCTGTGCCGCACAGACGCTTGGTTCTAGAATCGAGCGCTGGCTGATTCTTCTGTTCATTCTGTTCATTGTGATTTCCCCACCAGTGATGGTTGACTTGCAACTCAGCTACCATCCTCAGTAGGGCGAGTTCCTCAGCCACTCCCTCCGGCGCCCTGGGGAGAAATATTCCAGAATACAAGGGCTTGATCCTTCTTTCTTCGTTCGGGGACAGTATTCCTCCCAATAAGCATTTCATTCTAACACACTCTTCAAGCACAGAGTCTGTCTGTGTGACTGGGAATCGGAGGCTCCTCACACAGTCCTCAAGAGAAGGATGATAAATAAAGTGACGGACAGAAGACAGAATGCTCACACCTGGCCCAGGCCCTGGTCCGGTTAATATCCTGCCTCGTCTTTCACACCACACTCCGTACTCCCTGCAGAGACATGAAACAGCATCTGAGGGAAAATACCGTGGGTCAAATAAAACAGCATGCATAAAAAGGCCCCCTGTGTGTAGACCCATTCTCCTCTGGGCCTTGGCCATAAATCCAAATAATAGCACCTGCATCTTTCCAATGCAAAAGGAAGTTGTGAAGGTCGTGAATGAACTTAAGAGTTTTGACCTTGGGAGACACTTGCTACTTGTATTATTGTCTTACTCACATAGTCAACAGTTATTTGTCAGTAGATGCTGTTCTAGGGGCACAGTGCTCGGTGGGCACTAAGGAGGACACATGGCTTAACAAGACCTTAACCCTGCTCTGAAGGGCTTGCAAAGAAGGCCGTCAAAGCAGGCTCCTCTGGGTTGTTGGTGACCCTTTGTGATGAATAAGGAGGGGAAAAAAGAGAGCAAGCATTTAGAAACATGTGTAGCAAGTAGTGGTATGTTTGTTGAATCTAATAACAAAAATTCAAATTTTCTTTTTATGACTCATTTTTTATTCATTTCTACAAATTCCATACTTGCTGCATTTCACAAAGGTAAGGGTCTTCAAGGGGATCGTAACTAAAAAACAACTTGTCCTTTTTTTTTCCAATTTATTTATTTATTTATTTGACAGAGAGAGAGAGAGAGAGAGAGAGAGAGAGAGAGAGAGCACAAGTAAGCAGAGCGGCAGGCAGAGGGAGAGAGAGAAGCAGGCTCTCTGCTGAGCAGGGAGCCTGATGCGGGGCTTGATCCCAGGACCCTGGAATCATGACCTAAGCCGTAGGCAGCCGCTTAACCAACTGCGCCACCCAGGTGCCCCCAAAACAACTTGTCCTTAATCATTGACGCTTTGAGCAACACTGGTCAAACATACACATGATTAAAATAGAAGGCAGATAAAAATAAATGTCCTAAAAAGCTGAAATAGTTCAATGGTACCCAGGAGGGGAGGAAAATTCTGGAAAAGATGTGGGTACAAAGGTACAAGAAGCCTAGGAATTACACAACTTCGCTCTCCAGACCGAACAAAAATAATCAAAAGAAATAAAAATAACAAAGAAATTATTATTGACACTAATAATAGAAATGGTCCCAATGTGACAGTTTAAATATCCAGAAATATCATTTAGGTATGTAACTCTTGGCAGCACATGCAAAGGAGATTCTGGAAATCAATCAATGTTTCCTTCTGGAAGGAATGAAAAGATTTGGTTGAAAACAAGCAAGGGGATTCTCGAAAATATCCACCAGTGTCTCCAGCCTGAAGAAGGACAGGGATCAGGCACTGGGTAAGACTCCCTGAGACTCAATCACTCAACGTGCCTTCTAGAGCCACCTTTCTTGACCCCACTCCACAGGGGTGGAGTCGGAGGAGCAGATAAACTTAGTAGCAGCTTTCGCTAGCCTGGCCGATGGCAGAAGCAACTGAGTAACAATATTGCAGCAGCAAATGCTTCAACCCGCGCCCTGCAGCCAAGAGTCTGATTAAAAGGAGGCAAATGCCTGTCACCACACCAAACCAGCCGCTGGCTAGCTGCAGGTTTCTCTGAAACTGGGACTCCCTAAAGGAGCCTGCTCACACCACAGATGGCAACAGCTGAAATATGAATGACACCCAGTCCTTGGGATGGAACCCCCTCCTCCCCCTTGAGTGAGGTGGTGTCTGGTGCGGGCATTTCAACCAAACCAGCGGTTGACCAGACTGAGGCAAAGTCACCAACAGCGGGGGCTGCCTTGCTTGAGAAATGGACAGAATATCAACATCTAGCCCCAATCTCATGTTGTAGAAGAAGAGTTGACACAGTTCAGGTCAATGTTATTATTCTGGCAGACAGGGAGATGGACTACCCACCTTTTAAAAAGTGAGTGAGGGGAAAAAAAAAAAAGAGTCATTGGTATGTTTCCCACGTGAAAATTCTGCCCCCGGAAAACAAGGGCTGGAGGATGAAGAGGGAAAGAGGAAGGACAGAGAGGGGGAAGAGGGAGAGAAGAGGGTTTCATTTTAGAAGAATTTCAATTGAAAAAAAAAAGGCATTTGTACTGCATTCTCAGATAAATTTTAAAGCACATGGGTGAAATAAATGGCCAACATGTGGTAAGTAGATACAATGATATAATGAATAGGGGTTTAACAAAACTTAGGAAAGAAACAGGGGGAAAGTAATGCTTTTATAGGACATAAAACCACATCCAAAGCGAGGAGCAGAATCGCTACCACAGGAAACGGGGCTTAGAAAACACAAGAAATGTAGCAAATAATGGCAAATAAAGGCAAAATGTTAAGAGGAAGAATGGCAGCTCTAGAGGGAAGGACAACATATATACAGGCATATATTCTGTATATTAGGTGATATAATAATTTAATATATGATATATACTTATGTATCTGACAATGAATAATTGGTGATTGTTTTTATTAGAATAAAATAAATATTCACATGAGGAAGAACTGCCTGTATGCACTGAAAGGGTTGACGGATCCTGGAAAAATTGATACACATCAAACAATGCTGAGAAAAAAATTCAGTAAAATTCTCGTACTACAGTGACCAAGAGAATTCTACAAGTATCTGCGATGATAGTGGTAGGTCAAGGCCATGGGCTTGGAGGCAGACACACCTGGCACAATTGTCCATTCATTTGCTGTGCTACCTTGCACTTGTACCATTAC
This sequence comes from Ailurus styani, assembly GCA_002007465.1. Lineage (NCBI taxonomy): Eukaryota > Metazoa > Chordata > Mammalia > Carnivora > Ailuridae > Ailurus > Ailurus styani. Next base: position 13,170 of record LNAC01000358.1, read on the forward strand.
TTGAACTTTCTGGTTCTCAATTTCCTCATTTGCACACGAGGATGTATAAGAAAATTAGCCACTGCCTACTTTCCTAATTCAGAGAGGTCATGAAGAGACAGACCGTCTATCAAAATACACAAGCCAAAGAAATCACTGCCAGCGTATCAGAATACTGAGCGTGAGTTGCTGGAGATAGGAAGAGAAGCCTCAAGAAACTTAAGAAGGGGGCGCCTGGGTGGCTCAGTGGGTTAAGCCTCTGCCTTTGGCTCAGGTCATCATCTCCGGGTCCTGGGATCCAGCCCAGCCTTGGGCTCTCCGCTCAGCGGAGGGCCTGCTTCCCCCTCTTTCTCTGCCTGCCTATCTGCCTACTTGTGATCTCTCTCTGTCAAATAAAATAAATAAAAATCTTTATAAAAAAGAAAGAAAGAAAGAAACTTAAGAGGGTGGGAGACTTTATACACCTCTCTAGTCCCCAGCGGGTCAAGTAGGAAACAAATTAACAAGCAGGAGTGGATTTAAATGGTCTAATCAGTTAGATAAAGATTTGCTTTATGTCCCACAACCAAGAATATACATGAGTAAACTCAGGCAGCATGTACAAAAATGTTCCAAATTGCTTTTAAAAATTCCAGAAAGTAAAAATAGTACAGGCTGCGCTCTTGAATCACACGCAATGAAACACAAAATACGCAGAAGGACAAATGCTACCAACAACAAACCCCTGCCCAACTAATGAAAAATAAAAGTAAAAAATCTCCACAGCATCTCTGATGTTAAAGGGAACATCAAAACCACAAATGCAAAACATATGAAAAACAGAATGAGAACGGTTCGCCCGAAATTCTGTAGGAGATGGCAAAAGCTAATCAGGTAAAGATCCCTCCTCAAACACGTTTGTTATTAAAGCAAAAGCATGGAAACAGCAAGGTGAGCATTTCCTCTAAAATAGAGATAATTAGGGAAGCACAGGGAGAGAGTCATAAAGTACAAAAAGAGAATTGGCAGAGTAGAAAATGCAAGAAGTGATCCTTTGAAAGCCCAGTAAAACAGATAAATGAGTGGATAATTTAATCGGCAGCCAAAAAAGGGACAGACCTCTCAATACTCAAAGCTAAGAACGGAAAGTAGAAAAGAAACACAAATAGACTATTAAGAACCAACTAGGACATGAAAAGATATTCATGCTCACAAATAATCACAATACAAATCAAACTAACATTGAAATAACATTTGTAGCCATGAGATTGGCAAAGATAGGTCACTATCCAGGTTAGGGGGGTAGGATGGGGAACAATGAGCCTGGTTTTGAACTTGAACTTGATGAGGGTGAAAATCCGTCACATCTTCTTGAGGGAAATTTGGTAACATTCAGCAGACTTTTGGGGTAATATGCCCATGGCCTTTGACTAAATACCTTCACTCACAGGGATAAGTTTTAAGAAGGTAATCAAACACACACATGCCCACGTGTGGCACCAACTGCAAAAACGTAATATTTAATATCCAATAAAGCATGTGCCTTTTAAAAATTGTGTTGTATATTTGCATTTATTGACTTGGAAAGATGTCTACAATATGTGAAGCAAAAAAAAAAGAATCATGTAAATGTGAAATTATAAATTCAAAAACAAATACTTTGAATATCTGCTATGTGCCAGACACCCATCCAGGTATTGTGGGCAGCAGCAATAAATAAGACAGAAAGTTCCTGCCCTCATAGACATTGGAGTAAAAGCCTAAGCCAGCACTATCACGGAACACGTGTCTGAGGGAAATAGTCACCATATATGAACTGTAGTTATCTGTATTTAGTAGGATTGGGGGTAATTTTCTACTTTCTTCTTCCCTTCTCTGTTTTGTTGGATAGGGTTTTTTTTTTTTTAAGATTTACTTCTTTATTTCAGAGAGAGAGAGAGAGCATGAGTGGGTGGAGGGGCAGACAGAGAGAATATCCAGCGGAATCCACACTGAACCTGGAGCCCCCACACGGGGCTCAATCCCTCGACCCATGAGATCTTGAGCCGAAGTCAAGAGTTAGATGTTCAACCAACTGAGCCACCTAGGTACCCCTTGTTTGGTAGTTCTAAAATGCACATATCCAGTTATTTTAATCAGGAACAAGATTTATTTTCTGAGAGGTACAGAAATCACTAGTGGTTGATAGCATGGCAGACTTGGCATTTGAGCAGTGTTGGAAAATAAGGGTAGAATTTGCATTTATTGAGATTTCGGTGGGTATTTCCCATTATGATCAATATATTCTCATTGTTTATCAAATTTAAAACGAGAACAGTATGCCTGCCCGTTAGGAACATACAATGACTCTCACACAAGATTTCGGGTCTGGATTGAGCAAGTCTAGAAGTCTTTTGAGCCTTCCTCATCCAAAGATGAATGCAAAAATCAACTGACTAAAGACCTCTGAGGACTCAAATAATCAAAGTTTCTCCAGGCGAGGTGAAAGAGCCAATGGCTAACTCCCGTGTGGCTCCGGTAGGAGGCAAGTCCACTGCAAAAAGTAGCAATTTCTTCGATTTCTGTAACCTCTGTTCTTCCGGAAAAGCAGTAAAATACTTGAAAAAGAAAAGAATGCATACTTGAAGTTCAACTTATTTTTCATGTTTGACTTCAATTTGGGGACTACACACTTGGTATTTTGATATTGACATCTGTTTTATGTTTTGATTATTCTTAAATGTGCACTTCAGTGGATGTGAACTCCTCAACTTTTGGGTGACGTCTGTCATCTGAACCACAAAACTGTCTGCGGTTTCCCCAGGAGCCCATCGTGGGAATAACGGGGTTCGCAGCCTTCCTCAGTACCACATTCATTCATCTTCTTTATAAAGTTGATGTTAGTGTTAGAATGTCCTGCCTGCTACTGTCTTCCGGAAGCCATTTGAATCTTCTTGGCCTGGGTCAGAGGTTTAGCTCAGGGAAGAATATTGTCAGTGGCCCCCATGTTCTTATATCCCTCAGAGCATCTCTGTTCTACCATTCAGCCCATCTGTCTGTTAGGATACATCTCCCCTCATTCAACCTTCAAATTAAAAATGAGTGTTGGGGGGGGCACATCTCTTAGGTGCTTTGGAGTAAAATGTGAGAGAGGTTTGAGGATGCAAGTTTTAAAAATAATGAATTGCCTTTAGATGTAATAGTTAAGCCTGAATAAAAGGAGCTTAAGCAAAATAGGAGTTTTATTTTCAAATAGATAAGAAATTGGAAGCCAGAGCATCTAGACAACTTGACAGAGTCATCAGACACTTTGTCCCGTTATTCCTCAGGTGGGGCCTAGTTTTCATGGTACAATATAGCTGCTGGAGGTGAAGCCATCTTGTTAGCATTCCAGACAGCAGATTAAAGGAAAGAATGGGACACCTTCTCTCCCTTTTTTGGAGACATCCCACTAATCCCACACAGTCCTTCTGTCTAAATCCCAGTTTAGTTACTTGGCTCCTATAGATACAAGGTAAGCTAGTGGAAGCAGTTTTTTAAACCAGGTGGTAATGAGCCAGCTAAAAATCAAGACCCTTATTAATGAAGAATGAGAGAATGGATAGAATATTAAGAGGCAACATGCAGGCACATACCTGCACGTAGCAGTGCAGGTATGCGTAATTGTAATAACTGTTATTGAAATTCTTCTGAGGAAAGGGGCTGTCACGACTAAGGTGTCACCAGGTACCAATAAGGCAAGAGCTGGGGCAGGTCTGAAGTCGGGCTGAATTTCAAATAGAAAGATTTTGACTTTGGCTGTTGTCCCCAAAAAAGAAGTGGGAGAAGATGAGTCACCAAGAATATGTGAAGAGACCAGAGACCTCTGAGAGGTAGTGCAGTGAGTTTTAAGAAAGAAAAGAAGGAAAAAGAAGAAGGGGAGGATATGGGGAGAAAAAATACCTCAGTGGTAAAGTAGCTAGATGGATTTGTCGAACAGGGATGGCCAATGTGCAAACCCACCTCCTTCTGCCCAAATTTAGTCCATTCACAAAGCCCTCCCAGAGGGTGTGTGCTGTGGGAGGAGGGTGTGAATCTAGAAAAAAGTCTTGGAAGGACCCTCAGGTGAGTCAGCGTACCCCACAGGGGACAGTGTGCACAAGATCATGTGAATCAGAAGCAGTAGTTTCGAGACAAATGTGGGTAGAGAACAAGAGACCTGCCCCCGGCCCCCACCCTGTAGTCACAAACATCTTGGGGGCTCTGAGAAACAGATGGACCGCAAGTCATGACACGGCCTTCTGAGCCAATTCTCTCTAGAACTTTAAGGGCACTTCTATGGGAGTTGAGTGGCTCTTGCTCATGTCAATCTCCCAGCGTACACGTGAAGAGCGTGGAGAAATGTTTATTTGAGCTTTAATAAAATATAAGCTTTATAATGAAGAAAAACAAAGTTAAATGCCATACAGCTGGTTAGTGGTTCAACCAGAACCAGAACCCGTGTTCGTATGGCCTCCTTTAGTTAGGAGGGAAATATGTGTCATTATCTCATTAAGCAGAGAGATCCTGGAGTGATGTGCTCGAATGCATGGCTGCGTCTAGGCTTGGCAGACAGAGTCCCTGATCAATTGGTAATATCTGCGCGGTGCCTTGGACGTGGGGCATGAGCTGCCGTGCCGCCGAGGGAGGTATTGTCCTCCTCAGACCATGATGACACTCTAATTGCTGGGATTTACGGCGATGCCATTAAGTGTAATAGATGTAATAGGCCATGAATGTTCAGACTTGCTAGGAAGAGGAATTTTAAGATTGCATAATTTTGACTGAAGTCCTGTCTAAAGTAGGGCAGATAATCAAAAAGACACACTCTATGACTTGCACGTACCCTACTTGACCTAGTTCAATCTACACTGTGAAGCTTCAACTTCTTCTATAACATTCTATTAAAAATTCAGCCCTCCCTGGGCGCCTGGGTGGCTCAGTGGGTTAATGCCTCTGCTTTCGGCTCAGGTCATGATCTCGGGGTCCTGGGATCGAGGCCCGCATCGGGCTCCCTGCTCAGCGGGGAGCCTGCTTCCCCCTCTCTCTCTGCCTGCCTCTCTGCCTCCTTGTGATCTCTCTCCCTCTGTGAAATAAATAAATAAAATCTTAAAAAAAAAAAAATTCAGCCCTCCCTGGCCTTCTTCATGGAGCTAGAATAATAATAACCCTGGCAAGAGCAAATAGTATGAAAAAAACAAGGGCAAATAGTATGGGCAGAGCCCCTACTATGTGCCTCATGTTATGCTAAACACTTCACAGAGCACAGTCTTATCTCATTCTCTCTCAACCTATGAGGCTCACGCTCCCATTAGCCTCATTTTCTAGATGAGAAAACTGACACCGAAGGTTAAGCCTGCTGCCCAAGGTCTGACAGCTGGCATGTGTTGGGTCTGTGATTCTCACTCTACTGGTAACCCACATCTTGCTGCCTCTGGGAATGACCATGGGGAGCCCAAGTAGAGCCCCGCTGATTCACGGGAATAGGGAAGATTTTCATTCCACATCTGAATCCTTCCCAGGGACTTACTCAGGGCCTGGGTAGACTCATATCGGTAGAAGTGGCTGGGAGGGCAGTGAACTGTTCGTTCTCAGACATCTTACTGACTTGGTTCCTATTTAGAAGGGATTCTCAATTAGTGAAATCTGGAAGAACAAATATTTTCCTAAAAATATTTCCTTCCCCACAGCACTCCAAGAAAGAGACCAAATGTCCTCAGGCTAGGGTTGGATTATAGTAACTAAAGCTTCTAAATAGATGATCACTGTACTTTCTCCCTAAGGGACAAATTAAGAATTTATTGATGCTTCCCCTCATTAGTGCTTCAGTCAATGGAATGCGATTTTGTCACTAATATTCTGGTGGGAATTTTCCAGAGTGATTAAGGAAGACAAATCCAGGGACCCCAATCAATGGTAGGTGACTGTTCTCAGGTCAGGAGAGGCACAAAGTCTTAGGGTACATTTCTCATCTCCTCTAGATACAGCAGTGTAGGGACACAGAGTGCCTGTCATCTATCCCTGTCACTGCACTCATTCACTCATTCGTTCCTTCTCCCTCACCCCTAATATTATAGATGCCCAGGATGGGCCAGGCCCTGTTTCAGGTACCAGGGAGGCAGCAATGGATAAGCCATAAAAGGTTCCTGCTCTCACAGGGTTCATAAGTTCATTGTAGGAGACAGACAGACACACACAATGACCAACGTTACTAAAAATAATTTCAAATGGTGCAATGTCCTCAAAGAGATAAGAAGTGATTCTCAGAGGAGCTCCAAGGACCTCTACAACAATCTGTACCCCCAGGTAGAACATTCCTTAGAATAAACTCCAATTAGGCCATGCAAAGCCCATGAGTTATGAAGAAGAGAGGCCATCTTCCTCCTAAAAGTGGGCCGCACGCTGTAGGATTCATTATCCATGGTTTCACACTGGCTCTTTTCCACCTCTGACCCAAAAGAAAGCTTCCATCTGGCCTGGCATTTTTAAAAAATGATGCAGTCATGAAGAATGAGAAGACAAAAAATAATAAACTCCAGAACTTGCCTTGAGAATAATGTTTTACCAACAGAATGTGTCATAAATATGAAATGGCAAAGAAAGATATTCCAGGATTTGTCCTTTGTCCTTTGTTAGCCAGACAGATAATGAGTTACCATCAGGGAATTTTGTTTTCTCATTTAAACATGAGCTACATATAACTTCCATACTTCTGTGAAAAGGAACCCTATAAATCACAAGTTATTGTTTCCTAGAAACTGGGATTATACAAGGGAGAGCCAAACAAAACCCTTTGTTTCATGAGCTTGCAACTTTTTAATTAAATACCACTTTAAACTCACACATGCATAAGCCAAATGTTCTCAATCCATTCTGCCTTCCAGCCTGGTGTCCAAGCTCTGCTTTCCATCACTATTTCTGTGATGGGGTTAGGATCCTTGCATTTATTTGTTTTTATTTTTTTTTTCTTTATCAATTTAGATGAACTTAGGAACACAGATCACAGGACAGGGACTAGTTCTTAACATATATATATTTTTTTGTAGTCATCATGACCAAGGACCAGGTTACATATATAAGACTATAAACAAATAAGGAAGGGAAGGAGGTAGAGAAGGAGAAGGAAGGAAAGAAGGAAGGAAGGAGGGAAGGAGGGAAGGAGGGAAGGAGGGAAGGGAAAGAGGGAAGGAAGGAAGGGAAAGACGGAAGGAGGGAGGGAGCAAAAGGGAAGGAAGAAGGAGAAAAGAAGGAAGGAAGAAGGAGGGAAACTCCTTAGCATGTAAGGGCTTATAAACCAAAAACATTTAATCAGATCCCTCTAGATCATTGAGGCAGAATCTGATTAGTTGTTCACCAGTGTCTGTTTCCTTCATCTTTGGCATAATTCTAAACTGCATTTCCCAATTTCACATGATGACACATGGCTAATCCCCCACAGAATGTGGGCAGAAGGAATGTGTGTTCCTTCTAGAAATGGCCCCTGAAATCCCCTGCTCTCATGTGTTCTCCCCTTTCTCCTGCTGACTACATGCAAAGGATCAAGTGGAGGTCTCCGAGGCCCTGGAAGGTGGTAGGGCCACCCATGAAGGCACCCGGGTCCCTGAATGACGGCGTGGAGCACAGTGCTCCCTTCAGATGGGCCTGTGACATGAGAAAGAAAGGTAGGACACCAAGATATGAGGGTTGTTGCCATATAGTTAGCCAGCCCTGAACAATACATTCCAGTCTTAGTCTGGTTGGGCCGCTATCACAAAATACCAGAGACTGGGTGGCTTAAACAACAGACATTTATTTCTCACAGTTCTGGACGCTGAGATTCCAAGATCAAGATGCTGGTGTCTGATGAGAACCCACTTATTGGTTCATCGTGTGGTCTTCTTGCTTTGTCCTCACATGGCAGAGAGATGAGGGAGCTCACGGGGTCTCTTTTTTAAGGACACTGACCCCCGTTTATAAAGCTCTGTTCTCATGACCTAGTCCCCTCCCAAAGTCCCCACCTCCAAATACCATCATTGGGAATTAGGATTTCAACGTATGAATTTGAGGCGCAGCACAAACATCCAGTCTTTAACTACTCCTCCGCTCCACTGTTTCATCTGTGAAGGCGACAGTAAGAAACTGTGCGTAAATCCCCTCTTATACTATTTTCAAGCCTTTAGGCCACACTCCAGACATCCCTAACCTCACATCCAGAGGATATCCCTGAATGTGAAACCTCATCCAATGACTCTAAATATAGAATCTGCATTTTTAGCCAGTTTGCAACCTATCCTTCCCTACAATTCCTATTTTAAAAGGCCTTCCCGGGGGGGAGTCCAGGATGAGAAGTCAAGATGAAAAAAGTGTTCTAAATCAGGGGTCAGCAATTTTTTTTTCTGTAAAAGGCCAGATAGTGAAGATTTTAGGCCCTAAGGGTCTCCATTGCAGCTAGTCAGGAATGTCTCAGCGGCGCAAAAGCCATCAGAGACCAACACAATGGGGCGCCTGGGTGGCTCAGTGGGTTAAAGCCACTGCCTTCGGTTCAGGTCATGATCTCAGGGTCCTGGGATCGAGTCCCGCATTGGGTTCTCTGCTCAGCAGGGAGCCTGCTTCGTTCTCTCTCTCTGCCTGCCTCTCTGCCTACTTGTGATATTCTCTCTCTCTGTCAAATAAATAAATAAAATCTTAAAAAAAAAAAGAGAGAGAGAGAGAGAGAGAGACCAACACAATGAACAGGAGTAGCTATGTTTTACTTGGCTGTGATTTATAAAAACAGGCGGATTTGGCCCATAGGCTGTAGCTTCCTGACCTTTGCTCTAAATCATTCCTACGTTTTCACTAAATATGATAGAGGCCACACGTAAATGCCAGTATCAATTTCAGTTCCTGTGTCGTTGGTTTATATTTAACCAAGTACCATCAGCTATGACAAATGAAGTTGTAAACACTATTTAATTTTCACGACCCCAGCACCTCACTGTGCCTGGCACAAGGTAACATGCAATAAATTTTAGTTCCTTTCTACTTTCCATAAAGTTTGCCCTTGAAAGTTAGACTTGAACTCAGATCTGAATTTAAATCCCATCTCTTAGTCTGTGGCTTTGGTCAAGTCACTTTCTCTTTGTAAGCCTTGCTCTCCAAATCCGTAAAATGAGGGAAATAATATATTATTTGCAAGATGCTTCAGAGGGGGAATCAAATAGAATATGTAGATATTTTGTGAAATTTAAAGCCTAGTACAGAGGTAAAAGACTATTATTATGAGCTGTCTCTCCCTTCCTGGATTCCAGATTTACTTTCTTCCCCCCCCCCCGAAATGTGTTTTGTTTTTGTTTTTGTTTTTTCCTGACAAATCCCAAGGAGGTCCACTAACTCTCCATTTAGCCTAGGCCAGGAGGCTGTTGGGGGTATGGGGGGGGCAGTGCACAGAACAGCCCCACCTGTGTTCTGAATGACTGTCAGAAACCTGGGACTTCTTTATAGGCACTAACTGGATCAAGAGAAGGCAGCCCCAGCTGCCAAAAAAGGTTGCTGCTTTGAAGAGATAAAATGCAATAAAGATCTTTTTGTAATGGGCATTCTCAGTATGGTTTGACTGGCCAATGACACAGGGCACTTGGCCTTGGACCCAAAGATATTTGAAATGATCTGGGAATTGAGGTCCTATTCCCATCAGAAGAGTATTACCCTCAGTAATACACAGCTAAGACCTTCAAAGTGCAAAAATCAAGATTTCTTTTAGTCATGCATTAAAGTGGTAAAAACAAAAAAAAGATTTGTGGAGAGGATATTTATCCTGTTGTTGCAAATTTTCATGTCTGCCCCATTCAGCTGGAAGTTGCCACATGCATAAAACTCCAGACTCTAGAGGAAGTCTTAGTCTTCCCTGCCACAGACAACTACATACCATCTAAGAATAGTACACATTACCATTCTCAAACAAAAAGCTTTTTGGCTTCATTGATGATTCTTGCATTAAAACTTGAAGGAAAACATTATAATTGATTCTTGTTAACTAGTCATTCAATATACTCCAACATGTCTAGAACAGTGTCTGGCAAGAGAGGGGCTTCAACACAGATTGGCCGACTGACCAAGCCCTATAAGCTGGACATTGTCTTGTATCTGATAGGGAAGGGATGGCAAATATCCAACAACTCCGCCATACTCCTCCACCTGTGTTCATGGAAGACATCAATAATCACTCAGAATCGCTTCTTCCTAATGAACCAAAACAGAACAACAGTAACATCTCGACCAAGGCAGCTGTTCTGCATTCTGCATAGTTGTGATCCAGCATGATGTACCTTCTGTTCATACCTTGCCTCTCTCCAAACCAGGTCCTCCCACAATCTTAACTAATCTTAGTGAACTGATCCACTTGAGACCCTAACTGAAAACCTGGTAGCATCCTTAAAAATCCACCAATGTCTATTAATCAACCAATCCTATGCACTCTAATGCTCAAAGCCAATTTGAATTGCTTCAGCTAGTTCCATCATCATAGACCTGGGCCATTTTTGGTCTCAACTACTTCAACAGCTTTTAATATTCCCTTACTTCTCTGGCAAACCCCTAAGCTTTGTTTCTCATACAGCCACAAGAGGGCTGCTATTAGAACTTAAAGTAGATCATGTCAATAGCTTACAAATGGACCACATAAACTGCATGATCATGATCTTGATCTTTCCTTCCCTTCCAGTACCAGCTCTGCTCACTCTCCTCTCCATCACTGCAATGCAATTGCAGCTTCGCTGACATTCTTCCAGTTCTTGGAAAACATCCAGGTCTTGGTCCCACTGAAGGTCTTCTGTCATCTACCTGCAAGTCTGCTGCCCATGACTTTCATGACTAAGACCTGATTCTCCAGATCACAACCAAGCTGCTGTCTCCTCAGAGTGGTCATCCTGTATTACTCACTCAACCACCTTCTTTTCTGTCAACCTGATGCTCTGTTCTCTTACTTTACTCTTTCTCTGAAGACTTGAACTTATTGGGAGTTTCACACATATGGAAGTTGCAATTTTGGGCAAAAAAGGAGATATCCATGAAAACAGTATTATAGTAATTTCATAGGAATTACCATGTTTCACAATGTTATTTTATTTTTTTGTTTTTATGCCACTTCTCTAAACTAATGTGGAGTAAGTTCTACTGAGAGTGGGGACAATGTTTGCCTTGCCAGTGCTAGAGAAGAACAAGACAAACACACACACACACACACACACAACAAAACAAATATCCCTTCATTTTGTATGATGAGAAATTCTAAACCATATTCATAGACACCTTTTTTGGCATCTACCTTTCCCAGGAAATCCATGTACATCCAGGATGAACACCCCAAACTCCAAGTCGGAATCATGGGACACTGTCCATACTCACCATCTGAGCTTGATATTTGCCATCAGCTGCCTTATCCAAGATACCTTGAGGGCAGGGAGCACATTGGAACTTGCAGATTTTCAAATCTAGCAACTGACACTGTGGCTACTCCATGATTATGTTTTGAATCTGTGAAAGGACAGAGCCAGGTAATGACCCAGACATCCAACTTTTGTTTATTGGGTGGCCTGGGTTTGGTTTAGACTCCCAGAATCTAATAAGGGGACACCCAGAAAGATGAAATTAAATCCCTAAATGCCTATTCATTCAATAATCCTAAGATAATTTCTAATAAAATTAGAAACAAAGAACAATTGTGAAGGGTCTTTGTCTGTCTGCCCCCCTCCTCAGAGAGCCTCCAGGGGTAGTTTTCAGAGCTTTGGATGAGGTTTGGCCCATGTAAGTCCCATTGTTTGTGGTTCCATTGGAAAAGCGAGTCTCTCCTCCCCCAGCCTCCATGAAAGTCTTTGAAAATGGCACTCAGTGAGGGCATTCCTTGCAGAGGAACTTTGCCCTTAGGGGAAAGTTCCAGATGACAGGTCATAAATTTAGAAGGCCCTGGTCTCACAAGGCATCCTGAGTGATTTCACTAAAGTGCAAAAGGAAAGGGTTGTTTTAAAACTGTTCTACCAGAGGGTTCAGAAAGGAGAGGTCTGTACAAGAATAGAGGCCATTTTATTTCGTAAAGTATCCACATGTTTTCCAATCACCCAAGTCACATATATTTCTGTATTAGTAAAAAGGATATTTACCTACCCACTTCACATGTAGGCAAACTGAATCTGGAGATTGCTGAGCACAGTGTTAGAGGAGTACCTTGTGGGGGGGGGGATGCCCAATATGCCAGACCATGTACTCCAATATCTCTTCATACTTAGAATATGACCTTGACTGGGGTGCCTAGGTGACTCAGTTGGTTGAACGTCTGACTCTTGGTTTCAGCTCAGGTCATGATCTTGGGGTCATGAGATCGAGCTCCGCATGGGGCTCTGTGCTTAGCATGGAGACCATTTGTCTCTCTCCCTCTGCTCCTCCCCTCCCCATGCATGAGCGCTCTCTATCCCTCTCATAAATAAATAAAATCTTAAAAAAAAAAAAGAATATGACCTTAACTGACATCAAAAATGCTCAGTCTGATAAATGGAGACCTCTTGTCTTAGACAAATTAGATGCATTTCAGAGTGAGAGCAGATTAAGTGAAGGCCACCATAACAGAGGAAAATAGTGAGCTCAGGTACTTTGGATACTTTTCATGAATCCTCCTTTAATTGACAATTTCATCGATCTGTTCTATATTTAAGGCAGAGAACTGATTTGACTTCCCTTGGGTCCCGTGGGGAGATATAGGGAAGGTACAAATAAGCTTACTTGTTAAACTTCCTTCCTCTTTGTACCCTTACTTTATTTTCAGCATTAAGGATACTGCCTGGCACATAGTAAATACTCAATAAATATGTGTTAAATTCTCTTAATGAATATGATCCATTTACCACTTCACTTTGACTTCAGACATTCTGGGATTCATATCGCTGTTCTAAAATAGGTGATTTTTTTAAGCAATAAGTCGACCATCACTTCTGCCATTGAAGGAAAACCCCAAGATATCCCGTGGTCTCTCTGAGGCACATTGTGCAGAGATTGAACATCACAAGCTTCCCCCACGCCAGGTCTAAAGGATGAGGGTACAAACAGCTGAGTATACAACCCGTGGACCAGATCCCAGTGAAGTCACTACTTTGGGGGCCCAGGACTGTCATCACTGTCCTCACAAGTCCACACTGCTGGATTCCTGCACGGTTACCTTGCACCTGCAGCATCTAGCTTATGGCCGGGTTGACTCAAACTGACCGGATTCCAAGCTCGGCTGTGGGACTGAACTTCTCTGAAGCTCAGTTTCTTTGACCGTGAAATGGGAGACGCTTAGAACTACCTCAGAATGCAAGACGCCAAGTTTTGATGTACACGCAAGTCACCTGGAATTCTTGCTCTGCTGTGGGTTCAGACTCAGTGAGTCTGGGACGAAACCTGAGATCCCATATTTCCACCAAGCTCCCAGTGACACACGCACATGCTGCTGTCGGGGACCACACTCAGAGTAGTGACGTCATACGGCATCCAGTGAGATAACAAGAGACCCAAAGGGAGATCATTATTAACATTGACCAGCATTACAAAGAAAATTATTCAGAATTATTATCAGTAGGAGCAGTTTGGTGAAAACCCATGAAGTTACCACCAGCCAAGTTTAAATTAGACGGTTTCTGGCCCTTCGTCCTTTTAGGCGAGTTTGGCGATTACGTGTGAAAGCTCCTTCAAGACCCTCCTCATGAGTCCTAATGTAACTACAGAAGTCAAGGGCACAGTGAGAAGATATTTTATTACCCATGTATTTATGTATGGGTTTTTGGGGTTTTAAAACTGGCAATTAAAACCTTGTAAATTTGTATTATCAACAAAATAAATGTAGACGGGTTAGTTACTCATTGCTAATAAATTTGATCATTCATTTATAAAGCGACTGTTCGCCCAAGAATCACAGAGCACTCTATAAATATCGCTTCACTAAGCCACAAACCACCTCGACAAGGAAGGCACACAGCACCCCTGAGGGTTAAACAAACCCTCCCGGGCCTGGGGGAGGGGAGGGCTGCCTGAATTCCAGCCCCCTTGTCCCCTGGCCGCACTCAGGTTCAGGTTCAGCTTCTGCCCCACAGGGGCCCACTCTTTGAAGCATGATATCCGTTTGGAAGCATTTCAAATCAGTCTGCCTGGAGGCTCCATCCCCAGATGGCCCCAGGAACCTGTCTGTGGGAGTCGGACAAAACCCGATTTCTCTCATTGGCGAGGCTGAAGAGAACTCGCCACCCCCTCCTTCCTCTTTCCTTAGCCTGCACCTTCGGCAGTCCGGCTACTGTGGAGGAAGGAACTCCCCAACCAAAAGGCCCAGCTACGGGACTCAAGGGTGGAAGAAATGAAGCAACACTGTTTCATCCCCTGTCTCCCAGTGCAACATCCCCACAGCCGGCCCTCCCCGCTGGTGGCCCTCTTCACTTCTCTCCTATCGAAGCACTCAGTAAACCCTTCTGTCAGCCAGTCCTGGTGCCCTTGATGGAGCCAGGCTTTGGGGTCCGGCAACATGGGGTGTGAATTCCAGCCCCACAGCCGAGCGGGACCACAGATCTCACGTTCTTTGGGCCGTGCGTGGGGTTTTTATAGCCTGCGTCACCCGATGGCTTGTGAGGACGCTCAGAAATGATGTGTGGAAAGCACTTGGCTTGGCGGGGACCTCGCAGGTGGAATTTATCACTGATAGGGCCGGCAGTGTGATATTGGCCACAAACACCAGGGGCAGAATCTCAGGCCAGATCAGGAATGACTTTCGGGAACCCTAAGCAATAAAAAGGATGTGGTGTTCTGTTGACCCCTACACACACACACACACACACGTGTGCGCGCGCGCACACATACACACACACGCACACGCATACACTCAGCAGCCCCTGTGCATCACTCACACGTGTTCTCCTCTCGCTCATGGTCACAGACCCCCCCAACACACATATCATACAAAACAAACTCAGCCCCCAAACCTATATGATGCCTAAATTTCAATACCATTTTCTGATGTCAAAATCCTGGAGAAGCACATAAAAACGGACCTTCTCTCTCTGCAGTCTGTCTGCTTCTGTGGACGGGGGCACTGGCTGATGCTTGAAGCAGAGCGTAGCCGCCTTGGGGGCCATCGGCCCTACTAGGTATCACGTCTCACTTTCTCTTCCCTAGATCTCCACCAGACCATCTTCCCGAAACATCCTCCTGCTGCCAGCCTTCAGAATGCTGATCCCGAGGCTTGTGCTGCTGCGAGGAGGAACCCAAACCTCTGCTCCCCCAAAGTCTGACGGCAAGAAGCCAGAGTGCGTGTTCTCAGCCCCGGTCTGCTTCTCCGCTGCCCTCAGACCACCCCTGCCTGCCCACCTGGAGCATCCCTGGGCCCTTCGATGGACACAAGACCTCATGGATGGTGGAGTAGACGGTCATCCTCACTCCTCATCTCTTTGGGTACCTACTGACCTCTTCTTAACTGCTGGCCATCCCTATGTTCTCTCTCTGGATTAAGTCTCTCGAGAGAGAGCAGGACTCATCTTACCATAAGGAGCTTTATTCCAGCCTTGCATGGAGCCAGGAATTTAATGAGAACTGGGAATATTCCATTCCTCACTGCTGCCTTTAGTAGATCAACAGGAAGAAACGTAGAATTTCTGAGCAGAGAATCAAAAGTAGAAGAATATGTAGGATATGAAGCTTGCTGAAACTTGTCCGCAGAGGGAAGAGGATCTCAAAGCTATTTAATGTATCTTTCTGTGAAAGGATTCCTGGTTTGCCCTGGACTTGGAATGAATCGTCTCCACTGAAGGCTCGAAGACAGTCATTGCTCGGGCCTCCTGCCCTGTAAGGCTCTTCTCAGAGAAGGCAAGGGTCTGCTGTAAGAAATGCTCTGTGACATGTCACCAGTCTGATTTTGGCTTGCTTGTCACCGGCCTGTGTCAGCCTTCCAGCCAAGGACAGAGGCCAGAGGATTACCGGAAATAGATCTACTAGGCTTAAACTGATTTCAGAATTAATGTTTCATAGAGTGCTGCTGGCAGTTGGCAATTACAGATCCATATTTAATTGCTTCATGGAAGCCATTGTTGATACATTTTGCTTAGGAGAATAAAAGTTGCCTACCAGCACACCTTATGATGTGAACTTCAATTAAGTTTTTGTATTATTATTATTATTATTATTATTATTATTATTATTTTGCCTTTGACTTCCAATACAAAAGTTACCCAAAAACCAGTTATTGGTAGGTATGGTTAAAAACTGTCATGTGTCTCTTTGGTTAATTCAAAGGGCGTTGGTCAATGTTCTTTGTTCTTGCCTTTTCACCTCTGGAGCTTGGCTCACACCATTCCTTTCTTTTTTTAAAAAAAGATTTTATTTTTATTTATTTATATGAGAGAGGGAGAGAGCACAAGCAGGGGGAGGGGCAGAGGGAGAGGGGAAAGCAGGCTCCCCACTGAGCAGGGAGCCCAATGCAGGGCTCAATCCCAGAACCCCATGATCACGACCTGAGCCAAAGGCAGATACTTAAGTGACTGAGCCACCCGGGCACCACTCACCACATTCCTTTCACCTAGAGTATCCTTCCTGCATATACCCACATCTATTTCATACTTCAGGGTGCGTTTGAGGCCCTCAGCCTTTCAGGCTCACATGCCCATTCTCAGGTCTTTGCTGAAGTCTCCCCCAGGTGTGAACCCCTTCACCCAAGAAACTGCAAATGCCACTTCACTCAGTTCTCAGAAGGCAAGCCATCTTGGCAAATCAGGCTAAGGTTCTTTTCCATTGTTGTTATTAACAGCTTTATTACATGTAATTTGCATCCCATAAAATCTGCCTTTTTAAAGCAAACAATTCAGTAGGTTTGGTGCATTCACAGTTGTCCAAACCTTATCATAATCTGATTTTAGCAGCTTCCCATTTCCCCACAAAGAAACCCCAAGGAGAGTACTAATCAGCAGTCATGCCCATCTGCTCATCCCAGAACCCTCGGCAACAAGTTACTCTACTTTCAGTCTCCATGGATTTGCCTATTCTGGACATTCCATATAAGCATCCCTGTACAATACCTGATCTTTTGTGCCTGGCTTCTTCTAGTCTCAAGCTCATCCATTTGGTAACATGCACCAGCACTTCTTTTTAATCTATTGTATGAATATGCCTCCTTTTTTTACCCATTCATCAGTTGATGGGTTGTTTCCTTTTTTGGCTAGTCTGAATCATGCTGCTATAAACATTCATGCCCACGTTTTTTGCACAGACATGGAATTTCTGGGTCATAGGCCAACTTCATGTTGAACATTTTTGGGGACGGCCAACCTGTTTTCCAAAATGGCGGCACCCTTTTACATTCCTACCAGCAATGCAACAGGGTTTCAATCTCTGCACATCCTTGTCAACACCGGTCATTGTCTTTTTAATTAGCAGCCTTGCATCCTTCCTCTGAAGCTTCATTTCAGAAAAGTCTGAGGAAAGTAAGGGTGTCTGGAAAACTTACCTCAAGAATTTTTTCCCATAAAACTCTCCCTGAACCTCTGACTCCTGAGCAGGCCTGGAATGTGGAAAGAAAGATACCGCCATGGCTCTGAATAAGGAAGTGCCCCGTGGTTTCTTTCTCAGCACTGAGATTTGCAAATGGTATGCCTTTGGTAGATTATTGTCCAACCCTTGGTAATAGATGGTAATAAAATGAAGATGGTGTTTTCATTATTCATTAAAAGGAAATGAGACATGTATGTGTAAACACATCTGGAAGCTCACACAGAATGCAGGAGGCACTCGAGAAAGTTCATTTTGAGTGGTTCTCCCTGAAGTCTTATAGTTTTGTGGCCTTGCCTCTCCACCAACAGATGAAAGGAGATATCTTGGTTAATTTTTGTAAGTATTCCATCTGCATGACAAGAAGAGTGCCTGGGTGGTTCAGTTGGTTAAGCGACTGCCTTCAGCTCAGGTCATGATCCCAGAATCACCGGATTGAGTCCTGCATCGGGCTCCCAGCTCCATGGGGAGTCTGCTTCTCCCTTTCAACTTCTCCCCTCTCATGCTCTCTCTCACTCTCTCTCAAATAAAATAAAATCTTAAAAAAAAAAAAGAGTTGGTGTTCTCTGTTGAGGATAAAGATATCAGATACACATACATCAATGTGTTAAATGTATAAGTCAAATTCAATTGATCTTTTTCACTTTTTGATCTCCTTAATTAGCTTCTGATGAAGTGGTGAACTGTTTCCCACACCAAGTGTTCATTCATCCATTTCTCCTCGTGTATCTCTCATATCTTCACAGCAGAGTTTCCTGCCTAATCCTCTCCTAAGTGCTCTCGTCCATTCCCGAGCCCTCCAGCGCTTGAGGGAGCTTTTCTCACAGGTTGAGAGCAAAATAACGTGATTCTCAGGAAGCAACGGAGGACAACTGTGAAAGGATGCATCCAAGAGACATGAACCTGAGTTCAAATCTTGGCATCATTGCTTCCCAGTTTGTAAACTTGGGGAGACACCGTCACCTCCCTGAGCATCAGATCTGTGTCTGTAAAACGGGGAAATTGGAGTGGCTTCTACTCTGGAAAGCTGGGGAGGATCCATGGCACGGAGAGATAAGGCATGGAGAGCTCTTAGCACAGAGCCGGAACAGGAACCTGGTAAGTTTTGAGTACATGGCCACGTTTTGTGGATAACGATAAATAACAACAGCAGCAAGGGCCTCCGCTAACCTTCCTAGGATGCCCAACATGTTCCGGGCACTAAGCCAAGGGCCTCGGCCGCATCGGCCCTTTTCACCCTCACAGCAAACCTAGGATAGCAGGCTGATCACCACCAAGCATTTCACAGATGAAGCCACTGGGTTACAAAGGAAAGAGGCAGCTGGCCCAAGGTCACTGGCAAGCCTCCACCACGGGAGCCTGGGCTCATCTTCTGATGATAACGTGGGTCATGGAACCGACGAAAAGACAAACCACAGAAGGGACTATTTGTCACACATCCCTTCCTGTGGCCTCCCAGAAGTGCCCCACAGCACCAGGCTACTCTCTGGGTGGCTGCTGCGGTTCTTCCTTTGTGTCTGGGAAAGAAGAGGGCTCGGTGGGACCCAGCTGCCAGCTCATCGCACCCTAACTTCTGTGTGACCAGAGCAGCTCCTGGGCCTGGGACAACAGAGCCCTTATTAGCCTCCTTGTTCTGAGCATCGTCACAAACATCTGAGAAAAAGCTGTGACGGAAACCCGAGCAAACCTTTTGAATGTGTGCAATTAAAAGGCACGGTCGGGACACATGTATGCCCAGCCCCTTCAAAAGTTAACCCTCTTAGACCCCCGCCCCGGCTCCCCAGTGCAGATTCTTCTGTAGAAAGAAGTATACAATACGCAAATACAGTCCCACTATAAAAGAAGAAAAAACCTCAAACAATAAATAAGTATGATGACTAAAATGAGAAACTTGCTCATTATGCCCCACCTCCACTCCAAACCCGCATCTCCTTTCAGTGGTAACCACCATGCACGGGTTGGATAGGTCTCCTCCCAAGCTGTTCCCTTTGTATTTGGATGCATGTCTATGTGCACATAACCACGTTTCATTTTGGAAAAATATTTTGTTTCTACACAAATGGTGTTACATCTGTTTGCAAAATAACTTTGTTTGCTTTATACCCTTAACAATAGGTTGGGGAAATCTCTCCAAGTCTGGGCACACACGTAGCGGCAGCGTTCTCATTAACTACCGAGAGTTCCCCATGGTGTGGCACCACCATGAATTATCAAACCTTGGCTTCCTTGTTGGACATTTGGGGCATCACAGTGGGCACACCCTGAAATGGTCCCCAGTGATCTGGTATTTATGCTCCTGTGCACTTGTCTTGCCTTGACTGTGGGCTTGCCCAGGAATTTGCTTCTAATCAACAGAATAAAGCAAAGGAGAAGCGATGTCACTTCTGTGATTAGGTTAGAAGAGACTGTAACTTGACTCTTGCTAGCAGACTCTTTCTTTTGCTGGCTTATAGAGAGGCCTGCATGGCAAGGTACTAAGGGCAGCCTCTGGCCACCAGCCCACACACAACGGAATCCTGCCAACAACCATGTGAGTTTGGAAATGGATCCTTCCTTACTGGAGTCTCAGATAAGTCTCCAGTCAGGGCCAATACCTTAATTGTAGCCTGTGAGAGACCCCTGAACAGAGGGCCAGCTAAGCTGTGCCTGGAATCCAGATCCACAGAAACTGAGATAGTGAATGTGTGTTGTTTTGAGCCACTAAATTTTATATCCAGTGATAGATAATTGGCACAGTTTTTAATTGCCTTCTATCACAAACAATACTAGAACAAATGTTCTGCATATAATTAGTGGAGTATTCTAGGATCAAGCCCTAGACCTGAGGTTGCTCCAAAGGTAAAGATATTTAGCATAGACAAATGTCCTAAATTAGCTTCCAAAAGGACATAGTGAGTTACACGCATGCGCACAGAATGAAAATCTCTGCTTCTCTGCATGCCCTTGACAAAGCATTGATTGCTTAAATAATAGCAGTCCGAGAAAATCAATACTACGTTGCTTTGATTGCATTTTCCTGATTATTAGTCAGGGTGAGCATCTTTTTTAAATAAATTCACTGGCTATTGTTTTCCCCTTCCTCTGAGTCTTACATCTTGATATCCTTTGCTTTAATCCTATTTCCATTCAACAACTGGAACTAGGGATGTGCATATTACGTCTGGAGACCCACAGTCACATCTGCCTCACTGTGGATGCTCATGTCAATCACCCAGACCTAGTGTCTCCACTGTATCCTCACTACTTTGTCCCTTGCGACTAACTCATAAGCAATTCTTGGGAAGATTCTTTGAGATCATTCAAATATCCTGCTCCTCATCAAAATATCCCTGTAGACTTAGTAGTGTCCTTTGATGATTCTTGAATGAACAGAACTTTATTACAGTGGATGCAAAGTAATGGTTTCCCAACTCCCAGCACCTCCTCCACATACACCAGCCCCCATTCAGCCTTCTTTTGTAGATAAGATCTCTTCTCCTCCCCCGTTTATTTATTTATGAGTTGTATAGACCCACAGTTTCCTGTTTTTCTCAATGGTTTATAATTCATTACTGTCCTTAATTATTTTAGTGCCCAAATGTTCCCAGATTTGGCCAATGGAACCCCTTCAACTTGGCTATGATTCCCTTGCAATATGCCTGCCTTTTTAAAAAAAATTATTTCTTTACTTTCTGGCACTACAAAATGTTCCAGGTTCATCTTGCACAAACCTGTTCCAGCCCCAGAAGTAGCCATGTCTTTGAACAACCCTGGTTCCTCTGAGTGGGCAAAGGTTTTAGAGACCAAGTTCTGGGTACCAAGAATACCTATTACAGTAGACCCATTTTAAGTGAGCTGTGATGGTGTAACTACCACCAGAACCAAGATACAGTTTCCTTTACCCCTCAAAGTCCCCTATCTTGCTTGCTTTTACACAATTTCCTCTGTCCCAAATGCCCCATTTTCTGTCCCTCACGCACTCTGCAAAACCCAGATCAAATATACTCTCCTTCTTAGAATTTTGTTCAGCTTCTCCAGCAAAGATTCCTCATTCCCTCATCTTTGTTCTCATAGAACAGAGAGTAAAAGTACTCTGTCAGCAGCCAGAGGGCTCTAGTGAAGATGGATTCTCTTGGCAGCTCCATGTCCTAGGGAGAGTTATCCAACCTCTCTCTGTCCATCATTTTCCCATCTGTAAAATGGGTCACCCTGGAACCATTCCCATATCCACCATATGCAATCCTGTCAGCTTGACCTTTAAAGTACCTCTCAGATCTTTGCCCTTCTGTACATCTCCACAGCCACCATTCTAGTACCTCTTTTCAACAGTATCTAGATTAGTATCTAATCTCCCATTATAATGCATTCTGAGCCCATTATAATGCATTCTCTACAAGCAGCCAAAGTCACCTTTAAAAACACCAATGGCACTGTGCCCCTCCAGGTGCTACACATTCCAATCACTTCTCAGTGCTGTGGTGAGGACATCCCTTCCCCACATGGCTTGCAAGGGCCTTCTGGGGTTGACGGCCCTTTGCTCATCGCATACTGCCTTCTCCTAACTTGCTTCAGTGAGCTCATCCAGTTCTCGGCAGCTGTCCTGCTCCCTTCTGCTGGAATACTCTCCCCATCTCACCTGCTTCATTCTCTTCATCCTTCAGATGGTTACATTGTCAGAGAAGCCTCTTCTGACCTCTCCAAGAGGTCAAACCCTACCCCACCCCTGCCCCCCGCAATGGGTGCAATCTTCTAGCTCTGTGTCACTTTCTTGGTAGCACTAACCACAGCTGTCCCATCTCATTGATATCTTGTGGTAGTTTTGATGAATCTGTCTCCCTGACTAGAATCAAATCTCATAATCGTGGGCAACTGCGCCTCTCCTTGGATTGACACTCAGTGGGTATTCGTTGAAAGAACGAATACCCCGTTGGGTTGATGTCAGGGTAAAGGAAATAACACGTGGCATGGCCGAAACACAGAGCCACATATGCAAAAACATTCAGTGTTGGCAGTGTGTTGAGCTGTTGTCTTACCATTTTCTAGCATGAGTTCGTGTTTAGATGCCTGTTCTTTTCTACCATTCCAAAAATGCCTGGAAGGTGGGGACTGAGTCACAGTCCTCTTGTGCCTCCAGCCCCTGGTTCAGCATCTGTGCTTAGTAAGAGCTCCATAAGTGTGTGGTGAGTCTGTGAGAGGTTAAATAGATGAATGAAGTTGTTTAACCTCCAGATGCTTCTATTTTCCCATGTGGAAAGATGAAAATATGGGCACCTAACTCATGGGTTAGTCGTGAGGATTTTGCTGGATTGATATTTGCAAAGTACTTGAAACAATATTTGGCCAATTGCTAAGTTCTCTGCTTGTTAACGGAATATATGCAAATATGCAAGGCACCAGCCAAATGTAAAGAATTTGAATTATCGTGACCCATCACAGAAAAGTTGTGTGTAGGAAGAGGGGAGTTTGAGGAGGGGACATTTTTCTCTATACACATAAGACAGCGTATGTCTTTGTTTAAGAAAACCCTAAAGAGCTCATCCCTCACCTCTTTCCTTAAATTCACATCACATTTTCCTCTTACACATTTGTAAAGCCAATTATTAACTGTGGGATAGAATGAATTTTTCCTTAATTTGTTTTCCACTGTTCTATAAAGCCATTGCCATTCACTCCGGTTCATTTAATCAAACCTAAATTGGACCACGAAACGTTCAAAGCAAATCAAAGCAAATCAAGTCTGAAAATGCTCAGTTTGGACCTTTTCCTCCCAGTTATTTATGATTATTAGTTTTGACCGCATAAGTGGATTTTATTTTTTTTTTACCTTCTCCCAAAGGAACGCTACGGCATTAAGTATAGCCCCTTCTCAGAACCTCGATGTACATGAAAACAAAACTCTATTAAGTCTCTGACTTCTAATAAAAATCTGATAAACTACATGCCTTACCAACAAACCCAGTGGCTGGCAGTAGAACAAGTTTGTCACACTGGCCATTTAGCACCGTGACAGCCAGTGCCTGAGTCACTTACGTCCAAGATGCTTGCTCTTGACAGTACAGTGCTCTTTAATGAGTCAAGCATAAGGCAAAGAGAACCCATCAGTGACTATCTGCTCCGAGTGATCCTTCTAGTTCTGAGTGGGAAATTCAAAAACGGCAGCTGTTTCTTTAGTGTTCAGTTCACAGTCGTGAGGCCATCAACGTTTTCCATTTAAACTTTATTGGTGTGAATCCCCTCTTGGAAATTAAATCATGCTTTCAGTTCCTTACATCCCAGAACATAATCCTTTTCCTTCAGAAGTAAATAGGGCAGTATCTTGGGCTTTTTCTGCACGGCTTGTCAAAGCGAAAAATCCTTTTTTTTAGGGCCAGCATTCATCAGTTGTGCTTGTCTTTTACTCTGACTGAAAAAGAAAATGGCCCAGTCTTCCAACTGGCTATTCTCTGGTTGCCTTAATTCATGGGACGCCAAGAAGGGAAAAATTGGTAGGTTCAACAGTGTTGGACAAGGATAAACAGAATCATATCACATTAACTGTAATTTAGAGCATTTCAACACATCCCTACTTCTGCCAAAGCCAGCAGGATCAGCCCCCATTGGAAAAATAAAAAAAAGAAAAGAAAGAAAGAAAAGAAGGAGAAGAAGAATGGGGTGGGGCCAGAGGTAAAATAGGGAATCTGAATTTCTATTTTCTAAGCTGGAGTTTGAGAATTGAAGACCCATCAGCACTTTCTTGAATGTTTTGCTCATTCATGCTATAAAAATAAATATCACAAAATATTTTCTGGACTCAGCCTAGCCTGTTGCTAAAACCAAAGCCAACACGCTTCCAAACAGACTCACTGAGGCTCATTTCACAAGGACGGACGTTGTCAGGTTGGCAGGCGGCCACTGGAAGAGTCACTGAAATCCAATTCAAAATGATGTACTCTGCATGAAAATGCCCATTTATGAGCATTCAAAAGGATGGAGAATTTCTCAGGAAGATGACAGCAATGACAAGTTCTAGGACCGACCAATGTTGCCTGGAGATGATTACCTCCAAATACACACGCACTCCCAGAGCTTTGCTGGAGAGTCTTCTAAAGGCTGGGATTGTTTGTGTCCAGATGAAATCTCTGTAGATGAAGCTTTTTATTACAGGCTGAGTAAACAAATATATGCAACAGGGGCTTGGTGGAGTTTGCAGCGAAAATACCCACAGTGGGGTCGACATCATGAATCCCAACCAACTGGCTTAGAACCCTAGGGTCTTGGGATGAAGGGGCCCCTTTTCTAACATGAGCACTCCCCAAAATGCTCAGGAAAAGAACATCTGGAAGTTATGATCTCTCTAGAGAGCCCCAGGAAACACTGATACCATTTTTTCCAGCCCATGTCCTAGGAACAATCTTTCTAGCTTAAACTATGGCTACATTATGGATATGCAATTTAACAACACAACCCTAAATATTATATTTTTTAAAAAATTGTCTTTCTTGGGGTGCCCTGGTGGCTCAGTGGGTTAAAGCCTCTGCCTTCAGCTCAGGTCGTGATCTCAGGGTTCTGGGATCAAGCCCCACATCAGGCTCTCTGCTCAGCAGGGAGCCTGCTTCCTTCTCTCTCTGCCTGTCTCTCTGCCTACTTGTGATCTCTCTCTCTGTGTCAAATAAATAAATAAAATCTTTAAAAATAAATAAATAAAAAGTTGTCTTTCTCTCCAAGAAGATTGAAAGGATCTCTACGAGGGCAGGGACTTTATCTCATTCACGTCGGACTTCCCAGCACCTGACCAAACATCCTCAGAAACACCACACGGTCCAAATGTATGTACCTACTCCTTTCAGGGTTCTTTCAGGAATTTTATTTGTTACTATTGAACTGGTAAGCGAGACAGATAGCTCCGTAGATTTTAAGAGGAACTTGTGGGACAGGAGAATGCTCGGCAATTAAGAAAAGCCTATTCAGTAGTTATCATTTCTCTGCATCTTCTCCTCTCTATTTCGAGAAGACAACCATCAAAACATTAAGGGGGGATCATTTCTTAGGTATTTCCACCTCTATTGAACCCCAGCTGGTAGAAGCAAAGTTTGAGAATCATCAGCCTCTGACATTGCTGAGAACACAGGTTTAGAAAGGGGTTATTTGGTCTATTTGGGTTGTCGCTTTCTCTCTTTTTTAAGATTTTATTTATTTATTTGACAGAGAGAGACACAGCGAGAGAGGAAACACAAGCAGGAGGAGTGGGAAAGGGAGAAACAGGCTTCCCGCCAAGCAGGGAGCCCAATCCCAGGACCGTGGGATCATGACCTGAACCGAAGGCAGATGCTTAATGAATGAGCCACCCAGGTGCCCTCAGGTTGTCAATTTCTTCCTGTTTCAGTTTTGGTAGTTTAAAATAAAGCTACTGTGATNCAAGCAGGGAGCCCAATCCCAGGACCGTGGGATCATGACCTGAGCCGAAGGCAGATGCTTAATGAATGAGCCACCCAGGTACCCTCAGGTTGTCAATTTCTTCCTGTTTCAGTTTTGGTAGTTTAAAATAAAGCTACTGTGATCCAGCAATTGCCCTACTAGGTATTTACGCCAAAGATACAGATGTAGTGAACAGAAGGGCCATATACCCCAAAGTTCATAGCAGCAATGTCCACAATATCCAAACTGTGGAAGGAGTCAAGATGCCCATCAACAGACAAATAGATAAAAAAGATGTGGTCCATACATACAATGGAATATTACTCAGCCATCAGAAAGGATGAATACCCAATATTTGCATCAACATGGATAGAACTGGAAGAGATTATGCTAAGTGAAATAAGTCAAACAGAGAAAGACAATTGTTACATGGTTTCACTTATTTGTGGAACATAAGAAATAGCATGGAGGACATTAAGAGAAGGAAGGGGGAAATGAAAAGGGAGAAATCAGAGGGGGCCGATGAACCATGAGAGACTATGGACTCTGAGAAACAAACTGAGGGTTTTAGAGGGGAGAGGCATGGGGGGATGGGTGATCCCAGCGATGGGTATTAAGGAGGGCACGAATTGTATGGAGCACTGGGTGTTATATGCAAACAATGAATCATGGAACACTACGTCAAAAACTAATGAAGGACTATATGGTGACTAACATAACATAAAAAAATTAAAAATTATAATAAAAAATAAAAATGAATAAATAAAAATTCTAGAAAAATAAAGAAAAGAAAAGAAAGAGTGGGGCTATTTTATCTATCAGGTCGGATCAGGGAACCCGATCCGCAACTTGACTGATTCACGTCAATGAACAACCACAGAATGAAAGCATTCCATTAAGTGATTCCACATAGTTACACAATGTCCTGAAGCCAGAGATGATCCATCCCCACCTCCATAAGGAGCTCGGCATAGATTTGTGTTTAGAGGGTGGAGGCATCATTCATTCATTTGACAAATAGTCTCTCAGGGCCTTTTTATGTGCTGGGTTCTGTCCTGGGCCCTGGGAAGACAGTGGGGATGAGACAAAGTCCCTGCCCTCGTGGAAATTATTTCTTTCTTGTAGAAGAGAAAGATAGTTTTTTGAAGAGTGTAATAGAAGTCCAGTTAGCGACAGGAGCTATAAAGAAAAACACAGTAAGATGAGGGGAAGGTGCCAGTGATAGGGAAGGTTTCTCTGGGGAAGGAACATTTGAACAAATTCTGGAACTTAGTAAAAGCACGTGTTATGTGATAATAGGGGCCACGGATATCTGACAAGATCCCAAAGGGCTTTTTGGTCTGAGGCAGCATCATACAACGACAATCAGATGAGAACCATCCATTGTGCAATCATACTTGAGTGCTGAAAATAATTGGAAACATCTTGTTTCTTCCACCAGGCTGGCAGAAATTTAGTGAGGTACCCAGAAAAGGGAAGGGCATAAGGACACACAAGTAAGAAAAATGCTCAGTTCTATGCCTGCCTAGTCATAATGAAAAGCAATGAGCAAGTTACTACATGACACCCGAGTATATATTTGCACAAAGTCTCTACCACCCTTAACTCCTAAGTATTATTTTTGGGGTTCTTTTTCATACTCAACATAAAAAAGAGAGGCAATAGGTATCCCAGCAGGAAGAGCACCAACACTGAGGACAGAGAGATGACAGGGAAAACTTTGGTCCTATAACTTTCGTGTCATGCTACCTTCCATCCTTCCATTGTCTCTGTGAGCCAATCTGCACACTGAGAAAATGGGAACAACCACACTGGGTTTGTACAGTTTTGGCAATGTTTATAAAGGCCTAGCATCCTGCTGGTAGTGGTAGACAGATAGCAATGCCCACAAAATTATACAATCAGAAAGCAAGACTGCTTCCCTTAAAACCCCAAAAATAGCATCTGAGGAAAAATTTCCTTTACCATCCCACAAATTACTGTCTTTAAATCCTAATCCATCAGCACCGATGCCCACCATCCAATCTACTGGTGGTTTAGGTATATATCGTATGGCTACTTTGAGGTATATATAGCCTCTCTACTTGTGTTTCAGAAATGAATGTCTGAAAAAAGAAAAAAAGAAATGAATGTCTGTGCACGTAGCCTCTGGGAACTGTAGAGCTTCTGGATTGTCAAAGAAAACCAAGTCAAACCAACTGGTGACTAATTCCAAAATGAATTAGTAACATTAACATCCACAGGTTATTTTAAGAAGTTCAACCTTTTACGAACCAATCTCATCATTAGAATGAGTCCAACCTCGTGCTACCTAGAGGAGAATGAACTTAATCAGCCCATATAAATGGGTGTAAAACAAGTGTTTTTTTCAGTAAAACATTCATCCTCGATGTGTCCACCTCTATGTTCATCCAACCAAGAGATATTTACTGAAGTTTTGCCATGTGCCAGGCACTGGTTTACATGGCTGGATTTCAGTGATAAACCAGATCACATGGTTGCTGACTGCCTGGAATAGTCTACTGCAGAAGACAGATAAACACTATTAAGAAAGAAATTTCCAAGGAAGTTGAGGTATTCAGCAGTGTTATGAAGAAATTGTATTTGGGAGGAGTGGAGAACAGGAGAAAGTTCAGCGGAGGTAGGTCGGCTATTAAATAGGCTGGTGCCCTGGGAGCCAAGGCACAGGGGCAATGAGAGAATGAGTGATGCCAAGATCTGGAGGAAGTAGGGTGCCTGGGCTCAGTCGTTAAGCATCTGCCTTTGGCTCGGGTCATGATCCCGGGGTCCTGGGATCAAGCCCCACATCCGGCTCCCTGCTTGGCGGGAAGCCGGCTTCTCCCTCTCCCACTTCCTCTGCTTCTGTTCCTTCTCTTGCTGTCTCTCTCTCCATGTCAAATAAAGAAATAAAATATTAAAAAACAAAACAAAACAAAACCTGGAGGAAGCACATTCTGGGCAGAGGGAGTACCAGGGACCAAGGCTCTGAGGTGAGAATGAACTAGACGTTTTCCAAGTCCAACAGAGCAGTTGAAGCTGGAGCCCTGGGCAAGGGGAAGGAGCAGGAAATGAGATTCAAGAGGGAGGCAGGGCCATGTCACCGAGGGCCGCATAGGTCATGCTAAGGAGGTCATAATTGATTCTCAGTGGGAGAAGCCTTCGAATTTCATATATATCTTTCTTTGTTTTCTAGTAAGGGAGGGATTTGATCAGATTTCCTTTTTGAAAATGCCTCTCATCACTACAGGAGACACAGAGTCTGTGCGCCCTGCTGTAGGAGGTGGCGGGGTTTGGAGGCGAAGAAGGGAGAAGACAAAAAACAAAACCCAGAGTGACCCATGAGAAAGTTACTGCTCTGGTACCTTCAAAAGAAAGGTCAGGGACTTAACGCGGAGAAGTAGTAGAGGGTCATGAGAAGCAATCCCATTGGGCATTTAAAATTCCTATTTTAAAACAGAGAGGACAGAACCTCCCAGGAAAGACATGAGGGTATGAGGAAAAGAGAACTATCAGGGGCAATCCGTGCTGTTTCCAGCCGGGCCACCTGGGTACATTTAAGGAGATGGGGAGCCGGGGTAAGAGGCAGATCTGTAGAGGGAATCAGGAGTTCCTTTTAGCACATATGAATTTGAAATTCTCCTTACACATCGAGATAGAGACACCGAGCAGTCTACGGAGGAGAGACAAATATCCATGATTTGTTGCTGACGGGTTCAATGTTTAAATTCCAGGAATAAAAATGCAGCAAATATGGCTTTCTCACCCCTTAACCTTTGGAAAATAACTTCATTTTTTTTCTCTCAAGTAGTTTCTTACCAACTTGACTAATTGAATATATCTAGAAATGTTACACTCCATAACTACTGAATACAGATTCTTTTTTAAGTATATACAGAACATTCACCAGAATAGACCATATGTTGGAGCAAAAAGCAAATCTCTACAAATTTTAAAAGAGTATGTTTTCCACCTTGGTGAAATTAAACCAGAAATAAAAAATGGAAAGATAACTAGAAAAATCTCCAAATGCTTGGAAATTAAACAGTGCAATTCTGTACAACCTCAGAGTTGAGGAAGCAATTAAAACAAAAATTAGAAAACATTTTGAACTGAACAATAATGAAATATGACATATCAAAAGTGTATGGGATATAGCTCATGAAGTGTATAGAAGCAGATTTGTAGCTTCAAATACATGTTTTGGGGGAAGAACAGTGAAAATAGATTGTCTAAGCTTCCACTCAGTAAACAGATTAACAATTTAAACTCAAAGAAAGTAAAAGAAAGGATACATGCAGGCGAGAACAGAACACAAAGAAATAGACAAAGACACACTATAGGGGAAACTAACAAAGCCAATGTTATCCTTTGAAAAGATAAATTGATAAATAAGCCTTTGCTCCATTGGCAAAACTGATCAAGAAAAGAAGAGGGAAAGAACACACATTACCAATATCAGGATTTTAAAAGGCCACATTATTGCAGATTATGTAGACATTAAAAGATCATGCCAGTAAATTAAACAACTTAGATGAAATGGATAAATCTCTTGTAACAACTTACTGAAACTAACACGAGAAGAAATAAGAAATCTGTTAAAGAAATTAAAGATTTAACTAAAAATCTTTCTACAAAGAAAACTCCCAGCTCGGATGTTTTCCTGGGTGAAGTCTTCCAAACACGTAAGAAGAAATAATAGCGATTTCGTGTAAACGCTTTCAGAGTTACAAGAAAGGGAACATTTTAAAACTCATTTTATGAGGTCAGTATAACCCAGACACCAAGATGTGACAAAGCAGACCAATCTCTCTCATAAACAAATAATAATAATAATAATTTCTTTTAAAAAGCACATTTTTCTTAACATCTTCCTTGGCTTCATGTCCTTTTTTTGATTCAGTTAGACTAATTTGTAAGTACATTTGAGATACCTTTGATGGCTCTAGGAACCACTTCAGGAAAGGACATTTTTCAAACAGCAGTTTTGCATTAAATAGTAGATGCCTATAGTATGCCTGATATCCCCAAAGATATATTTGTGCCCCTAGGACAAAATGAATCCTAATTCCTCTTCCTAGATCAAACCCATCTTTTGGTTCTCTTAAAGGAAAATAATTCAAATTAAGAGAGTAAAATGACTTCGGGTCAGCTCCCCCAATCTCATTTGCATGACAAATACCTGCCAGCAAAGCATACTAAAGGTGACCTCACTCCCCGTGTGGGGCGTGCACTTCTGATGAGCTGCAGTTGGAGACAAGCACATAATCACATATCGG
The DNA here is from genome assembly GCA_002007465.1 of Ailurus styani. Taxonomy (NCBI): domain Eukaryota; kingdom Metazoa; phylum Chordata; class Mammalia; order Carnivora; family Ailuridae; genus Ailurus; species Ailurus styani. The sequence continues at coordinate 44,282 of LNAC01000358.1, forward strand.
GAAGTACTCACATACGAAAGGCTTTTGCAAACTTGGCACCAATCATAGCAAGGAAGAGCTGTGATTTTTGTTAGACAACATAGAGCAAGCAATGCACCACCTCAAGTTATTTCTGTATAATAAACTAGTGGATAAAAAGATAATAGCTTAATGCTTTCTTGCCTGTAAAAATTCCAAAGATCTTCGTATGCCATCTTATTACTCTCGGTACCCCTGAAATATGCTCCCTTCGATGTGGCCATTTTGGAACACAAAGCAGTTAGGCTAAACTATCAGCAGTGTCCCTAAATAATCAAATTGGTGGATTTAGTTTATTGACTTGACCAGATGTTTCACATGTGCTTACAAACAAGTCAGCTGTGGTTGCCACAGGGCGAAGGTCCCCGGATCAGCCACGTGAGCATCACATGGGAGCTCGCTAAGATGCAAATTCTCTAACTCAGCTCGGACCCATTAAATCAGAAACCAAATCAGAAACACAGCCATTCGGGCTTTAACAAGCTTCTGACACGTCCTCAAGTCTGAGGACCACTAAGAGAACCACTGAGGACCCTGGAGTTATCAATTTCTTTAAGTCCCCCCTCCCTCCCTTCCTATTCATACACAACACTCCTCCCTAAGACACCCTTCTCCAAGAAACAAAAGGGAAAAATTATGGGGAAAATAAAGGGGTACAGTAACTTGGAGTCTCTAACTATTGATAGGAGCTCAGTAATCGTTCCATTTTGGCAACAGCATAGATACAATTGTGTATAGATTTAGGCACGATCTCTCTGGCTTTAATTCCATTCCTCTCTTACTCAAGAACACCTATCTGAATTGCAAGTTGGTGTGAGGGACAGCAGGGTACACCATTATGATTTGCATATGGGGAGAACAGGAGGTGGTTAAAAGACTGGGTGGACTCTGGGGCCTGAAGTTCACCTCCTCCTATTGGTTGTGAGACCTTGGGGAAGTCTCTTAACCTTTCTGTGCCTCCATGCCCTTACCCGTAAAACATAGATGATAGTTGTTTCTATCACATGGGGTGGCAAGGATTATATGAGGACTACATATATATAACATTCTTAGGCTAGGGCTTGGCACAAAGCAATTCCTCATTAAATGTTAGTAGTCATTGTTCGCACTGATACTATTAGATCAAACAAAAGTAATCCTTGCATAAATTTTAGTTTGATTGATGTATCAGACTGAGCTCTTTGGACATCGGGGGACAGAAAGTCAGAGCTAGATTCGGCAAAAAGAGAGAATATACTGGTTTGGGAACATCATGGAAACAGTGGCGTGAGTTGGCCTCAAGGATGCCTGCACCCAGGAACTCAGATACAGCCAGGACCCTGTCCGTCACCCTCCTCTCTGCTTCTCTGTGTATCACCTTCATTATAAACACTGCCTTCTCTCCCAGGGCAGGGAACCAAGTGCTTCACCGCCTCACAGTTTGTGACCAGAGAAGATGATCCGGTGAAAGCCCTCCAGGGATGACCTTGACCCAGCCTGGGTCATTGTCCTTCTCAGAGCCAAGGGCTCCTTTCCATTCCAGGCACCAGCTCGGCAGCCGTACCAACCCACCACGCATTTTGCCGAGGATTTATATCCCTTTAAGGTGAGCCGTGAGCAGACTTCCTGAGCCATCTGGCTTGAGAGAAGTAACCAACCGTTTTATTCCCCCTTCCTGTTGTTGCTGTCATTCTGACCATTCCGCAATCTGGTCCTTGATGAGTGTCCCATCTTTCATGGCTTTTGTCGAGTTTGACCCCAGGCTGAAAATGGGACGGGTGTTTATTTTACCTGACAAAGTACCCGTGGCTGAGGCTTGGCGCACTCGAGTACTGTACTTTCTCCCCCTCCAGATGGGGCTGTAATTGTAATTTAACTGTCTGGGTCCAACCTAAGGTGAGGAAAAGATATATTAAGTCTGCACACATGTTATTCCCCTGCCCCCGCCCACATCCCTTCGGCTCCCCACATTTCACATGCGACCACCTTTTGGGGGAGAGGGGTGTGTGTGTGTCTGTGTGTGTGTGTGTGTGTGTGTGTGTGTGTGTGTGTACACACAGTCGCGTTACAATTCTTATTTTGCAAAGTTTATGCAAAAACCAAACACCTGGGTTCAGAGTTTCCTAAAGGAGTCATCTGAAGTAGGCGCTTTATGCCAAAATGTCACAAAGATTTATGTGCTTTTATTTGTGCATTAAATTGAGGACAGGTGGGAGAATGATCAAGCCTGAGAAAAACTGATAGCTCGTTTCTCCCTTAGAAGAGAGATGGCTGCTAGGACTACTGCTGGTTTAGATAAAATAGATACAGACCTTGTTTAAAAAAAAAAAAAAAGAAAGAGAGAAAGGAGAAGAAGAGAGGAAGAAAAAGAAAAAAAAAACAAGAAAGAAAAGGTGGGTTCATGTTTGAAAAGCAATATTTCAGCAGCCAAATAATTCCCTCTGCGATCATGTTTCTCACAAATGGGAACCCTGGACTGGGATCCCAAGTTGAGTCCTGCCCCCAATTCAAACAGAACAGGCAATGCCCTACCCAGACAGCCAAGAAAATGGCCCAGCCTCCATCCGCACTTGCAGAGAAAGGGTCTCTGGAACGGAGGCAAATGGCGGCCTCAACACATTCCATTTTAATGGCTTGCAACAGAGTCAGTTACACATATGTAACCACTCATTTTTTAATTTGATTCTTGTTTCAAACACCTTTTCAGGACCCAATACATCTACAAGATGTCATCACTTGATAGGTCGCTACTCTATGCCTGGCCTTGAAACAAGTGATTCGATGTGCTGAGTATTCGCCTGGATTTGAAATGAGAGTGTGAATTTGCATTTCAGAAAGGGAATACTATTTGGGAAACAGTCAAGCCAGGGTTTTTCACAAAGGGAAATGAGAGCTGCTCTTGGAAAGCCTGGTGGTCACCTTCCCCTGGGAGGGGACACTGAGCGTCCCTGGGAGGGGACACGGACTGTCCCAGGGAGGGGACACTGATTGTCCCTAGGATAACCCGGGACTTTGGGGATAGACCAGAATGATTCTGTGCACTCGCTCCCTTGAGGTTCAAACTGAGCTTCTGAATCAAATATCGATCAAACCATTGACTGGTTTCTGCAGCAAGAACTTTCTATTTAGAGATGAGAGCTGTGTCCACACTGAGGGGCCAAGAACATACAGTTAGTCCCTGTTTTTGTATGACTTCACTCAATTACATGGATACAAATGAAATTTGAAACCTCCCAGTGATTTCTGATCTTTTCTTGTGTAGGCAATTACTACAATTCTAGTGATCTGTCATTTAAAACAACCGCTAAATATAATAACCAGATAGTAAAAAATGCTCAATAAGCAACAGGGCAAGCTTTCAGAGAAACTACTCTATGACTCCCAGACATTTTTGGTGGAAGTTTATTCAGCAATTCAGCTTGTGATGTGTGTGTTCTTGGGGGGGTGGGGGGGGGTAGCTATGACTGCCGAAGGGAGGTAGAGAAAGGAAGATATTTTATAAATTGGAGATAAATTGTGTTAATAGTTCAATAAGATAAGTGCTTGTCTTTTAAAGCTGAATTCCAGAAGAAATTGCAACATGGGAACTGACACAACATTTTTTTCTATGCCAGAAAAACACACTATCTTGCAGATTGGAGAGGGGTATACAAGAGCCTGAACAACATTGGGGTGATGTTCTATTTAAATTCTAGAACATTACATTTCTTCTTATTTTACTTTTTAGCTAAAGTTTTGATTAAAATTCCACTGCTTGGTGAGAATATTCCAAGGTTATTGAACAACTTAAATAGATGATTCTATTCTCTATCTTTTAAAAAGCATGCCTTGAAAGAGAGCCATACCTTAAATTTGCACGGCTCTTCAAAACAATGGATCCTAATGGATCCATTTTTGAGATCCACAACCCAAACATACAAATAATTGCTTACCATGTTAGTGAATTTTTGGACCACTTTATTTATGTATTTATTTGTTTGTTTGTTTTAGAGAGAGGAATGTGCACAAATGGGGGAGCAGACAGGAGGAGAAAGAATCTCATGCAGCCTCCACACCCAGTGGGGCTCAATCTCATGACCCTGAGATCGTAAACTGAGCTGAAATCAAGAATCGGACACTTACCCGACTGAGCCACCCTGGCACCCCAATCTGTGGACTATTTAAAGCCCATTGCTAGGGCGCCTGGGTGGCTCAGTGGGTTAAAGCCTCTGCCTTCGGCTCAGGTCATGATCTCAGGGTCCTGGGATCGAGGCCCGCATCGGGCTCTCTGCTCCGCAGGGAGCCTGCTTCCTCCTCTCTCTGCCCTACCTCTCTGCCTGCTTGTAATCTCTCTCTCTGTGTGTCAAATAAATAAATAAAATCTTAAAAAAAAAAAATAAAGCCCATTGCTAGACACAGTACAGGGCTATGGAGTCAAATTACCACCCCCAGCTCTGTCTTTTCTGATACTTGCTTGCACAACAGGGATCCATGGACCATCTATTAATGCTATTGCTGGACACTGAGCAGGGGGGCTATGGAGTCCAGGTCCCATATCCAGCTCTGCTCTTTGCACCTTCATTTATAGTCTCTCTTACTTGATTCGAATAGCAGTCCTCTGAGGATCTGATCCCTTGAGCCCAGGTCATGCTCACCTCAAAGAGAGTCTGCGGAGGGGAATGAGAACCCAGAACTGAGCACTGCCAACTAGCCCAGAGGGCCTTACTTTCTCTGTTACCTCCACCCTGACTTTGGGTCTCTAGCCTCACCTTCCCAGCTAGGATCATAGTTAAGGTTGCCCTATGTCTTGTTTGGGTGGCTGATTGGGCAGAGAATGAAATACTTTTTTCTAGGAGGAAATGAACAGAATTGTTTAGGTTCCCAGTTTGTATCTCCACAATGCCTAGTGGGTCAAGAGTGTTAGTCCCTTACCTCTGCACCTCACAAGGACTCCCTGAGACAATTCACCGTGACTCCTTTGGGGGTGAATCTCTCTTGCCATGAGAACACCAGAAACACACTATCCCAAACCTGTGGAGCAAGCGACTCCCCTATTTCCCTGTCATTGGTGATGAACCCCACAGTGTCTTAAAATCATAAAAAGAAGAGCTAACGATTAGTACTGGCTTTGTGCCAGGCCCTTGACACAGATTGACATAGTTCATCCTTACAACAAATTCTATTAGGTAAGTGCTATTATTCTCTGCCTTTTACCATTGGGGGACCTGGGTGCAAAGAGGGTTTTTCTAGTTTGTTAATGATCAGAGCCAGTAAACGTTGGAACCAGGACTCGAATCCCAGCTCCTGGTCCAAGTTCTGACCACTTAACTCTACTTAGCAATGAGGAAAGAAAATGCACACATTTACAAATAAACATACATATATGAGGGGCATTGACCAATGTTTTTATTTATTTATTTTTTACTGATGTGACTATGTAATCAAGAAGATTGGGAATACCCCACTTGGGTGATGGGACATGGAGTTTGGGAAGAAAGCTATAAGGTATAGGGGTGAGGAGAACCAGGTGCGACGGACTCAGCTATGAGGAAAGCCACGGAAAGTCAACCTCTCTTCTTTGTCTAGCACCAACCTAGCAAGGAGTTGTGGAGTCACATAAGGAGGAGGGTCTGGGTGGAAGTCAAGGGCAGTTCCCGAGGGTAAGGAGTGAGAAGATGAAAGGGAAATGCCACGTGATTCCACTCGGCTATAGCCAAAAAGTCCAGAGTAGCTCACCACCCATGTCTACAGTTCACTGGGAAACAAGTCGGAGACTGTCCCTGTGTACATACTTATGACCTATTGTTATTCTGTCTGCATGCCTGTGTCATACTGTGTACAGTAAAGCTTACATTAAGGGGGACTTGTTTCTAAAGCCAGCAAAGCGAAACTTGCCAAGAGTTGACCTTTCCCCGTGCATCCTTCCAACTGTTCATGAAGAATACACAGACACAGCTCTGTCAGTGAGGGCACCATGGCCGTTTCATCCACCAGTGAGGAAAGCGGTTTCTGTTCCTTCCCTGAAGCACCCCAGAAAGTAGTTGGCCTGAGTTTAAGGACCATGCTGTTCCAACAATATAGATTTTTAAGTAGCAGAATTGCCCTCACCATAGGCTGATGCTTACACTAAAAGATGTACTATGGAACCAGGGCAGAAAAAGGAAACATCAGATTCTTATTTCCTAACTCATGCCCACCTAAGGCATAGCCCAACTGAAGGGAATGAGACCCAGAATTGACCTGCACGGGCATGGTTCCATTTGACTAAGTGAAGCATGTATAGGAGAGATTCCTCCGATAGCTTCACAGGCAAGGCTGGTGCTTAGTCGTTACGCACTGGTGTGCTGGACTGGCCAATGGAAGTTCTAACTGGGCAGTGCCTAGAGTGCCTTGCTATACTAGTTTGAAGTTTTGACTGTCACCCTCTCTGGAGGCATATATGGACCCACACATTCCATGTACCTCCATGTCCTTACATCTCCATCCCTGTGGCCAAGACCTTATGTCTGGTACTCCCTAGCTTTAAGGCAGGCTCCCTTGTTTCTCCCCAACTGGGCATTATCTCTCCTTCCTTTTAATTCTGTGCTTTTGCAATTTCTTCCACTCCACCTTTTATAATAGGTGATTGGAGATCTGATATCCCATCCAGGAGATGAGCTCATGGATCCTTAGTGACCCCTTTTCCAAGACCATTAGAGGGTTGCCTTTTACAAGGTCAGTGTTCCTTAAGCTTTCTTAGCGAATAAAATAATAATGAATAATTCCAATTATGTATATGGACCAGAGAGAGCCACGAGAAAAAGAATACATTAAGTGTGAAAACATCAATTATATTAGTACAAAACACATGAGCTTCTGACGCTTTAATGTGACCAAACCACTCTTGTCTGTGTCCCCCAATCTCTCTTTCTAATCCCCTAATCCCAGGTACCACTATCGGAAGGAAAGGTGGAATAGAAAACCACTGAATGACAAAGGAATTAGGGAACTTGGAATTTGGGATCTGTCTTGGTAGAGAGACGGGAGGTATTGAGTCAAGACATCACCTACCTATGAGGTTTTCTCTTAACAGAAAAGACTGTATACAAAATGCCCTTCTTTTTCTGTCCTCCTCTCTGCCCACTTGCTCACCATCTAGCTTCTCCCTAACTTACTAATTTCCTAATTATGCTACTGTCTCACCATCTAGCTTCTCCCTAACTTACTAATTTCCTAATTATGCTACTGTCTTACCGGGAAATAACTTCTTCCCATGGCCCCACTGTGGTGCCTTGGAGGGAGTGTAAATCTGGTACCACCGGCCACCGTGGAAGTCAAAGGACCAGAGCCAGACCCACCTTTCACGGATCCAGAATAGACAAGGCAAGGTTCTCTCCTGAGACCTTCAACCCTGGCCTCAGAACTCAAGGACAAAATATCAGACACCGGAGTAGCAATTCTGTTTGATCAGGCTGACCTGGCTTTGCTTTCCTGCCTGCTCCTATCTTTCTGGCACTTCCACCAGTCCTTGGCGCCTGCCCATCTTTCCAGCTTCTCATCCCGCTCTCTGCAAGCTCCCCAGTGGCCCCAGTGAATTCCCCAAAGCTTCAAGTCGCCAAAATCTGTTTCCATTGCTAGCAACCGTTACATCTAACCAAGAAGGTGCTTCAGGAAGAAATGTTCTGTACATGCCCTGGTTCCACACGCCAGCTGCCACCACGGCAGGCGAGAGCATGGGGCTGTTGACTAGTCTCATGAGTCACAAAAAATACCTTCTGCAGGTGAGGAGAGGTGCTTTCTGTGGAAACATGCCCATGGGCCAGCCTGGATCTAGCTGCGCTTCAACATTGCTTGCCTGTTTTGTGGGGTGTCTCCTTGCAAACAGTTTAAAGGCTGACTCAGTGCACACACACAGCAGCTACTTCTGTTTTATCAAAGATGAGGCTTTCACACCATGTTGTCATGGACCAATCCACTCACTAAAGATAATTAGTTTCTTTCCGTAATGAACCTGACGTTCTCACTCAATCCTCTTGGGAAAGCCCCATTACTATTACTTAACTACCTTTAGGGGGATACTGAAAATGACTCCATTCGATTGGATCTAACTGGTTAAAGTAGCCAAATCAAAGCTTCAGAGTTCCAACCCAAATATTTCTTTTTTTGGTTCTTATACACATAATCACATATGATTTACAGCGACGCACAAAATTTCCGGAGATAAAAGCAGGAGTCTTTGTTCAAAATTTCACCCAACCCAGAAAAAATATACCCAGGCAACAGAAGACACGTCATGAACATGGGACACACCCAGGCAACAGAAGGCACGTCATGAACATGGGACACATGGGGTCGGAAAATTTTTGCAGGGTACATCTTCACCCTCCCCTGAAATCCCATAAAGGGCAGGAAGGTGAGATCTCGGTGGTGTCTGGGGGCACAGTGGGGAATGGGGTGTGCAGAATAAAGTTCACAGAGTCTCCAAAACCTTTTGTGTTGCTCTAACAACTTCCTCCCAGTGATCCAGTGATTGGAAATATTTCCCCAGTATAAATCTATCTGCAAAAGTGCAAGCTCAGAGGGAGGGTGTGTGTGTGAAGGTGGCAGGGGAGGACCCAACCATGAGGGGTCTTCCAGAAATCCTCAGGGTAAGCAGTGTGTTGAAAAAACATACTGTCGCTACACTATAAAACTGGGACGGCCACAGAACTATCCAAAGCCTGGAGGATTTGCAGCTCAGGACTTGGCCAGTAGGGAAAATGGGAAGGTAGGAGTATTATGTTGGCTCATGAGGGAGGGTTAAGCAACCAAATCTTAAACTGCTTATCTGAGCTGAACTTGTGAACTGCTGAGGTTTGCCTATCCTGGGTAATAATAGCTGTGCTCGATTATCAGCCGTAAATAGCAGCCATCATGGAAAGGGAACTGGGCCAAAACTCTGACAGGGGTTTTGCAACCCCAATGGTGAAATCAGCTTCATGCAATTGGCCCTGGGCATATTCTTCCCCATCATCACCCTTGCAAAAAAAGAGAGAAAGAGAAGATGCCCTTTCCAACCATGGACAGATTGGCTTCTTTGGGTCAAGTAGGACCTCTGTTCTAGAAGGAAATTCTCACAGCCCATATCCCAATATAAGTAGACAAAGGAGTGGCCTCTGTCTTTGATGTAGGGCCTACAAGGCTCCTTGTCCTTGGGTCCTTGCACTTCCCCTCAGTCCACTTCACACCTCTCTTCCTCTCACATCTCGGGTATACCTGTCGCTCAGCCTTCTGTCACTTCTAAGACCTTAGTCTCTTTAGCCCCTCAAACTCTTTGTGTTTGCTGTTCCCCTGCCTGGCGTGCTGTTTCACCTAACCAACTCTTCTCTTAGCTCTACGTTTGTAAGTCAACCTCCACAGGGAACAGTTCTGTGGAGACCCTCTTGAGTAGTTCCCACCTTGTTATCTTCTAGAGAAGAATCATCAAATGATTGCCTGAGCATCAAATCTGGCGGGCCACCTGGTTTCATAAAGTTTTCTTGGTACCTAGCCACATTCATTCTTTTACACGGAGTCTGTGGCTGGTTTCGCTACCATGACGGACCATGGGCAGTTGTGACAGAGACCACATGGCCCACGAGCCAAAAATATTTACTACCTAGTTCTTTATGGTAAAAGTTTGCTGACCGCTAGTCCATAGATTTAACACATTCTGTAATTATTTTCTCTCTACTTATTTATTATTTTTTTCAACTCAAATCTGTAAGTCCAGGTAGGCAGGATCTTGTCTCTGTATCTCCAACACCCAGCGCATCACCTGGCACAAAGACTGCACACAGCACTAAAATGAAGCAGGAACTACTATTCCTATTTTCAAGATGGAAACGTTGAGTGTGAAAGAGAGGAAATGTACCTGGATTGGAGGGACTCTCCTTTGAATGGCCTTTTCCTTTTTCTCTGGAAAGTAAAGTTTGGCCAGTGACCAGAATTTCTTAAGAAAGAGAAATGACCCTCGAGACTCCCTTATCCAAATTTTGACTGAGCTAAAGATATACCTTCCATGTTGCACGTTCACCTCTCTTCAGTCAACCTCGCCACTATAACCTTGGACATAGTGAGTTGACTTTATGAGGTTTTTCTCCATTCTCTTGGGATCCCTTTAAATCCCTTTGGCTTGAGTGACAGTCTGGGTAAGTTTTCATGAATGAGACAGAGGAAAACTGTGCCTGAATCACCTGACTAATCAGAGTATATACGGTTTTTTTTCCACTTATGCCACCCTAAGCCCTTTTTATTAATGTATTTAGTCAGTTTGGGGATTTTTATTAGATATTCATGTTTCTAAGTCTTCATCCTAAGGATAAGGCAGGCAAGAATTTGCTTCCAAAGCAACTTACTGTTGCTACCTTTTAATAACTGAAGGTTTTAGTACAGTGATTTTTCCTTAAGCCTCCTGATAATCCCAGCAACCTCTAGGTGTCAGAAAATGGAAGGCAACCCTCCTGCGTTTTGCTCTGTATCCAAGACATAGCGTTAATGGAGTCTAGCTAGACTAAAGACCATTTCAAAACAGGAGAATAAGACGTGGGCAAACCAAGGATCCCACATAAATCCTTCTGTGGAACCAGGAAATGAGCATCTAGTTGAAAAATGTGCCTGTTTTTCTCTCTCCACACCCCTTCCTACCATCTTAATGTTACTTTAAGATTTAGCTCTAAATAGCTGAAGCATGGGCTAGAGCCACAAAATATAGGCAGTGAAAAATCTTTACTGGAGTGCACCAATAAAGCTAATCCCTTTAATGCTGACGATGGCCCCATTTTTGTCACCAACCTCTCAAAGCCTGACAGAGATGGGGAGGGAGTGGGAATTCCCAGAGCAAATAAAGACCCCTCTCGGGTGTAAAAAATCAGCATCTTCAGGCACTTCTGAAGCCCCAACCCCAGGGAAGCTGGGAGAGACAGTGTACATTTTTTAGACAGGGTACTGCCCTCACAGGCAGTCAGAACAGAGCCATCCGTTGCCAGAAACCATTCATCAGACTCTGTAGCAAAGGCTGTCAGCTCGGCCTACAGGCCTCAAGCCAGCCTGTCAGGATCTAGGCTAACAGCCAGAGTGTCAGGGGCTGCGGCTGGTAGCCAACCAGAACTTTGATGTCTAAGGGTTGGCCAGCTGGTATGTGAGGGTGGCCGATGGGCTCTCTGAAACCATATACTCTGCTCAGAGGTCATGAGTTCTGAGAGCGAGCTGGCCGTTAAGAGGATTTCCAATAAAGATGGAGGTAGACATTTTCTATTTTTTTTTTAAAAATTGTTCAAATTATTTCAGTATTTGTTTTGATTTAAATTTCCATTACACATGCTTTTCATTATGCAACTCAATTAGTATATAAAAGATTTTTCTGTTTAAGATGTTTAAATGAACATAATTGTTCAATTTGGAAAGATTACAATGCTTTTATTTAATTAACACTGCAATAAATACATCGCTCTGTAATGAACCCCATACTTTTAGGCTATTAACCATTCAATAAATTTGCAATATGGAAGGTTCTTTATGAAGAAGAAGATAAATAAAGCAATATAAATGAATGTACGACAGCTATGATGCTAAGCAGCAAATTATAGCTTTTTGCTTCTCATCCACTAGAGTTGTACCTTGATTACAAACATATGTCAGTGTAATAAACAGCATACATTTCAATTACTATTTTGAACATGAGGTACACTGGACGTTAGAGAAAAAATTCCACACCATTGGCGTGGGCTGTACTCCATGGCATCTTTCCAATGAGAAGCCCTTTCGGAATTTGACCAAAGGCTCATTGTCCTTTCCCTTATCAAACTGGGCCTGGGCCCTTCCACAGGCAAATAATCTATGTCCGGCAGGCAACCGCTCAGAACCAACTGACTCTACGGTGATCAAAAAATGAAAACCACGTCCCTCGTGTGGACCATTACCTGTACCTATACCTTCCCAACCGCTACAGGTCTTGGTAGGTCTTGATGCGGCCAAGGGCACGTCTTCTATGGCCAAGGGCTTCCAGGCCCTGCGTTCCCTTGCCTTCTCCCCCTCTCATGCCAACTGTAGTGAAACGACAAACTTTTCCGTGTGTGCCACCCTCTGCCCTCTCTAAACCCTCATCTGCTCCTTCGAACACTGAGCCCTACAAGGTCAGCATAGAGTAGCAGGGGCTAGGAAGCCCAGAGTTCAGGTGAACCCACTGAAACTTAGAGAATTTAAGTATTGGCAAAGAGTCATGGAGCCAAGATCAGGAATCTAAGTTTGTCTCTTATCCAAAGCACATGACTAGTATTGGTAGCTATAATATTAATAGCAGCAATAGCTAAAATAAAGTGTTAACATTGAAAATAAGGTCCGATATGGCATGATTATTATGTATGTACCAGAGATTATGACATTGAATTTTATAGATGAAGAAACCAAAGCTTAGAGGCTGGGGATCCTGCTTCAAGGTCACAGGGAGAAAAGGGCAACATCAGGCCCAAGCTCTCCAGTTCCTCCGAGGGTTCTCTTTCCAAGGGGTACTCAGGAAGGTCCCCAAAAGCCTTCCTTTAATTCTTAGCACCCTTGCCTCTGCTCTCCTTCATTCATCCCTGTGCTTTGAGCCTCTTACAGGGAAATCTTAGAAGGATCACAATTGGGAGATCCCCTTTCACCCTCTTCTCCATAGACATCTGGAAAGGTGGTGCCCACAAGCCAGGTGATACCTTGGTAGCCAACTGGCCATATTTGGCCCACAAGACCAAGGGTTTCAGAAACAGGGGCCAGAGTGCATGTGGGTGTGGAGCCAGGCCTGTTTTTTTTTGTTTGTTTGTTTTGTTTTTTAGATTTTATTTATTTATTTGACAGAGAGAGAGAGATCACAAGTAGGCAGAGAGGCAGGCAGAGAGAGGGGGAAGCAGGCTCCCCGCTGAGCAGAGGGCCCAAAGCAGGGCTCGATCCCAGGACCCTGAGATCATGACCTGAGCCGAAAGCAGAGGCTTTAACCCACTGAACCACCCAGGCACCCCACCAGGCCTGGATTTAAGCTCCACCTTTGCTATTTACTAGCTGTGTAGCTTCAACTACATTACTTACCCTCCCTGTGCCGCATTTTCCCCAATTCACCCTACTTTCATACAGCTATCATGAGATACAACTCAGAGAACCAAATTTACCTGAATTGACTTAGTACATAGCGAATAGTAAATGCTTAGTACCTACCAAAGAAAAAAGACTTAGTAGAAGATTTGGGTCCATGTTACAGGTTTAAAAAAGTGTGAGCAATTCAGTTGCTCACTCCACAAATATTTATTGAACACCTATTATTTCTGGATACTGCTCCAGGCATTTGGGTTGACAGTTGAAGTTCCCCCCCCAGCATGTATTTTGGTGTGTGTGTGTACGTGTATACACACATATATATACATATATATATAATATTTCAAGTTGAGGTGAAAGAACTGACTGATGAGAGGGACGTGGGGGATGAGGAGGTAACAGATAACCAAGTCCTGAATGAAGAAGATGCAGGCCATGGAGCATATACCATGATGCCTGAGACACGGAGGGAGGTCAACAAATGTGCAGGGGGGATTCGAATCTGGGCTTCCACCTCACCTCCCCAGTGTTCTAGTCTGACCATATTCTCTCAATCCAGAATACAAATAATTCCAGGACCTGCTGGGTGAGAGGCGCCAGGAGAGGCAGAAAATTGGCCTCTAGGCCTAAGGTAGCTTTCGGTCCTTCTGCATTATGATGCTGATAATAAAGGGTTGGAGTGGTGGCCTTTTTCTAGACTCGAGAACATTCCAGGACCCAGATCTCTCTTCTGAGAAGATGAGCATGGCTCATGAGGGAGGGGACAGATGGAGCCACGGGACAGATGGGGCAAGAGGACCACTGGCCAGGGGTGGAACCCACGTTTGCATATAGCAGTGTGAGCTTCTTGCCGAGTCTCTATGTCTCTATGTGGAAAATGGGAATACTAGTCTCTACCTTACAACAAGTTAGTGGAATGATTTTAAATGACACGTGTAATAGAAACCCAACAAATCAAACATGCTACGCTTAGCAGTCCTCGATCTAAGGTGGTGAGTATGTGATGATCACTATACTATGTTTTCAATTCAACATTTCTATACATTTGAAACTTTCCCTAAATAAAATATTAGAAATGATATGAAGAAAAACAATACATGCAAACTACCTGAAGAAAAGGAGACATTAGATTATTGTTATTTTGATTTTTTTTTTCATTTGGAAATAAAGTCTCAGTTCCCACATGGCACCAAGCTCTGCCTTGGAACTGAAATGAAAACAGACCTTCTTTGTCTTTGAGGAATTCACACTCTCCTGTACTCTTAACCATCACCATTCATGTCTCTTTATATTATTCCTGGACCTGATTCCCTATTTTTACTTCAATTTTATCATTATCACCTTTTATGTGTTTATGTCTTAAACCACAAATAATCTGAAGAACCAACCAGGATATAACTATATGGGTGGAAGGACAGAAGAAGGGATGGACGGGTCATTCTAAGGAAAATCTGAGACTTTGCTCAGAAACCTAAGTCGCTGGTCCATTAAAAACAAAGTCTGCCTTTGGCTCAGGTCATGATCCCACAGTCCTGGGATCGAGTCCAGCATCAGGCTCCCTGCTCAGTGGGGAGCCTGCTTCTCCCTCTCTCTCTGCCTGCCACTCCCTCTGTTTTTGCTTTCTCTGTCAAGTAAATAAATAAAATCTTAAAAATAAAAAAAGAAAGAAAGAAAGAAAACAAAGTGGAATAACTCATCATTTCAGCGGCTGAGCTGAGCTTCCCTTTGTTGGCAGCTCCACCAGCCCCTCAGGCTTCCAGTACATCTTCCTCTGGTAACAGAACCTACCTCCTTGGCCACATGACTGAGCCAATGACTCTGGCTGAGCCAATCATATTATACCACCATTCCAGCCACATGACCTAAGTCAGGCTAGAGACCTTGCCCAAGATGTCCTACCTGTTCACAGAACTGTTAGGATGTTAACACAGGAAAATAAGCACCGTATCTTCCCATCCCTCCTTCCTCCAAATTGCCTGAAGGAGGACGTCAATTCACAGAGTAGGGGAAAAAAAAAAAAAGAATCACATAGTCCCAGGTGCCCTTGGCTCCAGTAATCTCTGAGGCCAGCTGGCTCCATTCACAGCGAGCCTCATGTGCCTCGACCGATAGACTCCTCTTCCCCTCTGCCAGTGGGCATGCCTGTCTCTCATCTACTCTCAATGGAATTCTTTCTAGTAAGTATCCCCGGAGGCCTCCAGAGTGCCTGGGCCTATGTGAGAATCCAATGAGCTTAAGGAAACTCTTCATTCTAGTTGTGATGGTGTTGGGAGGCAGCAAGAGAGCAAGTTATGAACTGAATTGTGAGAATAGGTCAAGATTTCTTAAGCCAGTCCCCAAAAACACTAACCATAAAACACTGACAATTTCGATTTCATCGAAATGAAGAACCTTTGTTTATCCAAAGACACATCGAAACAGTGAAGAGACTGGGAAATATACACAAAATATAGAAACCCTAACAGAGGACTTATATCCAGAATATGAAAATAATGCCTACAAATCAATAAGAAAAAGCCCAGGAACATAGTAGGAAAAAAGGGGGGAGGGCAACCGTTGAAAAGGGAAATCACAGAAAAAGACACCCAAATGGTCAGTAAGCATACTAAACAGAGTTCAGCACCATTACTCTTCAGAAAACTGCAAAATAAAACCCCTAGGAGAGATTATTACCAACCTACAAGAATGGCTAAAGATAAAGGCCTGAAAATACCAAGTGTTAGCATTGATAGAGAACAGGTGAAATTCATACGGTGCTGAGGAAACCTAAAGTGATAACCTATTTTAGAAAAAAAAAATGTTTAGCTATTCCTGCTAAACCTAAATCTAATCTAGGACTTGACAATTCCACTCCTGGGTACACATGCAAGAGAAATAAAGACTTACTTCCACCAAAGGACAGACACAAGGATATTCACAACTGCTTTATTTCTAATAAAGAGTCAGCTTAAATATCTAACTATCTAATAAAGAGCTTAAATATCTATCAACAGGAGAATGGATGAATAGTCCTATATTCATATAATAGAATGCTACATAGCGATAAAAAACAGAATACATTCTCATACACACAACAACATGGGTAAATCTTAAATACATTGTGTTGGCAAAAACTAAACACAAAAGAGTCCATACTGTGTGACTCCATTTGAGTGAAGTTCAAGATCAAGCAAAACTGATCAATGGTGACAGAGCTAAAAGAGGTACTGTGTTACTAGGAATAGTACTGACTGGGAATGGGCCCAGAGGAACCCCGGGTGCTGGAAGTATTCTGTATTTTGTTCTGTATGTAATCATGGAGTTGTAAAAAATTTATACCCACACATCAGGAAAAATTCATGGAGTAACACCTCCAGGAACATGACTGAGACTACCTAGTACTAAAGTAGGGGAAAATTAGGAGGTATGCTATTTTAAAGCCTAATTTTAATGTCTTCCAAGAACAACCCCTTATAAGTAAGGTAGGACTCATGCACTGGAGGTACAGTGCTGTGAGGTGGGTCTTACCTGGAAGCGTTCTCTCTCCCACAAATCATCATGCACCTCATTCACACATAATGCTTTTAAAGGGCAATTCCTGTCTCTTAGATCATTTGAAACGGCAGTCCTAAGTGACAGACAGGATAGGTATTTTAGTGCCTATTATAGAGTTGTGGAAGCTGGTGGGAAAACTTGCAAGGGTATGGGAACAGTCCTGAATTGGAGAAACCAAAAGATCAGAACCAAAATGTCATGACAAACAGTTCAGATCCTGCTTACTCGCTCTCATTCTCTCTCTCTCTCTCCCTCTCTCTCTCTCTCTCTCTCTCTCTCCCCATATCTTCTCTCTCTGGTGTGCTTTCTCCCTTCACTATTTTTTCCCCTTCCCCATTTTCTCATCTCACCCTCTCCCTGCTTTTGTTTTCCTTTCCCTTCATTGTACTCCTTTCCTCCCTTTCTTGTTCTAGCTTATCATGAATCTACCACTGTCTACTAAACTAAAGCTTCATTCAGAGCTTCCTGGGTCCTGTGCCAGCTCTCAGTTCTGTGTTTCCTCACTTGTAGCATCTTGGCATGGAACACACACATAACCTCTTCTCAAAGCCATCCTGCAGCAGAAATCTATCATTCCACTCCTGGCATCTATTACCCCCTTT
Organism: Ailurus styani; assembly: GCA_002007465.1. Lineage (NCBI taxonomy): Eukaryota > Metazoa > Chordata > Mammalia > Carnivora > Ailuridae > Ailurus > Ailurus styani. Next base: position 61,456 of record LNAC01000358.1, read on the forward strand.
CTGGGAAGAGCACACCACTTCTCCTTGAGGAAGCCATATTTTCTCTGGTCTCCATCTGTCCCTTTCCTTCTCGTTCTCCATGGACCTGCACACATCTGGCCAATAAGAGCACTCTGGCCCCCAAACTACAGTGACTGATTCATAGATGGGCACACGGCCCAAGCCACGCCAATAAGACTGATCCTAGGGCGATTTATGCTGGGTTGTGAAGCTAGTGGATTAGTCTAGACCTTTTTGGGATCATCTTTGCCGTCAAAGGGGACACATTGCTTGAGAAAGAAACCAACACAGTGGTAAGCAGAGCCAAGGGATTATGATGGATTACTACCCACTTTGAGCACCCGCATCCAGTCATGACAGAAGTTAGACTACTCTTAGTCTTCTGAACTCTAGAAGCCAAAAATGATCTTCTAAGATTAAGCCAGCTTGATGTGGGATAGTAGATTAATCTATCACTATCTCTAATTTTATTCTTCTTCCTGTATGTGTGTTTGCCTTAAGAATTTGCAGTTTCTCTAAAGAAGCAGAGTCTCATTCCCCCACCCCTTCCACCACAGTCATATTCCTAGAAAGTATGAGAGTCAAGATGTAAAGTCAGGTCCTCTGGCTGTAGGACCCTTGCTCTCACCCACCGAGTCATGGGAGCAGCAGTTGGGTTGGTGACTGCCTCAGTGTCCCACGGCAATGGGAACCCCTGGGAAGTTTCATCACTGTTTTCTTAACAACCCTAACTGCACATGAAAACAAGTAAACATTAAAAACTGAGGTTTGGGTTTTTTTTTCTTTTTTAACACACCAGGAAGTCTAGACACCTGCTTTTGTATATTTTCTGGAGGGGAAAAAATAGACTCATTGTATGAAATTTATTTCAGCCATTTGGGGAGGTTTTAGGAAAGATGGGTTGCATTTGTGATTTAGCGGTGAGACATAAATGTTTAACACAGGGTCTTCCTCCTCACCCGCTCTTCCCCTGCGGATGCTTTGAATAATGCAAAGTCTGTTTTAAGCTCTGCTGATTTACTCAAGAAAAGATCAGCATATTTTGAAATATTGGTCATACGGTCTGGCGGACGGGAGCATTAAAACACAGGGTAAAACTCAACAAGCTACTTCCTGTCAGCTGCTTCGTAAGACTTCATGGGCTCATAACACTTAATAAAAAAACATGAGCTGTAAATAATACGTGATTTCAACTGCATTTTTCATCAAATCAACTAGACATTTGTGAGACAGTCTTGTCCTTGGTGAGGAGCCCATAAACTCTTGTGTGTGAGATGTTCCTTTCCCGCCCCTTCACTGAGGACCCACTGTGTGGTAGGTGCTTTACTGTTTCAACCTAACTCACATGAAGGAACTAAGACTCAAACAGCCTCCCCCAAAAAGGCGATTTCTCATGGCTCCAGCTAACAGATAGTTTACACTTCTGACCATGAGGCAGGTTGTCTTACTATCCCCGGTTCATGAGGAGGTCAGCTCCATGAGGACAGAAACATCAGCTTATTTACTTCTAAGTCCTCAGTGCCTAAAACAGGGCTTGACACAAAGTGGATGCTCATTAATTACCAGATGGATGGATGGATGGAGGGATGGACGAATGGATAAGTAGACAGACAAGAAGCTAAAACTTAGGAAGGCCATCCAGCAAGGAAGTGGCAGAACCAGGCTTCAAAACCCGAGTCTGCTGCAAAGTCTCCCATCCACTGAGCTAATGGTTGTGTAAAAGGAGAAGGCACCAATTGCCATCTTCATCTCTAGTCCTGTGAGTCACCACCAGTGGCCTTTCTCTCAAGGTCACAGCCCGTGTCTGTGGGCAGAAGAACCTGGGACAGCCCATGGAAACCCAGCCGACCACCTCCTCAGGGCTTCCAGGACCTGTGTGTTTGGGACGAGGGGGCACAGCAGAGGGCAACCTTGCTCACAAGCCTTCTGAATGCCCCTGACGCTGAAGAACCAGAGGGAAGGGCCCCACGGGGCTGGTATGGAAGGACGAAGGTCACGTGGGACGAGGTGACTGCCGTGAAGAGGACGTCTGAGGCTTCACACAGAGACGGGTGGAGCTGTGTCCACATTCTCCGCATCGGCCCGCGATGCCTCGTTTAGGGAGGCCCCCAAGGGTTAACCTCCAGGTTAGGAAGGTGGAGGGCACAGGACAGGCTGGGGAAAGTAAACCCGGAGGAGGAGGAGGACGGGGAAGCAGCTCGGGCTGGAATCGTTTTGTTTTATGAATAGTTTATGAGCCGTATCAGGAGTCACACCAATGGGCGAGGGCTGGAATGCTTTCTGACTTTAAAGTGAAAGCCGCCCACCAGGCCCTGAGTGTGGGAGAGGCAAAATATGAAAAACACGGAGGCCCCTCTCAGAACTGCCCAGCTATCTTGTAAAACGTGGATCTCGGGGCTGCACACACTAGCAAATGTGTGTCTCTCTCTCAAAGCCGAAACCGCCTTGGAGTTTTTCACAACCGCTGTGCTCAACTAAGTGTTTTCAGGTGACTTATCTCCGCACTGGGAAGCATGTCACGGGGTGGACCCTGGGGCTGAGGAAGGATCTGGAAAAGAGGGCCCCAGAGCCCATGGGGTGCCCACTTCCACCCCAAGTGCTTTCTGTACTTGGAATTACGCCTTGGGCACTGTGGGGCAAGGAGGGGTTTCACCCGGCGGGGAGGAAGAACACACAAGGAGCCTCAGAAAGGAATCTTTATTTGTCCAAATCAGCTCAGTGCCATTAACAGCTCCCTCTCCACCCACAGGCGAAGCCACAGGCGCCCCATAAAATGACCCCTCCACCCAGGGCCTCAGGGAATGCCTCCCTCCTGCCTTCCCCAACTCCTGGGCTCTATCTCACAGGATGGAGCCCACACCCCACAGCTGACCCCCGGGGTCTGGGCTCGTCCTGTGCTCTCCCCCATCCCTGGGCCTTATTCCGGCACCATCCCTCGGTTCTCCAGGCCACGTCCAGGATTTCCTTTTGCCCCATTTCCCACAGTCAGAGCCTGTGCCCAACTGGCTTCTGGACCCAAGCCAGGATCTGGTTCTGGGCCCCTTTCTTGCCTGGAATATGAACTCAGACATTTGTCAGCAAGAAAATGTCAGGGGCATATCTGTCGTACGGGCTGCGCATCCCGTCTCTGGGGACAGGTTTTCAGCCTCCGCCCTGGGACACCCTGCCCTCCCCTCTTCCATTCATGGGCTCTGAAAATCTGGCTCACCAAGACATCCCGCTCTCAAACCTGCTCTCCGTGTCCTGTCCCTCGGCAGAAACGCAAGTGGACATGTCTTCCTGATGAGGTTGTCTCTCACTCTGAGTTGAAAGATCTTGCCCCTCCCAGAAGGGTTAGGCAGTTAGTTACCCTGAGGGTCAGATATACTTCTCGGTGTCCCTCCAATCCTACCTGTTCTGCCCCTGAACATACCGTTCTGGGTTTTTGCTTGTTTGTTTGTTTTTCCTGTAAGATGAAGTTAGTATGTCTGGCTGGGAAGACTCTGGTCTTCTCACAGTTCATTCTGGGATGCTGTTTGTACAAAATCCCTCTAGGAGATGGATATTAGGATATTAGTGGGGCTATTAAACATGGTATTTGGCCAGGGAAGCCATAGATGTCTGATCCTGCTGACTTTCTGGCTTCACTCATTTACTATTCAAAATTAATGACCACCTGCCATGTATCATGCCCCATTCATATAACAAAATAGCAGCAAAAAAAAAACCCCAAAACAAAAAAAAAAACCCAGATGAGATAAAAGTTCCCATGGAGCTCACAGCGTAGTGAGGGGAGAGAAACATGAAGTGAGTACACAAATAAGTGATTATAATCATATAGGAAAGTAACAAGTCCATGAAGATACTACCGGTATTGAGCGTGAAAGGCAAAGGTAGAAGGATGAAGAGGGGTGGGGGGGTGTGTTGGAGAGGGGGTTATGTATAACCCCGGAGAGCAAAGCAAGGAGAACCAACCCTACTTTCTGGAATCTTTGGTCCCCAAACACAATACAGACTCCTAGAGAGTCAGTATGAGCTCTGGGGAAAACGCCCTTTCCCTGAAGAGGGCCACTCTGAATGGACAAACAACATTTTAGTGGAAAAGGCTAAAAACCCAGGTACTGATGTTGGCTTTTCAGTGGAAGGAGAGAAAGAGCTCAGTTTCCAGGAAAAAAGAACTGAGGAAGTGAATGAGAGAGGGCGTACTGGTGTGAATGTCCACATCATTGGTCTCGCCCATGTGGAAGCTGCTGGACAGTGAGAGGGGGCCCTTCCCAACCTTCCCAGCCTGGGAAGGCCTGGACAGTGGGACCACCCACAGCAGCTATTGGGCACCTTCCTAAGGTGGGAAGCCAATGCCTCCCCCTAGAAGCCAACAGATGGACAGATCCCAGCAGGAAGGTGCTGCCATAGCGAGAGCTTTGGAATTTGGGGATGTCCTCAAGTCTCTTAAGCTATTCCAGTTTGTTTCCTAATTTAGGTGACCATGGAGGTGGTCATACACTGAAAGGTGGGCATGGAGTGAAGCGGGGATTGTGAAAATGTGCCAGGGAAATGTGAAAATGGCTTGAGTCTAGGGCCTGGCCTCAGGTGAGGGAGGCCGAAAGCTTGTTAGGCTTATATTTCTGTGTTACGCTTATATTTCTGTGTGCGTGTTAGGGGCACAGATTTTGTCCCTAATGAAAACTTCATTGCAAAAGCCAAACTATGTTCTAGAAAGGGCTCAATGAAGAGAAACCTATTAGAGAGGGAGCAGAGAGACTCACAATGAACCTGCTAGAAAAGAAGAGGTAGCAAAACTATTTTAGGAAGGAGGCGACACTATGGAAGCAGAAAAAAATAGAGATGCTAAGAATAAGAAGTAATAGAATTTCAAATTAGGGTTATCTAGGACTGAAAAGAAGTAATCAAAGGGCCTACTCATCAAAACAGTCGCTGTAATATTCATAACGGTGGTCTGTGACATTTGTTTACCATTTACTAGGTACTAGGAGCTAAGTACCACACTAAAGGTTTCATACACATCAAATCCTGCAATGTTAATGACGATCCTTGAAGAGAGGTATTATGATTTTCAAGATGCTTCTAAAAGGGAAGACTGACTTTGAGACAATTCGAGTAACTCTCCTGAGATCACACATCTACTAAGCAGCCCAACATTTCCAAACCCAGACCCCCTGGCTTTGCAGGGGCAGAAGAGCCATGCTCCCCCACCCCCAACAGGATCTGGTGACCACACACAGAGAATCACGGAAAGGCCTGAGGGACTGGAGATTCCCAGACCCCACCAGACATGTGGAATCACAGCCGGCTGCGTGTGGAACCTGGAAATCTGCATTTCAAAAGCCCCGTATAAGATCATTAAACACACTCTGGTTTTGAGAAGGAGCAGATTCTGGTTGGTAGGGTGGGTTGGTTGGAGCAGAGGCAATTCATGGTTCCTAAGAATCCAAGAGATGGAAGTTAGCAGGGTCATATAAAAAAAAAAATCAGATGAGGGATAAGAGTACTTCTGGAGAGGTCTGGAAGGACCCATTTACCCGACAGGGCTAATGGATATTCACCTGGGTGTGACAAGCTTAGACGAAGACTTCCCTCAGAGACCTGCTTCCCAGCTAGAAGGCAGGAGGGTGGTGGGGAAGGATCTGTGTACAGATAAAGGCCAAAGACACAGACTTCTCAGAACTAAGGTCACACACGCAGCAGAGTTCAGTTTCAGGGAGCAGGAGACAGAGGAATGGAGACAGGGCTAGGAACTCTGAAGGTTAACCCTGCTCCCCTCATCCTCCCTGGCCACAGCTGAGGGCTGCCACCATCATGGTGTGGAAGAAAGAGCACAGCTCTGTTTCTCAGGAGGAGAGGTCTGAATGTCTTCTGTTCTCCTGAGGACTTTCTTTGAGAGAGGCAACCTACTAAAAGGGCCTCCTAGTTTCCAGCATTTTCTTATTCCCAGGCTCTCATGCGAGAGGGGTCTCGCCCCTGGATCTGTCTCTGGGAGCCATGTACAATGTTCTTTGTGCCACCAGCTGCATCAAAGGACTGAACCTCCACCGTGTGACCCATAGTGTGAAGGCAGGAGGTACAGTCAGTCAGGGTGACAAGGGAGTAGGCTTTCATCTTCCTACGGAGGGGCTGCCTTTGCTCTGTGCCTGCTTGCCTTTCTGGGGGCTTTGGATAGAATAGTGGGTCATTGTGGGGGAGGGTCCATAACCAACCGCGGTCAGGCTCCACTGCACGGACATTCTGGGACGAGGGAACAGGCCCTCAGGCCTCAGGCCTTTGAAGGCCCCTCAACAAGAGGTTGGAGAGCTGACAGTTCCCTCTCTGGAGAGGTGGGGGTGAGAGAAGCAGGACCCACAGACCCTCACCCCCGCCTTTGGAACACTGGGCTCTTCTCTCAGTCTCACCAAGTGGGGAGGGAACATCCGGGTTTAAAGAAGAAACATTTTGTGGGCTTGGCCAAAGCAAACATTTACACCTGACTGGGATAAGACTTGCCAAATGGTAGCGCTCATCCGGCCAGAGCACTTCAGTTCCTCACTGACACATGGACACGCACCCCCGGGCACACTCATGCAGCCTGCCCTTGAGGGGTACAGCTCATGACCCAGGCCTGCTGTACCCAGCATGAGAACACACAAGACTTGTCAGTGAGACCACATGCTCGTGGTGGGATGAAGGGAGCGCCGGGTCACCCGGAGCACCCAGCAGGGGCCACACCGTGGTCTGCGCATCCGGTGGAACAACCTAACGAGGGAGCAGATTTGCCCAGAGGTGGCCCCAGCTCCCCAGGGGCCACGCTCCAGCTGCCAGGCACCAACTGACAGGAAGCCCAGGAGCTCTCCACGTCTCTGTGAAAACGCCTCAGCCCATAATCGAGCTCAAATATGTGTCCGCTTGGATTCGACAACTCCTGGTGCAAGCACAGGGTGCCTAGCAGGCCTCTTCAGAGGCAGCCACCTCATCGTCGCGGGGGCTCTACGTTTCTGTCTAAGAGGCTGAAACTGTCCTTAGAAACAGCTGTGTGCATGTGTGTGTGTGTGTGTGTGTGTGTGTGTGTGTGTGTGTGTGTGTGAATGAGGGGGAGAGACACAGAGGCTTATCCTCACATTTCCCTCACATTTGCCTCACAGAGGCAGAGAGAGAAACGGGGGCACAGACACACTGAAGGACGGACACCCACCACGCTGACCTTTCCAGAGATGGCCCACACTCGGGCAAACCCAGCCCAGCAAATCAAACCCAATCCAGGCATTTCCAAGGAGAGCAGTGCATGTGGTCACCACAGAAACAAGGCTGTACACAGCAGAGTTAATCCTCTTCACACAGCACACCTGCAACTTTTCCACAGCGGGTGTTGTTTGGTTTTGCACACCCACCCCCAGCGAGCATTTGCATTAATATAAACATTTCTTAGCTGGTCTTTATGGCCACAGCGGCAATATGGCAGGGGCGACACACTCAAAGACTGGATAATGCCTTCTTTGTGTCGTCCTGCCCAGCGGAGCAGGGACAGCGAGGCCATCCGAGAGGGTTCTGGGGTGGTCTACCAGTTCACCAGAGACCTGGACTTGTGGAAGGCGGGGGCCAACGACAGCGGTGTGTGCAACGACTCCGTGTCTAACACGTGCAAGGGGAGCTTCAGCGTGAGGGGAATGTGAGGTTAGCCAGGAGGAGCACTGCTTTTGCCAAAAGCGACGCATTCACATAAGAGCAGGAAAGGTGGCAGGAGAGAGGATGGGAGGCCGGGTGGGTTGGTGCTGGGTAGAGCTGGTGTGGGAGTGGGGAGGCTGGAAACCCAGGAGAAAAGCAAAACAGTTTTCATCAACAGGAATGGGGAGGAAAAGTCAGTATCAGAAAATACAAACCTAGTGATAACCAGCGTGTGAGGTTTCACCGTGGCTGGTAGGGGCAGAGATCTCCCCCGCAGGGGAGGGAAGTGGTAGAGATAAGACTGCAGAGCTGAAATGTCTGTGAATGTTGATGATGGCTCAGTTACCTGTACTGCTGAACGCCTCCCTTTTACCTTGCTGTCCATGCTTGCTGCTCGCTGGAGGTGCTGGCGATACCCAGTGAGTCCCATAGAGATGTAATCTGTCATCTCTCTCCTGTCTCTTTCTCTCCCTCCTTCCCTCTCCCTCTCGACAACGAGGACGCTTTATTAAGTACGTATACATTTCAGGGGTTGCAAAATAACAAAAAAGGAAATTGCAGTCCAGGATCCCAAGTTAGGCCTTCCACTGCACTATCAACCTGCACCAAACAAACATTTATTTAAAAGGGTTCCTCCGTTTACGTACCACAGACCATGGAAAACTGCCAGAGCTTGCCAGCAATCCAGGGGCCTCATAGAAAAGTCAGATAGTCAACAAGTTGGGAGGCGTGAGAGGAGAGAATTCCTCTTGTGTAAAGACTCCTATTCCAAATTTGTATGGGTACACTTGGAAGAATCAAAAGGTCAGGGAGCATCAGAAAAGGGTCAGATTGTCAGATGATGTGATAAGCCTTCTAATTTCAGCAAAAAGTGCAGAAGAGCTGGGAACATGGGATGGAAGTGCATGTCTCCCAGGCAAGGGTTTTGGAGAGGGTAGTAGTCAGCCACCACTTCCCAGAGGAAGTGCACAGCATCTTAGTCCTAAAGGATGAGCTCGGTTCACCCAGGAAAGAGAATCTGTGTGCAGTTTTGACACAGCAGGGAACTGTTCCAGGTGGAAGAGAAATGGCACGGCCAAAGGCTCAGAGGCTGGGGAGGATATGGTATGTTGATGGAACAGACAGTGATTTGGCAGAGGGGATGAGACTTAGGAGGTGGTAGCTATCGTAAGAGATGAACACACAGGCCACGTCATGAAGGACCCCATCAGCTATCATAAGGTGTTTGGGTCTGGTCCTAAGGGAAGGAAACCACTTCTCTCACTTTGCTGGATAGAGACCAGGGGTGTTCCAACTGGGCTGCCTAAGTGGCCTTATAGAGAAGGTAGCAAAGTTAGAGGGAAGGTGGAGTTAGCTAAAATCATGGTTTCCTCTGTTCTTTTCACACTGGAAACTTTGGGCCAAAGAGAACTGGACTAATAGCCTTCAGAGCTCTGAGGTCACAGGCATTTCCCCTGCCCCATTTCATATGGCAGCCTCTTGGGAGAAGGAAAGCACTTATGCTAGAGAGGAAGAATGGGCCCCCGGGCATTCCATGTGGAAGCCATCCTCTGCAATAACGTGAGATACCAAGATGGCATGGCTGAAAATGGGTTTAATCAATGGACTGATGGAAGCAGCCAGCAGGCCCTGTGTGATCTCATTTTGGAAGATACCAACAGGGAGCAATGCTGAGGTTCATGTGTGCACCAATGAGCTCAATATCTGCTCTCCCATTCCCTTCACTGGCTCAGTGCCAGGCTGCTAAGGACTCAGTGAAGGTCATGGTGAGGAGCAAGGGTCATCTTCAACATGTGTTGCACCATTACCAAGCCATGGGCCAAGAGTGAGAAATGCTAGCTCAAAGTATAGAGTTCAGGAAATCTGGATTGTAATGGCAGCATTACCCCTTGCAAACTCCAGGAACCTGGCCCATTGACTTTCCATCTTAACTCAGCATCTCCACCTGTGAAGGGCATTTTCTCATCATACTACTTCAAAGAGATATTATGGCGAGGGTCAAGTTTGATAGCACATGTGAAGTGCTTAGCCCGGGGCCTGGCTCAGTCAACACTCAGTAAGTGACAGGTAACTACCACCGCTCCTGTTATTAGCAGTAGTGGTTTTAGTACTAAGTTAGTATTCATGCAAGTCTTCCTAAGTGTAGGGACACCCACCTTACCAACAAACAGATGCTTGGATGCACAAGCAAATGCAGATGTGAACCATTCCACATTTTGCCTGAGAGCTGGGAAAGCTGTGTAAAACCACATGACAGCCATGTCAGCAATCCCTACCAGTAGGCAGCAGTGAGGTTGCCGGAGACTGAGTTTGCACTTTCTGACTGGCAGTGGTGGTATTAGAGTCCAATGTGAAACAGAGTTGTGTGCAGTAGTCAAATATGGAAAATGTCTCTTCACGCACCCAGGCCAACCATGCATTGTGATGAATGGCAGAGTGAAAATGAGCCACACAGGGAGTTAGCTGGTGGGTTGGGGTAGGGGGTGTCTTCCCAAATGCATCAGCAACAAGTACTTTTCATGCAACTCAATACCCGGTGAGATCTTTATGGTGCTGGGAATCCACAGATGATGTGTATCATGAGGCAAGAGCAAAGATCAGGCTTTTATAGGCTGGCTTCCCGCGTGTTTATGGTGTTGTACAAATGAGAGCTGCTGAGAAGCTAAAATCATGAAGCAGCTACCTAAGAATCAGGGACCTGGGACCACCATGGAGACAAAGTCCATTAGAAATGCCACAAGAGGGAAAGATGAGTAAGATACAGCCCAGTGTTTCAATGCAGCTTACATATCTGGCTTTACCAAACTGGGATCGTGCCATGCTTACTATTTGGTGTCATGCCTTTTCTACTTGAAAATATATTTTGGAGAGCCTTACATCAATAAAGGTGCAACTATCTCCTTGTTTTAGAGGTGCATAGGGTTTTATTGTAGGGTGCATGTAACTTTCACCTCAACATAAATTACTACCCAGCATTTTAGTCAGGATGAATATAAATTATGCTGCAGTAACAAACAACTCCAAAGAACTAGTGGGTTATAACAGTCAATAATCAAAGATTGTGACATTTTACCAACGTGAACTTGAAACTTAGGGTAATTTATAACCCCAAAGGTGATCCAGGAAAGCTACCCATTTCCCCCATACTTCCATCCTTTAGAAAGGAAGAGCACAAAACCTGGTCAATGAAAAGCATGTACTTGGCAAAGGCATTTAGTTGATGCTTTACCCTCAGCCTCATGGCCTACCTTCTTCCCACCCAAAGAATCCCAGACGATCTCTAAAGAAAGCCTCTATGCAGACACCAAACTGTCTGTTAATTACATTGTGTCATGTTGCTTCCAATCTTGAGGTCAAGAATGATTCCCCGGAGGGCCCTCTTCCTGGCAGGATGCAGACTCTCCAACTCCATCCCCCCCCCCCACCAAGCAAATACATGCCTCTTCTAACCAGCAAGACATTTATTTTCATAGTTTTGTCACTAGCTCTGTGCAAAGCTCTGTGTGGGGAAGATGACAAAGAAGAAGAGGAAAAGATGACAGAACATTCTTTAGAAGGCACCTCCTTTTGCATTCTGAAGTTTTAATCACTGCTGATGACTTTTATCTCCAACAAAATGGTCTCGGTTCCAAAAAGAGAGGCTCCAGCTTCACTGGGCCTGTATATGGCCATGAGAAGACAGGCAGGAGCTGGGCTACTGAAGACCCACAAGAAAATGATTTTGCCGGCAGACAGTTATCTGTCCACACGAGCCCTGGGAACAACCACAGTGACATTTTCCAGGAACCAGATAGACACAGGCTTATGTTTTCCAGGGTGGGAACAACTGGTGGGCCTCCACTGTGTTTCTTCCAATCATTGCCAAAGCTCGCCTCACAGGAACCGGCAGGAGGCCTGCTACTTATGACTTGTCTCCACCCCTACCTCCAGACGGCTTTCACCTTCCCTTTTATAGTGATAGCACGTAGGTTTGCATCCTAATTTATCAGGGTCCAAGGAGCATATACTCAGAAAAACTAGTTTCAACCTCAGCTGTTTTGCTTCCTAATGGTGAACTCAGTGAGTTGTAAAAGAGGGATGTCAGCATCTCTCCTGTTGAGTTGCAATGCAGATTAAACGAGACTATGATATAAAACTCACACAGTCGGTTAAGCCGCTGCCTTTGGCTCAGGTCATGATCCCGGGGTCCTGGAACGAGTCCCACATTGGGCTCCCTGCTCGGCAGAGAGCCTGCTTCCCCCTCTACCTCTGCCTGCCACTCTGCCTGCTTGCGCTATCTATCAAATAAATAAATAAAATCTTAAAAAAAAAAAAAACTCACACAGTACCAGACACACAGTAAAACATTCAACCATCATCACAATGTCCTAAGACCTATGTCCACTATCTCCACTCTAAGCCTGGTCTCCTCACCTAACCCCAAAACTAACATAATTGACTCCTATTGGATTTGTCTACCTCTGCTCTCATCTCTTAAATTCCATGGTGGAGAGATCTGTCATTCGTTCGTTCGTTCATTCATTCATTCATTCATTCCCATCATCATCCATTCAGTAATTCAGTCTTATTTTGTGGGAGCCCATCTGGCCAACTGGTTGGTTCTGGCACCTGGTAGACCCAGTTTGGTGTGTTGGACCTGCCAGTTATCTAACATAGTACCCTGGGAAAGCTACAGAAACTACTGAAACCAGCCTCTCTTTCCTCACCTAAAAATAGGAAAAAGAAGATCTACCCCATCAGGAACTGGTTCTAAAATTTGAGTTTGTATAAAACCCATCGGGAGGTCTACTTAAATGAAGATTTCCGGGCAAGATCTGAGGTACAGCTAGTTAAACTTATCTGTAATCAAGCCTCCATGGGATTTACCATCATATTTTGAGAAGCTTGCTATGAATATAGAATCAGATGCTCCTGTCAAGGGCTCAGTTCAGTGCTTTGCACATAGTAGGTGCTCTTACTATTAGTTATAGCATTCAACAGACTTTCGGACCAATCAAAAAACGTGTGGAACCCCTTGTATGTGCTAGGCACTGTGGAAGGTATTATAATGCATCAACAACCCAGAGAGATACAGTCCTGCCAGCAAGTCTAGAAGGGTAGAGAGACACTGGACAAATATTCTAAGTATCCCAAAAAAGAAACAAAGGGCATTCTAAATCACTGGGAAAATGATTCAGACATTTCTCTTCCCCCATCGCCTCACATCCCAATCTTTTAAGACCACCTCCCTAAACTGTGCAAGCACTGGTATGCTGAGCCAGCTCGTACCAGCTAGGGGAGAACCCACTGTTGATTTTTTTTTTTTTAATTTTGCGAGCTGAGTGACCCCTCATTGATAACTGTCCCTGTTGGGAGTACTGACACCATGGAAATCCAGAAACATCACAAATTAGGGCTCTCCCCCTCACCCCAAAGCCAGTTGTTGGCTGATTCCTAGCACGCCACTGCGTGCCGGTCCTCTTACCAACGGCTTCTCTGTCCTTTGCCTTCTCCCACAGTGCTTGTACTGGTTTGATCCCTACCCCTCCAGATCCAACTGAGTGGCTCAGAACCACCCAGATGAAATCTCATGCCATGTTTAGATTCTTTCCCTGGGAGAGTGGTTGAATGCCAGGTCGCCAATCCCGCTGGCAAGGACGTGCGTCTTCATAATGAATTCCACCTGCTGGGCACACCCTATGCTTCTTGGTGGATAATAGAGGGAAATTTCCCCTCAAGGAGCCAGGACACCTAATGGAATTTTTCTCGTCATTCCTCTAAAGGTCCACTCCTTATCCCCCTCCGCCACTGCGTTGCTATCCTGGGTCTCAGAACAGGCTGTTTCTAGGAGTCCCTTCCACAGGGTGGGGACATTCAGGGGATACCACTAGTCAGGTATCTCCCCACACCCTGACCCCAGCAGGCCCCAACGGGAGGTCCCCTCATCAGACTACTTGCTGGTCCCACGACGGGAAATTCTTTTCTCTGGTACAGAACATTCTCTTCTCCCCAGATTCCCTCTGATAGAAACTCAAAAGGAGAAATGCCAGGCCATAGAATTTAAACAGAAGGGCCTTAGACAATTTATCTCACACTTCAGCAACTTTGCAGTTTATATTTGTAAACCTCACTTATTTACTTGTCCTGTTTTTGTTAAAGTAAACTCGTTTGGAGCCACCACATAAAAGGGTTTTGTTTACATGGCCCCTGCTTTCAGTTTAGATTCCTGGTTTAGTCTATTAAAATGAGTTCCATCTTATTCTCCCAAAGAATAAGAAAACTCTAAATAAAGTTCCGAGCCTCTCAGACATGGATAACAGGCCCAAGATTTTGTCCAAAAGGCTCAGAGCGTGGCAAGAGAAGGGTGGGGAGGCAGAGAAGGAATTTGTGGGAGGCCCAGGCCTGGAGTCTACAGATCAGGCTTGCCTGGGCCCTAGAGTTTGAGGCTTGAGTCTTGCCAAAGCTTTCTGGCCCGAAAACCATGATAGGGTTCTCTCAGGACAGAGCTGAGAGATGGTAACTCATGTCGGTTCAGTGGGGCTCACAGGGGGGTTCCCCGAGTCTCACGTCCCCCCTGCTTCCTTATACCCAAGGCCCTGAAATTCAGCACCTCCCCATGTGCTTGTGGGAAGCCTCCACCCACTCGCCACACAGGAAATGGTTTTATTACCTATAGAGACAGCTAAAGAAGGCTTATTGGCATTGTCACACATCCCTTGGGGGGGGGTGTGCGTGTGCGTAGGGGGTCTTTCTGGAACCCTGGGGACAGAAATCACCACCATGGGGATTACCCACTGATAAGAGTGAGCAATTGCAAAGACACTCATCCACTTTTCTCCTCCTCTTCTGGCTCATTTATGTTTCTGGATGGTAGGAAAAGTCACCTCCTAGCAAAAGATTGAAACAGGAGACACTTGAGAACCATGAGCACTTTCTTACAGATGTGAGACTCCTCCACAGAGTCTGTGGGGCACCCTCTCCCTGATACCCTTCTTTCTACCTTCCAGGCGAGCCGGTGGCTGAGCACAACTCAGGGATGAGGGCCTCTGTGTGAAGGGGCTGAGGAAAGGTCTCGCCCTGCCAGCAGCCTCCTGAGGGGAAGCCAAAGAACTCAGGGGCAGCAGTCAGTAGGGAAACAATGACAGTGTGAGGAAACTCGTCTGTGGAATGTCGGACGACAGTTAGCATGAATCAGATACATCTGAAGATGCTGGACGGGGAAGATCAGGGAAACACCGTCTAGTTTAAAAGCACTCACAGCACAGTGTCACGTAGGTCAAAAACATAAAGCCTCAATTTCAACAGCATTAGGCTGAGTGAAAAAACACACTCAAAAAGGTCAAATACTATATGATTCTATTTATACAGCATTCTCCAAATGATGGAATCCTAGCAATGGAGAAAATCTTAGTGGTTGGCAGGGATTAGGGAATAGTAGAGGGCGAGGAGGTGTGACTTTAAAAGGGGGGGTGATGGAACAATTAGAATCATTTATTGATGGAATAATTCTGTATCTTGATTGTGGTAGTGGCTACACCAATCTACCTGCGATGGAATGGCATAGAACTATATACACTCATTTTACCAAGGTAATTTCTTGGTTTTGATACTGTAGTATAATTACATCAGATGTAACCACTGGAGGAAACTGGGGGAAGTCTCGAGATGATATGGTATATTCCCATCGATATATTTGCAAGTAAATGAAAACAAACAAACAAAAACCCCTCCAAAACTAAAAGTATATATATCATACTGATTGCTGTGGTCACTTTGCCAAAATGAATGTATTTTAGATTAAAGGCTGCTCTAATGGGTGTTGAGCCTTTTCTGTAATGTTAGAATATTTTCCCAACCGTATGCATTTGTGTATTGTTTTTGAAATTTAAAAAAGCATCATTAACTTTGTAGAGTCAGCCAAAATTAACAAGTATTGATTGGCATTTGCTATGCCCCAGACATTTTGGTAGCAGCAGTGAAAAGCCACATATAGTCCCTGTCCCCATGGAAGGATGGTCCAGCCACACAAACAGCCATGAAACAGATCACACAGGTGATGCTTGCCAGGATTGAGAGGCATCTAGAGCAGCGAAGATGTGGTACACGGAACCTAAGACTCACCCCCCAAGCCTTCACGACCTCCCTGCATCCGGCCGCTACTCACTCACTTCCTCATTCACTTATTCACTCATCAAGTGTTCATTATGTCTTTCTGCATTACCCTGCAGAGACAGAGATGAACAACTAAGACTTCCTGCCTTAGTTATGGAAGGCACAGCCAAGAGACTGACCATTTACAAGTCTGGGCAATGCATTTGCCGTGGGGTGAGGCTTCTCAAAGATGAGAGAGAAGTAGGCTGAACCCCCAGGACCTGCCAGAATGAAAAGAACGAGACAGTCTTGTGCCAGAGATGGGCCCAAAGGACCAATTATCAACTTCTCTGGGATTCTGTGAACCAATTGGTCAACACATTCAATGATTAAAAATTCAATTATAAACATCCTTAACTTACATAAAAAACAAATATAATAAACACTCAAGATCTATCACTTCTAGTTATTTTACTACATTTGGCTATTATCTGTACTTGAGGTTATTAACAGTTTGGGGGTATCTATACAGCGAAAATACGTATATTGGTATGCTACTGAGCATCTCTTCCCAACCCTCTGTCCAGTGATGTCTTGTCAGTAGCCTGAAATCAGCCACGGTCTGGGTATTGACATCAGAGAGATTAACAAATGCTATGAAGCAGGACTCCCTCCCTACATCCTCTCTTACCCCCCAGAGAGTTGTTTGCTAAACATTTCCCAGCACACCACTGGACCAAGGGCTAGTCCTGCAAAAGGTACCTTGGTCATTACTATTGAAAACATTCATGTAGTTTTAGGTGTTCCCCTTTCTTCCCTGACCACAGGGGCAGGAGCTCAGCAGATGCTCAAGAGCTCATTAAAGGGCAGAGAAAAGGCAAGACAGGACACCAAATATTTCTGTGATGCTTTCTGGTGCCTTCAAACCACACCTAGTATTTCTCTGGCAAGTGATACCCTTTTATTTTTCTTTATTTTTTCCAGGGGAGTGAGGGCAGGCATAACTCCTCTAAGACCCGATGTCAGGCCTCTCATAATGTGATGCAGACCTTTCAAACCCTGTTGATGACACAGCCACACAAGAAGCCCATGGCCTGTGCAGGAATTGCCACCCTGGCAGCTGGTGACACCCAGGATTAGTACTGCAGGTCAGTCCACAGTGAGTTCATGGCTTTGTCTTAGCTTCCAGTACAAATCCTCTCCCCCACTCCCAGCGCCTCTGCCTTTCTTTTCCAAACCCTCTGCCCTCGACCCACCGTTTGTGACATAAGATGGGTGCTCCCTTCCATCGTTTATCGATCTCACACTGCCAACTTCTCAGGATCCCTGCCGCTCCACTGTGAAATCCCTTTCAATTAATACAATGGTTTTCAAATTTGATTGCATTCAGATTTCCCATGTGGCCCCCATAAAACAGATAAGGACTGAGTTGCTCTAGTTGAAATAGAGTTTGGGTGAGCGGGCTGTCTATACAGACTCCACAGCATGAATAGTGCCCCCTGGAGTTGTGTGATTCAGTGGTTCTTTACTTGGGTGCCTGGGTTCCCCCGAGTCCTCGCCATCCTGCTTCACCTTACCTCTCAGAACACTTCAAGGGGCTCCCCAGAGCTCTGTGTGGGGATACCTTTCTTTTCTTTCTTTTGACTACTCAGCATCCCCTTCCCCATCTTCTGGATTCAGCACTTTGTGCTTGGGGAAACCACCTTGTTTTTTCTTTCAGTTTCACATGATTTAATGTGGCCAGACTGGCAACCAAGGCCCTTGGAACAGGATCATCAGAGACAATGAGAAGTTCAACTCTAAAACTTCTGTGGGAATTGTTGAAAAGAGGCATTGTTTCCACAGGGCTTGTGAGAAAGGTTGCTGTAGCCTGATTTTGCTGGCAGCCATCTTGTGTGAGAGTGAAATCAACACAGAGCAGAACAGAGCTGAGGGAAAATCTGAGTCTTAGAGACATCTTTGGAGCATTTGGATCTAGCTATGCCTAAAAGTCTGAAGCTAGAAACTCCTGCACTTTTTAGTTATGTGAGCCAGCGAATCCTCCTTTTTTGGCCTGAACCAGTTTGAGCTGGGTTTCTACACAGTTTGAAAACTAATGCCTTCTAATTAGCCTTGTTGGCATTAGCTTAGACAACCAAACATTTCTGATAGAGTTTTGGAAAAATATTGAAAATAGCTCAGAGGAGCTCCTGTTTAACCTGAGAGCCTGAGCATGCACATATTTATTTCCATGGCCTCCTCCCCAGCTGAACCCTTCTAAAATGGCCATCAAGGATGTAAGGAACCACCAACCTGCTGGACCATGAGAACAAGATATGGAAGACAAACAAGAGATGTCAACAGAATTAAATGGCAGGAGTTTCCAGATTGAAAGGGTCACCAAATGTCCAAAACACTGAGTGAAAAAAACATTCACACTCAGATAAAGAGAAGGGCCTAAAAGCTGTCAGAGAGAGAGAAAAAACAGACAGCTCGTGTTAACAAAGAGAGGCAAACAGAATGGCAAATACTAATAGAATAGAATACTAATGGATTTATTTTTACTAAACTGGGAAATAAAGCCAGTGACATAGAGCAGTTTCAGAAACTCTCTATGCCCCAATTTCATCATCAGTAAATTGGTGATAAAGCAGAGTGTAGAGGAAAGGAAATTATGTCCATGAAGGGCAAGCAGGGTAGCAAGGGTTCAGTAAAGCCACGAATAGGGAGCTCCTTTAATTCCTGATCAAAACCCACCTTGGTCAGGATACCACCAAATCAGCCTGTTCCCCTGTAGGAGGGGCCCAGGACTCCAGCTATAAACCAGAACAGCTTAGAAATCTCCTCCTGGGTTGGAATGAGAAGCTAGACCCTCCCACAGAAGGTACCAGACCTTGGGTTGGGCTCAGGTGAAAAGTCCAATTGTGCAATCCTGCCTCATTCCTCAGATGTCTCAGCTGTCCGCATCCCTCGGGGGAGGTTACGGGGAGGACCTGTTAGGGTTCTAACAGCCCTCCAGAGCCCGTCCTCACAGACCATGGTTTGAGATGGACAGCCAGCTGCTCTCACCCATGGCGTGGCTGTCAGCAACTTGTTCCCCATCACCACCCAGAACTCCTGCTCCACAATGACCCTGCTCAATACATTCCCGCCTCCAATGCTGTCAATACATCCTTGCCTCCTCATGGCCAGCCTGCTGCCAGCCTCTCCCGGTTCACCTTCCACACGTCACACTGCTTTTCTTTCCTAAAACACACCTCTCCCCTTAGCATCCTCTGGAAACTTCTAAGGCTCTGCATTTCAAAGGCAATAAAATCCCAGCATCCGAGCCTGCCATGTTGCTTCACAGTATGCCCTCTAGCATCACCACTCCAACCACACTGGCTCACCTCCCGTCATGAAACATCTCCAGCTCACTCTCAATAGCAAACCTTTGCTCAATACGTTGCCTCTTCCTGGAGGGCTTTTTCCTCCTATCCCGTCGCCCCAAAGTGCTTTGCATGTACACCCACCAGGCTTCCTCTGAGTCCACACTTTATGCAAGACCAGAAGAAAAGAGTGACCACAGTGTATTTAAGTCTGAATCCCTGAGAACACTCAGCACAGAGGTGAGCATTTAACATCAGTCCCAGAGACTAGTGGTAAGTCAGTAATATCCAAGGTGTGGTGATAAAATTCTGAGCATTTTGATGCCCTTCGTCTTGTGGTCAGGGCTTGGTATGGTCTCCATTAGCCAGAGTCACTGGGGAGAAAATGCTCTGTTAGTTAATCATGCTTTAGTTGGTATTGGTCACATTGTCTCACTTGTAGTTAAAGCTTTGTCTTGTTTATTTTTGGACATGAAAAGCATCATGTCACACTCCATACAATGGGAACACCAACCCTCAAGAGACACGGAAATTGAATCAGAAGGTCCTTAAATGCAGTGTGGGGTGGGGGCGGGGGTGCTCATTTCTTTTGATTAGTGGTAGCTCTTGTTAATAGAATTCATTTTGAGGAACTTCCCCCTCCCCATCCCATCACCACCATCTTGCTTACTGAGGTGGGACAAGGGGCTGGCATTTAGCAACATGAAGAGTGGCAACCACTCCCTTCTCATTCACATGTCACAAAAGTTGGGCTCACATTATTTGGATCTATTCTTTTTGAAGTTGTGTTCCTCTCTCCCACTCCTCCCTTCCAGAATCTCCAAAGTGAATTGGAAATGACATGAGCCAAGACAGAAATGAACCAATACCTGCTTTATAAGTTTTCTTTCAAAGATAACCATCATTATCCATCACTCCCCGGAACAAAATTACTACTAGTAATACATAAAAAATAATCATAGTTGAATCCCAATACAAAGATCTGGAAGGCCCATTAGGGACCGAGGTGAGACCCAAGTTCAATAAACACAGTAGGAGGAGAAATCAGCAAAACCCCCGGCTTTAAGATGGGTAGGTAACGTGTGTGCGTTTGCTCTCCCTCTGCAATCCACCCAGAGACCCGCTTCCAGGTCCTTTAAGGCACAGCGCTGTTCATTTCAGCAGATGTTTCCAGGCTCCTCGGCCCTGCAGGGACATGCCTCAGCGAGGAAGTGAGAGGCCAGTGCTCTGGGTGGCTGCAGGGGTGACCCCGCTGCTGCAGAGGGCTGTGGCTTGCAGGAACTAGGCTCCCACCACCCGGGGGGCTCCTGAACTATGGCAAACAGAAGCATCTGTCTGTGTGTTTGACACTCATCGAGGTGTGTGGCCCACTGAAGAATTCTCCACACTGACAAGACCCTGCCGACACCAGCACCAGTCCAGGTTCAGAGAGAAAGAGAACACAGAGAGCAAGATGCCCTCCCCCCAGATGTTGGCAAGATAAGCCCTGCACTTGAGGGTCCCAGAAGGCTTCTGCCTAATTCCTGCCATGGCCAATGTGTGGTTTAAGGACTTGAGTGCTACTGGCAGGTTTGCTGGGTCCCTCCAGGGCCCCACCTCAACGAGCCCCTTGCCAAGCTCACCCAGCCTGGTTTCAGCAGCTGCCTTTCGCCATTGGAAGCTCGGGGGGGCTATCTCCCAATCACTCACACAGGTGTCCGCCAGGCAACAACAAAGATGTGGATGAACCACCCTTCACCTTTATGTGCTCACTCTTGTTCACGTTTCTAACATCTCAGGCGCCTGGGGCCTGGTGCCGGGGGAGAGGTGTCAGGTCAGAGCCGGGCAAAGCAGCTTGTCCCCTCACCAAGCCATAAATGCTAACCCTATCAAGGCAAGAGGAGAGACCATCCCTCGAGTCTTAAACTCATGGCAGAATCAGAATCACCTGTGGGGCAGGGGGGCAGAGGTTGTTCCTACTTTCTGGTGCCCTCTCCACCTAGAGTTTTTGCTTCAGGAGGGCTAGAGGAAGGAGATGCCAAAAGGTGCATTTCTGACAAATCCCCCGGCGATGTTGAAACTGCTGATCCAAGATGACACTGAGAATCATTCCAGAGGCAACACGCTGGGTTGGGTCAGCAGCCAGTGATGGGTCCAATGATCCATCACTAAGTGTTGCGGTGGGGGGGGGGGGGGGGGGGNGGACAGAAGTCAATGCAAAGAACATCACAGGTTCAAAGGCAGGGTCTCAAAGCTATGGGACGCCGACTCCATCTAAAGGGAGTTCACACTTCATTCAGTCCTCTTGCGTCCTGCCTCATTTCTGTTAGTCATACCCGGGTGCTAGTTTGTATCTCAAGGTTCAAACTTGGCATGAAATATCCCCAGTATGTCTTGATTTAAAAGCTATAAATTAGATCATACATGCTGTGTGCCAGGCACTTTTACGCATTACTTTATTTAATTACTCACAGCAACACTCTTTATTAATAACAGTAATATCTAATATTTAAATAGCACTATTTTGTGCCAGGAACTCTTATAAATGCTTTAGATCAGGGTCAGCAAACTGCTGCCTGTGGACCAAATCTGGTCTATCATCTGTTCTAATAAATAAAGTTTTATTGGAACACAGCCATGCACATTGGTCTATGCATTGTCTGTGAGTGTTTTTCTGCCAAAATAGTAGAACTGCATAGTTGTAACAGATACCATATCCCACAAAATCTAACATATTTACTCTCTGGCCCTTTACAGGAGAAATTTGCTTAAAGTTGCTTTAGATATATTAACTGACTTAATTCTTGTGACAACACTACCTATAAATGCTGGTTTTTTATTGTGGTAAATATGCATAACATAAAATTTACCACTTTAACTTTTCTTTTTTTTAAGAGGCATAGAGGAGAGAGTGCATCCATGAGCGGTGGTGAGGGTTGGGGCAGAGACAGAGGGAGAGAGAGAATCCCAAGCAGGTTCCACACCCAGTACAGAGCCCAACACAGGGCTCAATCTCAGGACCCTGAAATCACAACCTGAGCAGAAGCCAAGAGTCCGATGCTTAGCCCCCTGAGTCACCCTGGTGCCCCCCATTTTAACTCTTTTCAAGAGTATATTTCAGTGGCATTAAATTTATACTGACATGCAGCCATCATCATGACCCATCGCCAGAACATTTTGCATCTTCCCACATTGAAATTCTGTACTCACTAAACAATAACTCCCATACCCCCACACTCTAGGCCCATGGCAACCACCACTCTACTTTCTGTCTCTGTGATCTTGACTATGCCAGGTACTTCATACAAGTGTAATTTTACAGTCCTTGTCTTTTTGTGCCTGGTTTATTTTACTTAGTATGTCTTCAAGATTTATCCCTGTTGTAGTACATGCCATAATTTCATTCCTTTTTATAGCTGAATAATATTCCATCGTGTATATACCACATTTCATTTATCCATTCATCTGTAGGTGGACACTGGGTCATTTCCACCTCTGGCTATTGTGTATTCACAACATTCACACAGCTGCTTTGAACCTGGGTGTACAAAAACATTTTGAATCTCTGCTTTTGATTCTTTTGGGTTTGTACCCAGAAGTGGAATTGCTGGATCATATGATAATTCTGTTTAATTTGATGAGGAACCACCATGCTATCTTCCACGGCAGCAGTACCATTTTATACTCCCATAAGTGATGCACAAGTGTCCCAATTTCTCTACATCCTTGACGATACTCATTGTTTTCTGTTTTTCCTTTATTTGTTTAAAGTAATAGCCATCCTAATGGATATCTCATTGTGGTTTTGATTTACATTTCCCTAATGGACAGTGATGAGCATCTTTGCATGTACATATTGGCCATGTGCATATCTTTTTTGGAGAAAAATTTATTCAAGTCTATTATTCATTTTTTTAATTAGGTTGATGATTTTTTTGTTGTTGCTGAGTGGTAGGAGATCTTTATATATTCTGGATATCAATTCTTTACCAGATAAATGATTTTCAAATATTTTCCCCATTCTTTCAGTTGCCTTTTCACTCTGTTGATCATGTCCTTTGATGCACAGAAGCTTTTTATTTTGATGAAATTCAATTTATCTATTTTTTTCTTCTGTTGC
The DNA here is from genome assembly GCA_002007465.1 of Ailurus styani. Classification (NCBI taxonomy): domain Eukaryota; kingdom Metazoa; phylum Chordata; class Mammalia; order Carnivora; family Ailuridae; genus Ailurus; species Ailurus styani. The sequence continues at coordinate 84,604 of LNAC01000358.1, forward strand.
CTGTGTTTTGGTGTCATATCCAAGAAATCAGAGCAAATCCAATATCATAAAGCTTTTCTTCAAAGAGTTTTATAGTTCTAGCTTTCAAGTTTGGGTCTTTGATCCATGTTGACTTAATTTTTATATAAAGTAAGGGTCCAACTCCATTCTTTGGCATGTGGAGATCCAGTGCGCACAACATCCTTTGTTGAAAAACTGACCTTTCCCATATTGAACCATCTTGGCACCTTGTGAAAACCCATATCTAAGAGCTTATTTGGGGGTTCTCTATTTTATTCTGTTAGTCTCTATGTCTTTATGCTAGTACTATACTCTTTCAATTACTGTAGCTTTGTAGGAAGGTTTGAAATCAGGTAGTATGAGACCTCTAACTCTGTTCTTTTTTAAAGACTATTTTGGCTCTTTGGAATCCCTTGAGATTCAATTTGAATTTTAGGACGGATTTTTCAATTTTTACAAAAAACATCATTGGGCTTTTGATAAGAATTGCATTGAATCTATAGATCACTTTGGGGAGTACTGACATCTCACACATAGTAAGTCTCCTAATATGTGATACAGTTTGTCTTTCCAGTTACTTGTGTTTTAATTTCTTTCAGCAGTGCTTTACAGTTTTCAGTATACAGTATGTCTTGGGCCTCCTTATGTTTATCCTCAAGTATTTTTTGACACTATTAGAAATAGACTATTCCCTTAATTCCCTTTTCAGATTGTTCACTATTAATGTACAGAAGCGCAATTGATGTTTGTGTGTTAACTTTGTTAAAATTAAGTGCTATTTTAAACCCCATTTTACAAGTGGGAAAACTGTACCACAAAAAGGTTAAGTAGTTTGCGTAAGTCACCCAGCTAGTAAGCAAGGGAGCCAGGGTTCCAATTCAGCCATTCTGTTTCCAGAACCCCTTCTCTTCACCATTACTCTCAACTGGCTCCTCTGAAAAAGTAAGTAATATCTTGGCCAAGGTCTCACTTAGAGTAAGTGGCAAATCCAGAATTTGGACTCAAATCTGACTCTACAGCTTTGGTGGTAGGATAATAGCATTCTGACAGTCTTAGGATACTCCAACCACAAATCCATCAATTAAATAACTTGGTTATTCAGTGTGGGGGAAATTCAAATTTTGAGTGTTGTTTTTTTTTTTTTAAATAAGTTGGGTGTATGGAAGAGATGAATGAATTCAACTAAAGAGTAGCCTGGATGGTACACTAGAAAAGAAGTAAGCTCTGTCCTGGTTTTCCTCCAGATAGTCTCAGATACTTCATTTGGTTTAGATGATACATTTTATAGAGGCTCTAACTGTGGGCAGTACATTTTCTTAACTGGTCAGAATTTTAAGTTAAATTTTAAAAGGCAAGAAAGGTAAGGTAACAACCTGACTGAATTTCTCCTGAATCCTCCAGTGTTTATTTTATGCCTTTCTCCTCTAAAGAGCGTGGTGGAGTTGGCTGTTTAATGAGGAATTTCCCACTCTGAGCTACAAGGTGAAGATTCCAAATCCTGTAAGAAGACCAAGGGTGACTTCCAGCCTTAAGTGCCAAATAAAATGACACCAAGTGACCTTGTTTGAATCTGTGGAACTCCCAAGCTGCTTAAGAGTTTCATTGTACCTTACAAAGGAAGCCATGGACCCATCCCAAAGACCTTGGGCAGCAGTGCCAAAAGGCAATGAATTTGAACTAAATAAGCCTCCTCATTGGCTGATGCTATTGATGTCGTAAAAGATTCTGCCCAATGGCTTTGGGCCTGAGTAAATGTTGGCTTCGCTGACCCGGTCCACTAAAATGAACTGGGCATGACTAAGGTGCACGGATGCCAGCCCTTCCATTAACAGGGAAGGCATGCAGGGGCAGCAGAGAGGGTCAGCATACCAAGGAGCAAACAAAGATTCCTTTGGGAAGGGTGAGTTACAGGGAGGAGGGGAAGAAAAAGAAGACAAACTTTGATGTTCTTGGGGGATGGGCTGCTTAACCAATCCATCACGATGGCAATGTGGCCTGAGGCAAGAGCCCTTGATGCCCCTAAGCAAGCACATGGACTCAACTATAACATTCATAAGCCTCTGCCTTAACCTCTGTAAAATGGGATTCATAGACCACTTTGCCCCTAATAACTATAAAGAGTTGTCATAAGGATCAAATAATAGGAAATAGGAGAAAAGGGGGGAAAAAAGAAGAAAAACATACATAGTTAAATGCCCTATACGAATCTAAGGTATTCTCTTATAGCATAGGTTAGGCTGCTGAAGACAGTGGCAGGAATCAAAGGGGGCTTTGGCTTTAAGAACAATGCTTTAATTTTGTGTGGGCGTGGCCAACTCATATGTATTTTCTGTGTATCTCAAAAGCACGCATACATGTAATATAGACACAAATCCCTATATTCATATAGAGTTACAGCTCAGATGCCCACACACAACCCTATTCTCTTCCCCATTTGCCCATTCAAACCCAGTTGTGGAGCCAATTCTTTCCCACCTCTTGGAAAAAGCCTAGAGACAGCCCCATGGATTTTCTGGTCGGAGACCACAAAATGTCCTCTTGTCACTTATGGTTTCGGAAATGGTGTCATTTTGATAAATAACGTACAGTTCCATAATATAGTCACAAGTCCACTTAAAGCTCAGGCGGCCTCAGGCTGGACCTCTAATGGGGAAAGAAGCATACAGATTCTTCTTTATTTCCTTGTTCTGCTCATACCTTCCTGTCCCCAGTGGCTGGATTTCTGACTCCTCCAAGCCTGGGTGGCAGTAAGGAGAGAAAAAAGGCAGGAAAGCTGCTTCTGTATCAATATCTGTAATCTGACAGTGGTTTTCTCAGGCCTTGGCATATGTTGAAAGCCAGACCTTCATAGGGTGGTCTGATTTGCTGGGTGATCCCCCCACTGCTGGAGCTCTCTTCCCCAGTTCCTTCATGCAAGCCACGGTCTCCCCACTGGCTGCTCCACACACTTCCCTGGGTCCCTGGTGTCCAGGCTCTATACCCCGAAATCTCCAGAGGAGCTGTGCAAACCCATGGGGTGGTGGATTTCAACCTCGCTCATGTGCCCTGGGGTTCAGAGGAAGCACAGTTGCCCGCACTGCACTGAGGGGTGGAGATTGGGAGTAGGTAAAAATCACAACATGCTCAAACTCTCTCCAAAGGATTTTCTCCCCCAATTTCCCTCTCAGTTTCAATTTTATACCCTCCCCCGAGGGGCGAAAGATTGCAAAACCCATCCTCACCTCCCCAGTCCGCCTGTCCCACATGGACAATCTGGTAGACTTTCTTCCTAAGTATTATAAGATATTAAAAGGCAACTCTTTGTCCATTGTCTGCAGGGATCCCAGGACAACAGGTATTAAAAACTTCTGGGCTCTTTGCTAAGTGAGACAGTTCTCATAACACCGTGTTGTAGAAAAAAAGATGAGAAGCGACTATGTTTTGTGTCACTCCAAGGGCTGGAACTATGGATAATGTTTTTTGTTATGTTTCTCTGTATTTTTAAAATGATAATTTAAAAAAGAAAATAATTAAAGATGAAAGTAAAATTAAAAGATGAAAAATTCTAGAAAATGGGGAGAACGCGGGAAACTAACAAAGAAAGAAATGGAGGAGAGAGGTAAGAGGGGTCAGGAAAGGTGGGTGAAAAGGAGAAAAAGCAGGGCGCCTGGGTGGCTCAGTGGGTTAAAGCCTCTGCTTTCGGCTCAGGTCATGATCTCAGGGTCCTGGGATCGAGGCCCGCATCGGGCTCCCTGCTCGGCGGGGAGCCTGCTTCCCCCTCTCTCTGCCTGCCTCTCTGCCTCCTTGTGATTTCTCTCCCTCTGTGTAATAAATAAATAAAATCTTTAAAACAAAAATTAAAAAAAAAAAAAGGAGAAAAAGCAGCAGCCAGGGCAGAAAATAGATGCTAGGTCAGACAGTGCTATCTTCTTTAAGAGCATGCTTTTAAAGTGATGTCAGACTTGAGGCGCTGGGGTGGCTCAGTCTGTTAAGCATACCCATGGTTTCGGCTCAGGTCCTGATCTCAGGGTCCTGAGATCGATCACCATAACGGGCTCCACCTGGGCATGGAGCCTGCTTAGGACTCTCTCCCTCTCTTTCTCACTCCCCCCTCTGCCCTTCCCCACAGCATACACGCACTCTATCTCTAAAAATAAATAAATAAATAAATAAAAATAAAAATAAAAAATATATACATATATATATATAGAGAGAGAGAGAGAGAAATAAATAAATAAATAAAGTGATGTCAGCCTCCACGTGGGAAATGCACATATTAATTTAGAGCCCGTATTGCACACATGCACCCCTCAGTAAAGGGTAAGACAGCAGGCTAGACTGAACCATCGGCTGCATTTGGGTGAACCAACTGATTTGTCTTTGCATGAAGCCCAGGGACAAGCTAGGTCTGCTGACCAGAGAGAACTCAGAATGGCGATCAATCCAATGGGACTGTGTGACATCTGTATTCCACACGAGCCCTGATGGAAGAGATGTGGGGAAGTGAAGATGGAGTAGCTATATACACAAGACTGCCAAGACCACCTAAAAGCTCCTCAAATTGCATTAATTCAATGGCATCCATTTGAACAATGTGCTAATCTCAGAAAATCTTCTCGTGAAAGCAGGTGTTGGCATCAGCTTTTACTCTAGCTGGAAAACGCAAACTGCAAGTATGTTCTCTTTCATTCTAACACTTCGACTTGCCACTGTTTGAGACAGGGTAACAGGGACCAGGCGTGCGAGCAGTGGGGGCCACTGGGATGGTTTTAAGCAGAGGAGGTATGTGTGAGATATTCTGTGTGCCGCGTGCCCTCTCGATCCACTCTCCACTCTTCTCCATCTTGTTCATATGCCTGGAGGGAGACCTCCACAGAGTTCATCCCCTGGGCCTTTCTGCTGTCTACACTTGAGTTGGGTTCAGTGCAAGGTGCCGGAAGGATATGGAAAAAGGAGAGAGAGATTGGGGTATTTATTCACCATTCATTCATTCATTCTGCTGAAGGCCACCTCTCCTGGAACTGTGTCCTTTCCTACAGCCACACAGGTCTTGCTGGGCTCTGGCAATTGCCTCCTCTACTTGCCCCTTCAGATCGGACTGGCCACAGAAGACATGGGGCTCAAGGACGGGCAAGAGTAGATTTGGGGAGATTAGTCCAGGAGGGAGGTGGTGATGGTTTGTTCTAGGGTGTACTGTAGAGAAGTAGCTAGGTTATAAAAACATTAAGGAGATTAACTGTATCCAACGTATGGTCACGGATTGAACATGAGGGTCAACAAGAAAACTACTAGGTCTGAGAAATCTGACGAATAATGGGGCCGTTGGCAGCGGTAAAGAAAACTTAGATTCAATCATTTCTTTGGTAGAAACTCACTTTGCGAGTTAGTCCATTAGAGGTAGAGGCCGGTCTAAATGGAAAGATCCTCATTTTCTTTTTGCCATTCACTATGAGACCGCAGGGGAAGCAGGAGTCAGGACCTTGAGGAGGAGAGCATTTTTGGGGGCTGTTGCTCAGTACAGTTGAAAGAGCCATTTCCACATCATGCATTTGAAGAGTGAGTTCTCATTCGCTTCTGCCCAAAAGTCACAGACTGTTTCTCTTACAACACCTAATGAAGACAGATTAGGCAAAGAAACTTAAGAACTTAACTTCTTCTATCTCTCTTAAGTACCAGAAAAACTGAATGTGAGATCTATAATTACTGTGCGTTTTGTTTGAGAGAGAAAGAAAAATCTCATACGCAAAGAACATTTTCATAAATCATGTCTATGATTAAAAAAATATGGTTCGAACAGACACAACTGTGTTTCACCCTGCATCTGTTCCACATACACAAATGTGTCAGGTTTACATAAACCACACTGATACAGATGAAAAATAAGGGAAGAACAAGATAAAAATAGCCCTTACCGTATCAGTCACACATCTTTTATTATTATAATACAGGATACCGTTGCAATCAATCACGCTGTTAGATTGCATTGACTGGTGGCCTGAAGGTCCCTGAAGGAAGAGCTGGCCAACAACCGGGAATCGATTCTGAAATTCGGCTTGAAAGAAAGAAACCTCCGAGATCATCTGTTTGGATTTCTGGTGACAATCTCGGAGACAGTGAACTGAAACCATCTCATCCCCCTCTCCACCCACCCCTGTTGTCAGGTCCCGGTCTCAGATTCATTCCTTTCACAGGACGCGCTCCCAGCGCATGCGTGGGAAGGGAAACTGACGCCCTGGGGCCCCTTTTCCGACGCTTCCATCCACAGGTCACGTGTAACCGCCGCCACCCAACCAGCCGCTGGTAGCTTCCCAGGCCTGAGAGATGACACTGCTGATTTGCACTTTGCTCAACCCCCTCTCCTACAGTCCCCGACTAGCTGAGCAGACGCACAGCTGGAAAACTCAACTCATTTTTTTTCTGTTCACTAAAACATTTCACTTCTATACTACAATTATAAAAATTGCTGAGGTCTCCGGGGAGGATTTTTTTTTTTTTAATGCATGTAAACTTGACCCTAGTAAGTAAAACTCTGCTTTCTCATTCATTGACTAAAGCATACTTTTTTCTCACAAACTTTTACTACTTGAGTTTCTCTCAATGCTTTGGCTTTACTCTCCATACCCTCAGTGGCTCTCCTCTTAAAGCCTATTGATCTATAAGCAGATACTTTATTGTTCTGCCAGAGGCGATTCTACTTAAGGATAAGGATTCTATTAAGGATAAGCGGCAATTCTATTTAATGTCCGATGCAAACATTTACCCCAGATATAATATTTAACCAATTTTAATCTTTAAATCTTGAGGTTGCTTAAAATTCTACTTTCACCTTCATAGCCCATTTTAAAGCATTTGGTGTTTTCTACATGTGTATCAGAAGATTATTTTTTCATTCCTCAAGAGTGACCTAGAGTGAACGTATAGATAGTATCTCTGTTTTAGGTATTATATTTATTTTGAGCTCTGTGTTTGCCAGTTGCCCATTGAATTTTCATGATAGGCATGGGACATCTCCCTGGCAAGAAAGGATGAACATTGGAACTCTCCCATTACCTCTGACTTGACTGGATCTACCAAGGGTATGTTGAATAAGAAATAGAAACAATCCCATGGAGAAATTCACAGGAAGAAAATAAGAAGTCTCCTTCTGGAAAATGCTCTCCCCTCATCCTCTCTAAGAACTAACTCAAGAGGGGCGCCTGGGTGGCTCAGTCGGTTAAGCCACTGCCTTTGGCTCTGGTCATGATCCCGGGGTCCTGGGATCGAGTCCCACATCGGGCTCCCTGCTTTGCGGAGAGCCTGCTCCTCCCTCTGTCTGCCGCTCTGCCTACTTGTGCTCTCTATCTCTCTGTCAAATAAATAAATAAAATCTTAAAAAAAAAAAAAAGAACTAACTCAAGAGATGGTTGCTGCAGAGAAAAGTCCCTCCTGACTAGAGGTGGCACTGACTTCCTATTAGTACTTAAGTACTCGTCCCCATACCTAGTGGCCCAGTGACAAGCTCCCAGAGGTAAGGCACTCCATGCTGTTCCCTTTAGGGCTCCTCCCTCAGGACTGAATAAACATTTGGTGGTTAACTGATAGAAGTTTTGTCTTAGTTTCCCCCCTCTTAATACCTGTTCACCCATGGGAAATATGGATCATAATTGCAAATAAAAAAATGAAAAATTAACACTGAATCCTGTGACCCACTGACAGTTAACACATTGGCCTATTTTGTTTCTGTCTTTTTTCAATGCTTAAACTGCTTCTGTTGTGGTGGTATTTTAACACAGCTGTGACTAACCTCCACGTACTATCTTATATTCTCAATTTTCTGATTGGGAGCATTTTCACACAATAAAATCCAACAAAGTAATTTTTTTCCTCTGCACCATGATGTCCCTGTAACGATGTAATTACACAAGGCCTAATTTGAGTTCAGAGCTACACCATCTGCTTCTGCGATACCAAGGAAAGGTCTCCGTTCACAATGGAGTCCAGTGGGCTACAAATTTAAACCCATTTCATCAAGTCTTCTCCTACTTGTATACCTACTGCCATCCCAGTGCTCCTCTGGGTAAACAGAGAACAGAGAAATCTTCAGTCTCAGTCGTCCTGAGTTTCTTTCCATTCCCCAAACACGGCATACTCCTGACTCCTAGCTTCCGGGCTTTCGCACATTCTATTCCCTCTGTTGGAAATGCTCTTCACCTTCTTGACCCTCCCACCTTCACCACAGCTCCAGTGGAACCTGATAATTTCCTGTTCAACTTTCAGGCCTCAAAAAAACTTCCTCTCCATCTAAAATGGGAATGACTTCTTTCCCATGTACCTCCCACCATCAGCACCTTCCACACTAATTATAATGGACCACATTCCAGTCTTCCCCGCCAGGGAAAGGTCCATCTTGTCCAAGAAGGCAGGGATCATCCTTTTCTTGCCCATCCTGAGAGTTTTATTATGGTGCTTCTGCACGGTGGGCATTCAATAAAGCTGCTGTATGAATCAATAAATGAAAGCACCATAAATAAAACTATACAGTTAAAAAATTTTCAAAGTCTCCTTGCTTATCTAAGATAGCATAGTCAATGCACATAAGATGTCAAGAGACTCTTTCTAGACTCCTCTCTTGCCATTGCTCCTTCCTTGTAAAGCCAGATGGGAATGGATCACTTGGCAACTAGACCCATGATGACCCACTCCCTAAGAAATTTTACCACCATTTGGACTTTCCCCTCCTGACACCAAGGCCTAGAAGGTGTGAAAAACATGGACTCACCCAAAAGAAAAGGGTTGTCCTCTCTAAGAACTCATGACTGTGTATCAGGATAATGATCTTCAACTCTGCTATGAAGAAATATTTACAGGCGGCCCCTTCAAAATCACAAAATCTCCTTTGCCAGACGTTCCTAGTCAGGGAGGGAACAGGAGAATCTCTTTCCTTCAGGGCTTTTAAATTCTTTCAGTTCTGAAATGTAATGCTTACAAAATTTTAATTTCATCCCCAAATTCCTAAATCCTTGGGATGCGGGCCCACTGGACTGATTCTTCATGACTAGTGCTGGCCCATCAGTGAGATCTTAGGCACCTCCAGGTAAGGCTCCTGCCTCTATTAGAACCATAGATGTTGAACTTGGATGGGAAGCTCTGGGAAGAGTTCAGTAAGGAAATAACCACACCTCTAATTCCTCAGACCCACAATGATCCACTTGGCAGAAGGACACCTACATGGGGAATTAAAAAAGGAAAACTTTCCAATAGTCTGCGAAATTTATGAAAACCTAGCTCAATCCAAAATGGCCTCATAAATATAGTGACACACTTTGGTACACACACACACACACACACACACACACACACACACAATCCCTCAAGCAAAGAGTAGAAAAGGACAAAATGATGAGTTTTTCTCATCTGGTTATTTTTACAAAAGGTCTTACAAAGATGTAAAAATTAAATCTCATTCCATTAAACTCATCAAGAGTTACCTTTACCAAAATAAGAAAAATATATGAAATTGGAACTATCCCAGAAGACCTTAAGTTACTCAGATGGTTACTACCCCTGGGTACCGCATCCAATATGAGAAGCATGAAAAGCATAAAAATGGAGCCAAAGCTTGGGCCCTATCCACTGAAAGGAAATACAAACATCATTAGATTCTTAACTCCCGATAATTCAGTAATTCTCAATGAATTATTCATGCCACAGAATGCCCTGACCTTCCATATTGGCAAAGTTAATGCTCCACCACTGGAGATACCCAGTATGCCTAATGATTTTCTCTTAACCTATAAAATAACTTTAATCCCAGGAAAGGAAGTGCCATGTGCTGATTATCTGGGCCCCCACAAAATTCCTATGTTGAAACCCTACCCCCCCCATAGCTGTAATTGGAGATGGGACCTCTAAGGAAGTACTCAAGGTTAAATGTAATAGGATTCGTGTCCTTATAAGAGGGGCTATCAGAGCTTGCTCCTGCTTGCTCTGTCATGCTCTCTCTCTGCAGGCATGCACTGAAGAAAGGCCAGGTGAGCCCTCAGGAACAAGGCGGCAATCAACAAACCAGGAAGAGAGCTCGCACTAGAAACTGCATTTGCCAGCATCTTGATCATGGGCTTCCAGTCCCCAAGACTTTGAGAAAATAAATGTGTTGTTTAAGCTCCCCAGTCTGGTATTTTATCAGACTAATAAAGGAGGCAATATATAAATGAAATCATGAATGACACCACGCTTAAGTCCCTCCTCCTCGTTTTCCTCCCCTTCCTCCCATGAAGCCCATTGGGGTCATTGTATACTCAAACCATAGCTCTAGTCCCAGGAGCTCATGGCATGGCAGTCCTGTCTGGCAGTTAGGAACCTAGCCCTTCAAATGAGCAGACACAGATTTGAATCCCAGCTCCGCCATTTGTTACCTGTGTGTTTAGAAAACCACCTCACTTCCCCGGTCTTGGCTTTCACACTGGCAAGGCAATGGTGTTGTTAATAACAGTCGCTGCCCATGAGGATTGCTCACAGTGTTGACTGAGATAATGTCTATGAAATGCCAGAGTTATAATTCAGCTTCCAAATAGTGGCTTTGTTGAGAAGCATCTTCTTGGAACTGCTAACCTGTGGACACTGGGGAGAATAGATTTGCCTTATAGCCACCTGATCTTCTCCCCCAAATTTAGAAGTGGTGACATTTCCAGGCAAAAGACCTGGTGATACTTCATTGGGCTGGAATAGAATAGACCTGAGCATGGTTTCTCTGGAGATGACCAATTAGGAATAAAAGGAAACATTGTAAGGAGCTATAAACCAACAAGTCTGCTGTCAATGGGCCATGAACTCGGTGAGGACAGGGCTAGATTTGTTTTGCTCATCACTGTTTATGTGGTGGCTTGCAGTACATATCACAAATAGGACTTGGTCAAGATTTGTTGAACAAAGGCGGAAAAGGACAAGCAAGTGGTTACTGACCGAATGCCAATTGGCAAGTGAGGGCCACATCATGGGTAGTCTTGGCAATGCCACCAGTGGAAAAGGCAAGGTTCAATGTCACCTTAATTCAGCATCGCGGGCTGACATTGATGGTCTTGTTTATTAGATCCTCCTTCTTTGTGCTGACTGGGTGTGTGAAAAATAAAGCAACAAGGACTTTAATAAATAAACTCACTGCAAGTTTCAAAACTGACCATGACCTAGCATAATTGTCACTCTGTGTGTTTTCACTTGCAATCATTTCCACTGACTGATGCCTAAATAAAGGAGAACAAATATCTGGCACCCAAATGTTTTCTGAGCACACAGCAGATATTTCTAATCAATCATGACATTTTTCTCCCTTGGCTTGGTCTCAGGCTATTTCTCAACATGGCACTCCAGAGAGCCCCTGACAATCACCGGAGCTGGCCTTCCAAGGTGGACCATTCAGTCTCTGCTCTACATGGGTTTCCTTTGACATCATGGTGATAGTCATTCGTTAGCTTCCCTTCCCAGCATCCACTCCTCCTGCCTATGAAAACATCCTAATTTTCATTTGAGGACCCATTTCTCTTCTAACTCTTAATTTATCGGCAGCTGGAAACACTTGACTCCATCCACCCTTGGATCCAGGTCACCCACATGACCATATGGTTCGCTCCACTCCCCGGGCCACAGCAATCAGTTCAGGGTTAAATAAGGGAGAGTTGCGTGTTCTGCTACTTGCAATCAAGAGAATCAGACTTAAAGCAATGCCCATCCTGATACATTCCCCCAACTCTTGAATGTTGTGGATCTCTAGTAAAGATTCCCCCAGGTCCACCACTTGGCCAACCTTGCCTTGTCCTGCTCGGGGAAATATACAGGGTGCCATCACTTCTCGGGGACGGGGGCAAACACCAGCTACTGCGACAGTAGTCTTGACAAAAGGGCTGGATGGGAACTTACAGGACCTGGAGACCACCAGAGCATCTGGAGCTTGGACTTTCTCTCCATCCTCCTTGCCGTGTGAATGTCCCCAGTCCTGGGATGCTTGCCATCTTCTTGAAGTATCATTTCCACAGCTGCCAGCTCTGATGACTCAAAATTCTTCAGTGACTAGAACTTTGGGGGATGAGGAAAGTGCTAGACCTGAACTCTTCATTCTGAACAACACCCCACAACAAACTATTTGCGCACTTATTTGTCCGCTCATTCAGCTCTTCCTACATTCAGTAAATATTTCTCAGTAGTCCCCACACATCAGGCACAGGTCCAGATAGTTGGGAGATAGGAGTGAACAAAACAGAAAGAAGCCCGGACTCACAGAGCTTACATTCTAGAGATTTTATTTAGTTATTTGTCAGAGAAAGAGAACGCTCAAGCAGGGGGACCGGCAGATGGAGGGAGAAGCAGGCTCCCCGCTGATCAAGGAGCCCCACGTGGGACTTGATGCCAGGTGGAGCTTACATTCTAGAGACAGAGACAAGGGATCCATGATAAATCTGACCATTAGGAAGTGACAAGTACCACAGGAAAAAAGAGAATGGGTTAAGAGTGACCAAAGGCTTGGTTTTACCACTGTAAATGGTGGTCAAGGTGGGCCTGCCCCACAACGGGACACTGGGCTCTGACTCAAAGGAGGCCAGCGGTGACCCATGCGGAAAGCTAGGGGTCCTGTGACCAATTTATTAAAGTTGCTTCCAACTTTCCAACTTCTGAGCTACTTACTCGTCTCCAACCACCAGTATGTGTTGGTAGTTCAGGGCTCTATCTATTCACAAACCAGTTCGACTGAATTTCTGTCTCTCTCTTTCTCTCTCTTTTTTTTTTTTTTTTTTTTTTTTTTTTTTTTTTTTTTGTTTATTTTAAGTGTTTGGGTGGTGAAGGGTGGAGAGCTGTCTGATTTTGGCAGCAAGAAGCTGAGTAATGTTGGTGGGAGATGGGCCGACCTCACAGTTTGCTCACACACCGCCCCCCTCCAGGGGGCATCGACTCCATAAACGTCGGGAACCTGAGTCAGGACTCACGAATGTGTGAGCCACAGCAACATCTGACAGGGACTTTTCTTCTCCTTCACAACAGCTGGAGACGCTGCCTCTGCCAGGGCCCGAGACCGGCTGACCCCAGGGCCCTGGGCCTGGGGAGCAGCCATGGGAGGTGGCCTCCTTGGCCCCGGGGCTGCCCCAGACTGGGGGTTCTGTGAGTCGGCCGCCCTTCCCATCTGTTTGGGCTTTCTCGTTCCTGACCTGTCCTCCCACTGGCCCTCCCACTTGACTGAGATTTATGTGCTCGCGTCACGCTCACCCTGGACCCTTTGAGGAAAACATAAAACAAATCCCGAGGATCTGGGAGGGAGGGGCCAGTCACTGGTTACGGTGAGGAAAGTCAGAGGCAGCCGCACACGACCGCCCCCAGCTCAAGGTGCGCCTTGATGTTGGAGCCCAAATCCCTTCGCTGCCAACGCTGGCTGGGCTGCCCGCCTGAGCCTAGTCCCGGAGCAGCTCTGGAGTGCTTCCCAGTGAAAGGCTAACCGGGGCCCGGTGATCCCTCCCGGGTGAAGCCCTCTGTCTGTCCCAGGAGAGTGTGGGCAGGGCTACCAGCTCAGGCTGAGGTGGGGCTGGGGGGAAAGAGGAGAGGAGCTACCAGGGGTCAGGGCTGGACCTCCAGCCTCAGGGAGGGGAGGTTAACATCAGTCCCCCTTCTTACCTGTGAGAGCTTGGGCAAGTTCCCACGTCTGCACGAACTCACCTGTGAACTGGGGTAACGACCCTACCAAGTGTGTCTAGGTATAGAGAAAGAAAATGATCTAAAGCTTATCAAGTCCTTCATGGCATATAACTGGCACTAAAAATATCAGCTGCCAGCATTAGAGTTAATATTATTGATACACACACACACACACGTGCACACACATATACCACTGCCTGGAACCTGTAGGCTCTCCCCTCTCTTAAAGTTTTTCTCAAGAGCAGTCCCCCTGGAAATATGGTGAACAGAATCCTCCATTTTATTACCTTATCCTTTATTCAATGACTTCAAGGGGAGAAGCAATTTGTACAACTGTGCTGCCTGCCATTTCTTTATGGAGCCTATAAACCACGCACATGGGCACCCGCCCAAAGCCAGGGAGAAATCAGGCTATAAAAACAAAATCTTTAATGGTCATACTCCTCTAGTCTTCCAAAGTATGACCCTGCCCTCACTTCAGCACCAAGGACACACAGATTCTTTAATCAAGATCAGTGGGAAGCATCTGTCCCATCAAGAGATAAATCACAGAGGACCACGCTCAGCACCGTAAGGATACAGCATCCTCAGATACACATAGACACAAATGTTCACACAAACGCACACACAAAGACATGCACACACGCAGATGCACACACAGACAACACGCATAAATACTCACACTAACACACACACATACACATTCACATAAACAAACACAACTCGCAAATCCAAACACTTAACATGTAAATACTTAACAACTCATCTCCATCCGAATCATCATTTTGATTAGGAAATTATCATTCCCATTTTACATGTGCAGAAATTAATTCTGTAAAATCAAGCAACTGTACGACGTGCCCCAGCGGAGAATTTGAACTCAGCTTTGCCGGTTTCTCAAGTCCATGTTCTCTCTAATGCACGACACAGCCTCTCTACAAATATTTAGCACACGTTGTCCTAGCTACCTGTCAGAATCCGCTCAAAATTGCCAGTTCAAGCCTGGTTTGTGGTCTACCTTCAGATGGAGGGTAAAGACAGGAGAATGTTCGGTGGAGCAGTGGTTCTCGACTGGGAGTGCTTTTGCCTTCTGGGAGACACTTACAGGCATTTTTATTTGTCCCAACTAAGGCAGGGGATGCTAAGAGCATCCAATAAGTAGAAGCCAGGGACAGTGCTGAACATGCTACGATGCATAGGGCTGAGAATTATCAAAAGTCATTAGTGTTGAGAGTAAGAGAGAGTAACAGAGAGAGGCCATCCTGTCTGCGAGTTAGGTCCAGAGCTCTCCTGTGCAAACTCCTAGCTGGGCTCAGCTTACAGTCACTCTCCTGTCCATAACTGTCCATAACTCACTTTGTTCTCAGAGTCTTGGCATTCTCCATAAATTTTCAGACCCATATTATTTCCTTATTTTTTATTAAGAAAATATTTCAAGTAATTACTCACTTTCTATTTCTCTTTGTTAAGATAAAACTAGAAACTTTGCTGAGATGAGTGGCTCTGCAGTGCAGTCATTGTTGATATCTATCCCAAAGCCTACTGACTTTCTTCCAGAAAGAGTATTTTAATCCTAACCCAGAGTAATAGCACTTAGGGAATATAAAACAACTTTTGCTACTCAAAATGTACCTTTCCTTTTTTATTGGTTTGAATCATTTTCTCCAATTAATTTCCAAGCATGTGAACACTCAAAATAGGCCAAGGGATCCTCTCCCAACCAGGATGATGTTTATGTAGCCCTATAAAGTCTATAGATCATCTAAGGTTAATACTAGATAAAAGTTAAACAATTATAGTATCAGGATTCTTCAGAGAAGCAGAACCAATAGGATATAGATAGATGGACCTAGAGATAGAGATGGAGATTTACTATAGGAATTGGCTCACATGGTTATGGAAGCTGAGAAGTCCTGGGACCTGTTGTCTGCCAGCTCAACAACCAGGAAAGCTGGTGGTATAATTGAGTCCAAATCCAAAGGCCTGAGAAAGAGGGGCTGATGGTAAGAATCCCGGTCTGAGTCTGAAGGCAAGAGAACCAGGAAAACAGATGTCTAAGTGCAGGAGAAAGTGGATATTCCAGCTCAAACAAAGAGAAAATTTGCGTTCCTCTACCTGTTTGTTCTATTCAGGCCCTCCATGGATTAGATGATTCCCACCTGCACTGATGAGGGTGATCTTATCTTCCTTATTCAGCCCACCAATTAGAGGCTTACCTCTTGCAGACACACCAGAAATAATGTTTTACCAGCTACCAGGGCACCCCTTAACCCAGTCAAGTTGGCACATAAAATTAACCATCACAGCCAATCACTGACAAAATTCCTAAGAATGAGAGTCATATTGACCCTTGATTACACTATAGAGATACCTTGATCAAAACATATCATAACTCTCTAAGTCATGGTTTGATTGAGTCATGATACTGAAAACGCCAAAGGAGGGATGACTTTAGGTATGGCTGGATCCAGGTGCTCAGAAAGCATCACAGAGGGTGGGTAGGAGGCATCACCAAGATCTATTGTTTCTCAGTTTATCTGCCCTACTTCTTCTGGGCTGGCTCCATTCTCACAAAGACTTTACCCTCATGGTAAAAAGATGGCCACTCCTTCTTCTTCCTATATCCTTGTAGGTTCTAGTCCAGTGGGAAATGATATGCCCCTCTCTGGCATTCCCAACAAAAGTCTCCGTGTGTTTCTGATTGAATCACATGTCCATTCAATTCGCTGAAGCCACAGGACAATGACACACCACTTGGCTAGGGCCCATCAGTGTTCCCAGGGGGATGATGGGGGAAAGAAGGTAGATAATACCATCCAAAACCACATTAACCACTTAAGGACAAAATCAATATTTTCTAGTCAAAAAAGGCTTGATCCTGAAGAATCAAGCACCTGATAGGAGTCCTTACTGTGACATTCTGGCCCTGACTTGCCAGAATGTCTCTGAGAAGGGCACCTGTCCTCTCTAAAGAGACCTCCAAAATTCCATCCACTAAAGAATGTTTTCCTCTATGGATGCCTTTAAAAGTTGCTTCAGGATGTGTACTTCAAGCCAATTAGAGACCAAATATTCCACCAGACACAGCAAATGAAGAAAAATAGGACAAGAATCAGAGGAATTTTCCTGCTTCTTTATGTCTTTTCTGGTAGTTACAAACAATCCAGCAAGTCACTTAGGATAATCTACTTGGTTTATAAATTTCATGGTAGCATAAATTGTTCATCTGAGTAGGTTCTGACTGATACCCTTTAACACCAAAATGGTAGTATGCCATGGAAAGCAGGCTGAAGAAGAAGTCCTTCAGTATCTGACAAAGACAGCTGGTAAGAAGGAACAGAGACTAACATGATTACCAGGCTAGACAGGCTTGTCTTTCCCTCAGGGCAGAAAATCATTTTCTGGTGCTCTAGTCGGGTAGAGTGTAGAACTATTATCAATATTATGATAAAATTATATTCTTTGCTGCAAGCATGAAGTCTGTAATTGTTGATTTCATCCCCTGATGTGGCCAATTATGGATACATATATTGGTAGTAACTCAGTTGGGCTCTTGGCATTACCTACCAGAGAGTTGGCTGGAAGTACCTCGGGGGTCTATTAGGCAAGTAGGATAAGCACGAAGTAGTGTGGCACGTGATCTATCGAGGCTGTAATTGTGTTACCTCAAAGTCTGTTTCTCTTAGCCAACCTATTGTCTCTAAGTCTACAGCTAAAAAGACGTGGTCTTCACCTAGAGAATGACAGGGCTTAAAACAGTAAGACCCAAGGTTTCTCCCAGTGGAAGCACAGTACTCAATAGTTAAAAGTCGTAACACGTGACCACATTTGCGTGGTCCTCCCAGATGAAGAGGAATTAACTGGAAGGCAGGAAAGTATTCTGAAGGTAGTCAAGAGATAAAAAGATGCACAATAAGCATAAAGGTTAAGACACACAGAAAATGGGGCACCGGGGTGGCTCAGGTCATGATCCTAGGGTCCCGGGATTGAGCCCCGTGTCAGGCTCCCTGCTCAGCGGGGTAGTCTGCTTCTCCCTCTCCCTCCCTCCCCACTTGTGCTCTCTCTCTCTCTCTCTCTCTCAATTAAGTAAAGTCTGTAAAAATAAATAAATAACCTTAAAAAAAAAGACACATAGAAGATGACATAAAAGGTTTAACACAAACCTAAGTTCTGGAAGGTGATAAAACAGAGCAAAATACCATCAAAGAGACAACATTACCCATTTTCAGATTTAGGATTTGCCATAGATGCATCATAGTGAAACGGCCAAAAGCCAAAGAAAACCAAACAATCTTAAAAAGAGGTGATGAAAAAAAAAAGAGGTGATGATAAAACACAGATCACCTATAAAGAATTAGCCTTTGGATCAGCTGCTGACTTCCCAGCCACAAGTGTTCCCAGAGGAGCAGAGTATCTTAAATGGACTGAGAGAATTACCCAGTGAAATTCTTAATAATGATGTTAGAATAAAAACACAAGCAAAAAATGAGGATTTATCCACAAAATGGTAACCTGCAAAATATCTTTAAAACTCTAATTCTAAAGGATGTACATTAGACCCAAGAAAAATTATCCCAGACAAAAACAACACATAAGTAGTAAAAAGTTAGCAAAGGCATTGGGAAATGTGTGGGCTAATCTAATGATTGTATAAAGTGATAATACAAATACCAAGTGGGATGGAGCAAACAAAAATAATAACTGAAGTAATAATACTGACCAACAGTATTAATAGAACTCCAGCTGAAATAGTAATTATGGATAATTGTAGTTGGAAGGAAGGTGATCTGGGAGTGAAATTACCCTAAGTTTTGAAGATTATTCTGGAGGAGGGGAAATGTGTTAACTAAATTTGGACTTTGTTAAGCTAAGTGAGCTTATTAAAACTGCTAGCATAACTACTAAAAGAATAAGAATAAACCATGAGAGACTCCTAATCTCACAAAACAAACTGAGGGTTACTGAGGGTGGGAGGGTAGGGATAGGGTGGATGGGTTATCGACATTGGGGAGGGTTTGTGCTTTGGTGAATCTGTGAAAGATCTAAGCCGGATGATTCACAGACCTGTACCCCTGGGGCAAAGAATAAAATTAATTAATTAATTAATAAACAAATAAATAAATAATTAATTTTAAAAAAAGAATAAAACATTCATCCACCAAAGGGGGAAAAGAGAAAAAGAGAACAAGAAAACACAACTCTAAAGAAGGCAGAACAGGGGGAAAATGAATCAGAGGAAGCAGGACAAATCCAAAGCACATGACAAGATAGAGGAAATAAAGTGAAATACGTCAGCATTCCCAATGAATAGAAACGGATTCATATCTCCACATAAAAGACAAAAACTGCCGATCAGAGCTGGAACTGAAAAAGTTCAAATATATGACACAAACAAAAATTAACAGAGCTGCAAGAAACAAATCCACCAATATAACAGAAATTGTTTCAACACACCTCTCTCAATAATGGGCAGGTCAAGCAGACCAAGACGTCATTACAAATTGAAAAAGGCAATTAGAAATCCTGATTTCATGGGTCAATTGGAAAATTACGCACCCCCTTCAAGCACAAAACCTGGCCACCTATTATGCCGTAGAGCTGACCCGGGAAAATGCAGAAACTTTGCACCATCCATGCCATGTTCTCAGGCCAATATGCAATTAAGTGAGAAAATGCAGGGGGCGGAAGAGAATTAGAAAAACTGCATATAATTGGAAATTTTTTTTGAAAAACCAAACAATTAACATATCAAAAGAAAAATAAAAATGGAAATTAGAAAATACTTAAACCCGTGTGAGGCAGCTAAAGCAATATCACAGGGGAATTATACTTCCCCTTTTTTTTTTTAGATTTTATTTATTTATTTGACAGAAAGAGAGAGAGAGAGAGACAGTGAGAGAGGGAACACAAGCAGAGGAAGTGGGAGTGAGAGAGAAGCAGACTCCATGCTGTCTGTGCAGGGAGCCCAATGCAGTGCTCGATCCCAGGACCCTGGGACACTTAACTACTGAGCCACCCAGGCACCCCAGGAGTTATACTTTCAATGCTCCATTAAGAAATAATATACAGGCTCCAAATTAATGAACTAAGCATCCAATGGACAGATTCTGGAGGGATGATATCAGGATAAAGACAAAGAAAACAGAAGGAAAGCAATAAGAAAGAGGAAAGCAAAAATTAATAAAATTAAAAACCAACACCGAGAATAAAGATCATCAAACCCAAAAGTTGGTGTTCTGAGGTGACTGATAAATAGAAAATTGTCAGTGCTAATCAATAAAAATAGAGATAAAATGCAAATAAAATTAGGAGTGAAAGAAAAGATATTACTACAGATGCTGCAGGGATATTAATAGGAAGTAATAGGTTATTATGGATAACCTTATGCTAATAAACTTACCAATTTTGGTAGAATGGATACATCCCTAGAAATTGCCTGTCAAAATATCTAGAAAAAGTCCTATCAAAATTGACTCAAGAGAGAAAAGAAAGTAGGAATAACCCTATAATTGTTTGAAAAATTATATAAAAAATTTGAAATGTCACCAAAAAGAAAATTTTGGACCCAGATGGTTTTATAGGCATGTTCTACAAAACAGATAGGAACAGATAATTGCATATTTATACACACTCTTCCAGAGCATTATTTTTATTAAGCCAACTTAACCTTGATGCCAAACAAGACAGGGATAGTATAACAGCCCAATTTCTCTCATGAGCATAAGTGAAAAGTGTAAATAAAAATTGGCAAATCAAATTCACAAGCACATGAAAATAATAAGATATTATTACCAATTTGGGTTTGGTTAAGATATATAAACTTAGTTTAATACAGAAAATAAATGAATGCAATCATCATATGAACAAATTAGAAAAATATCCCACAATTATCATAGTAAATGCAAAAAAAAAAAGGCTTTCCATAAAATTCAACTCAGTCAAATGAGCCTATAATAAAACTAGCAGAAATAAGATTTTTGAGGGTGCCTGGGTGGCTCAGCTGGTTAAGTGTCCAACTGTTGATTCCAGTTCAGGTCATGATCTCAGGTTCCATGATCAGTGCAACCTGCTTGCCCCTCTCCCTCCCTGACTTTCTCTCTCTCTCTCTCTCTCTCTCTCTCTCTCTCTCTCTCTCCCTCCCTCTCTCTTAAATAAATAAAATATTAAAAAGAAAGAAAGAAAGATTTGTAGTAACAAAAGTTGACAGTATTCCATCCAGGAATATTTCTAGAAATATAGAATAACTTTATTATTCAGTAAGAAAAGCATTTTTGAAATAATATAATAGCGGTGCCTGGGTGACTCAGATGGTTAAGTCTGCCTTTGGCTCAGGTCACAATCTTAGGGTCCTAGGATCAAGCCCCATGTCAGGCTCCCAGCTCAGCAGGGAGTTGGTTTCTCCCCCTTCCTCTTCCCCTATTCATACTCTCTCTCTCTCTCTCTCTCTCTCTCT
>LNAC01000358.1:106141-151923 GCA_002007465.1 Ailurus styani
ATATATATATATATATATATACACACACACATATGTCTCGATTTAAAAAAATAAGACATAATAAGCACAAACCATAGAGGAAAGATTTAAAATTTTGACAGTTTAAAAATAAAAATCTTTTTCATAAGGAATAAAAAACTGGGGGAAGATGTTTGAACCTGTAACCAAGAGAGGATTAGTATCAAGGATAAGGGATTCCTATAAGTCAGTGATAAAATGTCATTACTCAATAGAAAAAAAATTCATAAACAAACATTTAATAAGGAGGAAATAAGGAGACCATATACATATTAAAAGTTGATCCAACTCAATTAGCAATTGTGTAAACATTAGTTAAAACCATATTGAGAATATTACACAGCCATAAAAATGAATGAGATCTTGCAACTTGTGACAGCATGGATGGACCCATAGGGTATTATGCTGGGTGAAATAAGTCAGAGAAAGACATACCATATAATTTCACTTATATGTGGAATCTTAAAAACAAAGCAAACATATCAGAGAGATCATATGATAATTGTCTTTCTCTGAGGGGCAGGGTGGAGGGTCATGGGGGGTAGGGAGGGAAAAATAATGAAACAAGATGGGATGGGGAAGGAGACCAAGCATAAGAGACTCTTAATCTCACAAAACAAACAGGGTTACTGGGGGGTGGGAGGGTAGGGATAGGGTGGATGGGTTATGGACACTGGGGAGGGTTTGTGCTTTGGTGAATGCTGTGAAAGATGTAAGCCTGATGATTCACAGACCTGTACCCCTGGGGCAAAGAATAAAAAAATTAAAAATAAATAAATAAATAAATAAATAAATAAATAAATAAATAAAGCAAACAAACAAAAAAAGACCCTTAAATATAGAAAACAAACTAGTAAATTGCTAGAAAGGAGGTGGATAAGTGGGAATGGGGGAGATAGATAAAGGTAATTAAGAGGTACAAACTTCTAGGTATAAAATAAATAAGTCATGAAGATGAAAAGTGCAGCATAGAAAATATGGTTCATAACATTGTATGCTGGCAGATGGTGACTACATTTACTGTGGTGAGAACTGACTCATGTATAGAATTGTCAGATTACTATGTTGTACACCTGAAACTAATATAATATTGTATGTTAATTATACCTCAATTAAAAAATAATTAAAAACACACAGAGATATAATTTTGGGCTGGGAATAATTACAAAGTCCCATAGTACTTGATGTAGGCAAGGATGAGGAGTTATGGTGGTTGTTGTTACTTTGCTAATGGGAATATGGATTGGAACAGCCATTTTGAAAAGTACCATGGCATTACTCAGTAAAGGCGACCATGCACAAGCACTGAGCCCCAGAAATTCCAATCACTTGTGGGAAAACTCTTGAAAAAAAGTTCTCCCTCAGAAACTCTGACAAATGTGTGCCAGGGAACACATAGAGAAATGACAGAGCAAGATTTTTCATGTAAGTGGAAAACAGGGAGTGATCTAAATGCCCATCCACCATAAGGTGAGCAAATCAATGGGGTCCATTTCTACAACAGATGGAATCTAACAGTTAAAACAAAATCTTGCCTGATGTATAGAATATACATATATATATATATACACGCACATATATATTTTTTTCTTTTTTCCCCCTTTCTTCTCCCCTGGTTTTAGGTCTCTTCTGATTTGGTTAGTGTATATTTTTCTAGGGTTGTTGGTACCCTTTTAGTATTTTGTTCTCTCATTCATCTATTCTTATCTGGATAAAATAACAAGGCAGAAAAACTCACCCCCCACACACACACACAAAAGAACAAGAAGCAGCACCAATGGCTAAGGAACTAATCAATATGGACATTACTAATATGTCAGAACTAGAGTTCAGAATGATGATTATCAAGGTGCCAGCTGGGCTTGAGAAAAGCATGGAAGATATTAGAGAATCCCTTTCTGGAGAAATAAAATCCCTTTCTGTAGAAATAAAAGAACTAAAATCTAACCAAGTTGAAATTAAAAAAAGCTATTAACGAGGTGTAATAAAAAAAATGGAGACTCATACTCCTAGGATAAATGAGGCAGAAGAGGGAATGAGTGATAGAGAAGACCAAATGATGGAGAATAAAGAAGCTGAACGAAAGAGAGACAAAACACTACTGCACCACGAGGGGAGAATTCAAAAAATAAGTGATACCATAAGATGAAACAATATTAGAATAATTGGGATCCCAGAAGAAGAAGAAGAAAGAGAGAGGGGGGCAGAAGGTATATTGGAGCAAATTATAGTACAGAATTTTCCTAATTTGGCAAAGGGAACAAGCATCAAAATCCAGGAGGCACAGAGAACTCCCATCAAAATCAATAAAAATAGGCCTACACCCCATCATCTAATAGGAAAACTTACAAGTCTTAGTGACAAAGAGAAAATTCTGAAAGCAGCTTAGGACAAGAGGTCTGTAACATAAAATGGTAGAAATATTAGATTGGCCACAGACCTACCCACAGAGACCTGGAAGGCCAGAAAGGATTGGCATGATATATTCAGAGCACTAAATGAGAAAAATATGCAACCAAGAATACTATATCCAGCTAAGTTGTCACTGAAAATAGAAGGAGAGATAAAAAGCTTCTAGGACAAACAAAAATTAAAGAATTTGCAAACACCAAACCAGCCCTAAAGGAAATATTGAAAGGGGTCCTCTAAGCAAAGAGAGAGCCCAAAAGTAACAGACCAGAAAGGAACAGAAACAATATACAGTAACATTCACCTTACAGGCAATACAATGGCACTAAATTCATATCTTTCAATAGTTACCCTGAATTGTAAATGGTCTAAATGCCCCCAATCAAAAGACACAGGGTATCAGAATGGATAAAAAAACAAGACCCATTGACATTCTGTCTACAAGAAACTCATTTTAGACCCAAGGACACATCCAGATTTAAAGTGAGGGGGTGGAAAACAATTTACCATGCTAATGGACAGCAAAAGAAAGCTAGGGTGGCAATCCTTATATCAGATAAGTTAGATTTTAAGCCAAAGACTATAAGAAGAGATGAGGAAGGACATTGTATGATATTTAAAGGGTCTGTCCAGCAAGAAGATCTAACAATTTTAAATACCTATGCCCCTAACATGGGAGCAGCCAATTATATAAACCAATTAATAACAAAATCAAAGAAACACATCAACAATAATACAATAAGAGTAGAGGACTTTAACACCCCCCTTACTAAAATGGACAGATCATGTAAGCAAAAGATCAACAAGGAAATAAAAGCTTTAAATGACAGACTGGACCAGATGGGCATCACAGATATGTTTAGAACATTCCATCCCAAAACAAAAGAATACACATTCTTCTCTAGTGCACATGGAACATTCTCCAGAATAGACCATATTCTGGGTCACAAATCAGGTCTCAACCAGTACCAAAATATTGAGATCATTCCCTACATATTTTCAGAACAAAATGGTCTGAAATTAGAACTCAATCACAAGAGGAAAGTTGGAAAGAACTCAAATACATGGATGCTAAATAGCATCCTATTAAAGAATGAGTGAGTCAACCAGGAAATTAAAGAAGAATTTTAAAATTTCATGGAAACAAATGAAAATGAAAACACAACTGTTCAAAATCTTTGGGACACAGCAAAGGCAGTCCTGAGAGGAAAGTATATAGCAATATGAGCCTTTCTCAAGAATCAAGAAAGGTCTCAAGTACACAACCTAACCCTACACCTAAAGGAGCTGGAGAGAGAACAGCAAAAAAAAAAAGCCTAAACCCTGCAGCAGAAGAGAAATAATAAAGATCAGAGCAGAAATCAATGAAATAGAAATGAAAAGAACAGTAGAACAAACCAATGAAACTAGGAGCTGGCTCTTTGAAAGAATTAATAAGATTGATAAACCCCTGGCCAGACTTATCCAAAAGAAAAGAGAAAGGACCCAAATTAATAAAATCATGAATGAAAGAGGAGAGATCACAACCAACACCAAAGAAATACAAACAATTATAAGAACATATTATGAGCAACTCTACACCAGCAAATTTGACAATCTGGAAGAAATGGATGCATTCTTAGAGAAATATAAACTACCAAAACTGAACCAGGAAGAAACTGAAGACCTGANGAGAAATAGAGTACCTGAACAGACCCATAACCAGTAAGGAGATTAAAGCAGTCATCAAAAATCTTCCAAAAAACAAGAGCCCAGGGCCAGACGGCCTCCCTTTAAATGTTCTACCAAACATTTAAAGAAGAATTAATACCTATTCTCCTAAAACTGTTCCAAAAAATAGAATTGGAAGGANTCAAACTTATTTTATAGGGCCAGCATTACCTTGGTCCCAAAACCAGGCAAAGACTCCATCAAAAAGGAGAATTACAGACCAATATCCATGATGAACACGGGTGCAAAAATTCTCACCAAAATACTAGCCAATAGGATCCAATAGTACGTTAAAAGGATTATTCACCTTGACCAAGTGGGATTTATTCCTGGGTTGCAAGGTTGGGTCAACATCCACAAATCAATCTATGTGATACAATACATTAATAAAAGAACAAGAACCATATGATACTCTCAAAAGATGCTGAAAAAGCATTTGACAAAGTACAGCATCCTTTCTTAATCAAAACTCTTCACAGTGTAGGCATAGAGGGTACATACCTCAATATCATCAAAGCCATCTACGAAAAACCCACAGCGAATATCATTCTCAATGGGTAAAAACTGAGAGCCTTTCCCCTAAGGTCAGGAACATGGCAGAGCCATCCACTATCACCACTGCTATTCAACATAGTACTAGAAGTCCTAGCCTCAGCAATCAGACAACAAAAAGAAATAAAAGGCATCCAAATCGGCAAGGAAGAGGTCAAACTCTCACTCTTTGCAGATGATATGATACTTTATGTGGAAAACCCAAAGGACTCCACTCCAAAACCGCTAGAACTCATACAGGAATTCGGTAAAGTGTCAGGATATAAAATCAATGCACAGAAATCAGTTGCATTTCTATATACCAACAACAAAACAGAAGAAAGAGAAATTAAAGAGTCAATCCCATTTACAATTGCACCCAAAACCATAAGATACCTAGGAATAAACCTAACCAAAGAGGCAAAGAATCTGTATTCAGAAAACTATAAAGTACTCATGAAAGAAATTGAGGAAGACACAAAGAAGTGGAAAAACATTCCATGCTCATGGATGGGTAGAATAAANTACTCCACGCTCATGGATTGGAAGAACAAATATGGTGAAAATGTCTATGCTACCTAGAGCAATCTACACATTTAATGCAATCCCCCATTAAAATACCATCAATTTTTTTCAAATAAATGGGACAAATAATCCTAAAATTTATACGGAACCAGAAAAGACCCAGAATAGCCGGAGGAATGTTGAAAAAGAAAACCAAAGTTGGTGGTATCACAATTCCAGACTTCAAGCTTTATTACAAAGCTGTAATCATCAAGACAGGATGGTACTGGCACAAAAACAGACACATAGATCAATGGAACAGAATAGAGAGCCCAGAAATGAACCCTCAGCTCTATGGCCAACTAATCTTTGACAAAGCAGGAAAGAATGTCCAATGGAAAAAAGACAGTCTCTTCAACAAATGGTGTTGGGAAAATTAGACAGCCACATGCAGAAGAATGAAACTGGACCATGTCCTTACACCAAACACAAAAATAGACTCAAAATGGATGGAAGACATCAATGTGAGATAGGAATCCATCCAAATCCTTGAGGAGAACACAGGCAGCAACCTCTTCAACCTCAGCCGCAGCAACTTCTTCCTAGGAACCTCACCAAAGGCAAGGGAAGCAAGGGCAAAAATGAACTATTGGGACTTCATCAAGATTAAAAGCTTNCTCATCAAGATCAAAAGCTTTTGCACAGCAAAGGAAACAGTCAACAAAACCAAAAGCCAACTAACAGAATGGGAGAAGATATTTGCAAATTACATATCAAATAAAAGGCTAGTATCCAAAATCTATAAAGAACTTATCAAACTCAACACCCAAACTACAACAATCCAATCAAAGAATGGGCAGAAGACATGAACAGACATTTCTGCAAAGAAGACATCCAAATGGCCAACAGACACATGAGAAAGTNTTCATCAGGGAAATACAAATCAAAACCACAGTGAGATACCACCTCACCCCAGTCAGAATGGCTAAAATCAACAAGTCAGGAAATGACAGATGTTGGCGAGGTTGCGGAGAAAGGGGANAAGGAGAACCCTCCTACACTGTTGGTGGGAACGCAAGCTGGTACAGCCACTCTGGAAAACAATATGGAGGTTCCTCAAAAAGTTGAAAATAGAGCTACCCTACGACCCAGCAATCGCACTACTGGGTATTTATCCTAAAGACACAAAGGTAGTGNGTAGTGATCCTCAGGGGCACGTGCACCCAAATGTTTATAGCAGCAATGTCCACAATAGCCAAACTATGGAAAGAACCTAGATGTCCATAAACAGATGAATGGATATAGAAGATGTGGTGTATACATACAATGGAATACTATGTAGTCATCAAAAGAAATGAAATCTTGCTATTTGCAATGACATGGCTGGAACTAGAGGGTATTATGCTAAGTGAAATAAGCCAATCAGAGAAAGACAATTATCATATGATCTTTCTGATATGAGAAATTTGAGAGGCAGGGCAGGTGGCCGTGGGGGTAGGGAGGGGGAAAAAATGAAACAAAATGTGATCAGGAGGGAGACAAACCATAAGAGACTTTTAATCTCATGAAACAAACTGAGGGTTGCTGATAGGGTGGCTGGGTTATGGATATTGGGGAGGGTTTGTGCCATGGTGAGTGCTGTGAAATATGAAAGCCTGATGATTCACAGACATGTACCCATGGGACAAATAATACTTTATATGTTAATTTAAAAAAGTGGGGAGCACCTCAGCATCCATTTGGGTGCAGACGGACAGGAGTGGACTTCTGCCATATACACAGATGATACGTGCAGATAAGAAGAAATGAGCCAAACCTGAAATGCAAGTATTGACTGGCAGACTGGATCCCAAAGCAGAGCAAATGACTCATTGCAACAATTCTCGCCCCCCTCCCACACCCTCAAACTGTGCCAAGAAAGCATTGACACAGGAGGAACAAAAGAACATGAGAACACAGTTCAACAGTCTACCTGGAGTTGAACTGAAAAACACAAAATGTGAAACGACAGCCCAACCTCTTCCTAGCTCAAGACTCACAAAATCACAGAGGGAGTGATTGATAGGGAGGATGATGCCTTACCTCTGGGCTTTCTCTCTCCCAGATTCCAATCTAATCATGAGGAAAACATGAAACAAATCCCAGAGGAGGGGTATTCCACCAACTGCCTAACCAGTACTCCTCAAAATTGTCAGGATCCTCACAACAGGGAACATCAGAGAAACTGCCATAGACCATAGGAGACATGGTCACTTGACGTCACGTGGGATCTCAGATGGGATCCTGGATCTGAGAAAGGATGTGAGCAGAAAAACTAGTGAAAACACTACTTATCAAGAAAAAGGATCTAACTTCCATGCACGCAACAATGTGCACAGATTTCAAAAGTACTATTTTTTGCAAAAGAAGCAAACACAAAAGAGTACATACTATAGGATTGCATGTATGTGAACTTACGTATGGAATAGAAATCAGAACAGTGGTCACTTCTGGGAGGAAA
Organism: Ailurus styani; assembly: GCA_002007465.1. Taxonomy (NCBI): domain Eukaryota; kingdom Metazoa; phylum Chordata; class Mammalia; order Carnivora; family Ailuridae; genus Ailurus; species Ailurus styani. The sequence goes on from LNAC01000358.1 coordinate 113,814, forward strand.
AGGATTGCATACACAGGAGGATGAGGAAACTTTCTGGGGTTAGGGAGCTCTTCCAGATCTCTATTTGGAGTGTAGATTACATGGAATGTAAATTACATGCAGGTTAAAACTCATCTGTCTCCAGATGTCGTAAGCATCATCTTGTGCCTGTGAGCATTTTGTAAGCCCCTACAGAGTGCAGAGCATAACCTATGCACTGGAACCTAAATAGTGTCATAGGACATTTGGTCTGCTGTCACATAAGACCACAGATGTGGTCGTCTGTAAACAACAGAAATTTATTTCACAGTTCTGGAATCAGGAGGTCTGAGATCAGGGTGCTGGCCCCATCGGGTGAGGGTCCTCTTCTGGATCACAGACTTCCTGCTATATCCTCACATGGAGGAAAGTCTGGAGGGGTCTCTCTGGGGCCTCCTGCATAAGGGCCCTAATCCCATTCATGAGGGCATATGACCAAAGCACCTCCCAAAGGGTCTGTTTCCTAATACCATCACTTTAGGAATTGGGATTTTGACATAGGAATTTGGGGGCGTCACAAACATTCAGACCATAGCAGATAGGATCTTCTGATGTTTCCCTTCAAATCTCGGATCCTAGAAATGCACACACTTGACTAATACTCAACTCGCATTCACTTATCCCACACCTCTTTATCGAGGGCTGGACACTGTTCTAGATGCTGCAAATACAACACAGAACAATTCAGTTGGAAATTCCTGCTCTTGTGGAAGGCACGTTCTGATGAAGAAAGAAATGAATATGATGACTTCAGATTGTGAGAAACACAGACGTGGGAACATGGTGAAAGCATTCAGTGTGACTGGGGAGGGACGCCCCTTAGCTAGCGAAGCTGGGGAGTCAGAGATTCTCTTGGTTCAAGCACACGAAGGCACTTTGTGTTTTCATTTATCACCTATTTTCCTAACCGCACAGCCCAGAAGCCCAGCTCCCAGAGCTTTATGTTCCTTAGTTCTTGGTTTATAAAGAGCAGCCTTCTACTAGTGTTTAGGATCATGAAACCTCTATCTCTTTCACTTGCTCCTTCACTTAACACCTTCTACAGGAGCTGGCGTGAGGGGATATGAGCCCTCCTGCTACTTCCCTGAGGGAAAGAGTAAATGAGAGGTTAGAAGAAATCAACCCACCATACTCCACCAGTGAAACTGGAAGGTGGAAACCCTTCCCTCAAGGCTCTTTACTTCCTCTTGTCTAAAAGTCATCATCACATAATCATTCCCCCGCTTTTTTTAGAACAAGACTCTACTGCTGTCTGCCAGAAAAATGGAAATAATGAATATCCAAATATACATTTATGATATAAATGGTGTCTCTTAGAAGTGGAACTTCTGTGCATTACATGATCTGCACAGCCATATGCAGTGACCCTATGAAAAGGAAAAAATCAGATAGTCCTAGGGGAAAAGCACTAATGTGGGTGCTGGTTCCAGATCTGACCTAATTTTCTCTGTGATTTTGGAGTTCTGAATTGACTGAAGCTAATCAGGCTGAAGTATTAGATTTTTGGCAGATAACGGTCATTGATTAAATGTGGTTGAGGGCTAGCCCTACCCATAACCTTACTACAGAGCACAAATTTCCATTTACAGCTGCGCCGCTGGAAGACCTTTTATAAACAAGCATTTGTTGGGTAAGTTTGCACAAAACAGTTCAGTAGCCTGTACTATAAGGTTGATGCAATCCCAGCCCTGTGACTTCTCAGGAACAATGACCAGAGCTTGCATGAAAGGTTGACTCAAAGCAGATGTCCCAATAGTCTAGAGTCAAGCTGGTGTTGCCTATAGAGTCAGCCACAGACAGACATTGATGAGAAATCTCAAGGAAGGTCAGGCCTCATTGTCTAGCCCCACAAGGAAAGGCTCCAGGTGGGTTTTTACAGCCTGTTTAATGTGATGATAAGTTGTCCCCAGGTTTTTACAACCAATCCATATATATTGACTACACTAATTTCACCAGTGAGAACCCATTTCTATCACCCATGATGCTAATGGACAAGCCCCTGATTTCACCGAGAAAAAGCCATCTCTTGCATGCCTTATGAAAATCCCCAGAGCCCATGATATGGATAGAGGCACTAGAGACAGCCAAATAGGCTTTCTGATCAGAATGTCGGTTCACAAATCCTGGAGTACAACTTCCATCTAGGCAATCAGCTGCTGGAGGGTGTGACAGCTAATAACACATTCTTAAGGTCCCACCGCCTAACATGCATTTAAAATATAGACATCCCCACTATGAGAACACCACCTAACATGCCTTGCCTGTTTCCCCATTCAATCCACCTCATTAAACACATACTGTGAGAGAGACTAGAGATCATTCTGCCCTAAGGAGCTTGAAAGTCTAGATCTTAGAAGGCAAGTAATTACCATTTCTTATTGCCAACCCATTGGTAGGAGCTATTTAGAGTAGCATCTCAAGAAAAAAATTCAGTGAGACAAGAAGTTTAGGGTTAACTAATAATATTTATCAGGCATGCATATTTATGTGGTATTCCCACACTAGACATTCCATGATGAAAAGGGGACAGTCTTACCAACCTCCCCAGATATTTACAATAATAAAGTACATTAATTAATTATTGAACTACATTGAAAAATGTCTTAAGACACTCTGCCAACTTGAGGCATCATTACTTCCAGAAGGCGCTGCCAATTCAAGTGGGAAGATGGTACCACACACCCGCCCACCTTCAGGGATTTCAAGCACACGAGAGATGAAGACAGAGAAATAAAAGAGTGGTGAGCTTTACTTACAGCAATTTCCTGTGAAGAAATGTTAGTACGTACCAGGCTATGCCAACATGGCTTCCATTTAGCTTCTCTGAGACACCAGGAAAGGATCCAGTGGGCAAGATCCCAGCCATGCTTGGCACAAGACGCCCATTCGGCAGTGAAACCACCCCATGGGCTTGGGCACCAATGATCTGAGTCAAACCTTAGTGACCGGCACAAGCTCCCAACGGAGCTGCAAACCCCCTTTGGAACAAGGGCAGCATTTTACAGATGCATGGCCAATACCATCAGTTCTGCTAAAGCACGGCACAGGCATTCCTAAAAATCACCACACGATGCAAAATTATGCAATAAAAAACCACAGGGCCTTTGGGGGAAAAGGTGTTGGAACACAACACTCAAAATCTTCATCAGTGACACATTTCTTTTTTTAAAGAGAGGAACATCATAAAAATGGTAGTACATTTGCTACAGTGTGTTAAACATTTGAGAAGTACATAGTACCACAATAAACAGCAGTCTACCTGGAAAAAGACCTGGCATTTCCTTATGGAAAGTGGGCGTGAGAAGAAGGGTTGCAGCTCATGAGAGGTTATGGTGCAGTGGAGGAAGGAGGTTGTCTGAAGTCGAACTAAGAGCTGTGGTACCACATGTGGATTCACGTGGTGTGGTTCACAGCACACCCAGTGACCTGAGGAGGATGGTAAGGGTTTGAGGTATGCACGTTTGTGTGTTCCTACGTGTCTTTGTTCCACTTCCTGAGCTCACCAAGTGTTCATCCCGGACAAAATTCAACATATCCAAACATAAATTTTGTATCATGCTCAAACTGTTCCTAATGTATCAATCTTATCGGAACAAATGTGAATTTATAAAAGAAGCATCATCATAGAACTGACGGGATCAAAATCTCACCCGGAGCACAAAGAGACTAATAAGTCATAGTTATCACTTACTGAGAACTTAGTGAGCTCTTAGGCAAATTTTCTTAGTCCAGCATCACAACCAGCTCACAAAAAGGTAATATTTACAAATAAGGAAACCTGGAGTTCAGAAATTAAACTATTTGCCCCAAATTATTCATGCTATCAGTGGCAAAGACAAGGTTTGGACCAAGTTGGCAGGAATACAATGCCCATGTTCTTCTCTGTGTCTATTACTGCCTCCCCAGGAGATGATTACATGTGAGGAATAATTTATCCATTCATCGATCCATTCAATGATTCTGGAGATCTCCTTTTTAATACTGCGGCACACCTGCTACCACAAAATTGTACTATAGCTATCTACTTCAAGTTACAGAAAGAAAGATCAAACTAAGAACTAGGAATTGGGACTAGGTTGTTATCTAAGCCCTTGGCCTCACCCCTGAGAATGGCTGGTTTAGCTCAGCATGTGACCGAAGTTAACACCACTACAATTGCAGGTAGACAAGCAAGAGCACCACAAAGCCATGGGAGGCACTTAGGCCATGCAGGGCCCATCTTCAACAGCGGCACCATGTGGTAGCAGAAAGTAACTGCAGATGGGGCTGTGCAGGACAGAAACAAGCATTTACCTGTAGAAAGCAATTCATGGAACACTACCATCAAAAACTAATGACGTACTTTATGGTGACTAACATAACATAATTAAAAAAATTTGTAAAGGAAAAAAATATAAATAAATGGACAGGATCAAGTTAACTGATCCAGTCAATCTGCATCTTTAAGCCACATAAATGACCAAAAAAAAAAAAAATCAACTGCATCTGCCCTAAAAAAAAAAAGAAAAACAAAACTTACTATAGGGGGGTGTCTCCAAGCTAACCTGTGTGATGCTCCCATCAACACAATCCTGTGTGTCAGGATACTTAGCTCAAAATCATACAATGAATAATACTGAGGTGACTTCGGCAAGTCACATCAGAATTTGGAAATTGCTGCTCATCAAACAGTGTCTTATAGAAACTGCAAAGGCATGGGGTCAGGCTGATAGGTATATGCGGAAGGCAGACCTGCCCTGCTATGTTGGCTACATCTCTTCAGATCTGGGTCATCTTGGGCAAATGATTCAACCTCTCCACACCTCCTCTTATCTGCAAAAGTGAGATAATGGGGATGACAATGAGTATAAAACTCTTAAATCATGTGCTTAAAAGATGGGGTAGCTTTTGCATCAGCCATATTTGTCACTGCCATTATGACCACATCTTCAGGCCAAAGGACCAGATACAGCAAAAAGGGATCCCAATCCATCTTGCTTGGGGATGTTGTCAGAACTTCCCATGCAATAAGAAAGTGGATAAAGCAAGGATGAGGAAATATGGAGAATTTTCACTGGTATAAAAATACTAGTTTTAAAATGCAGTCTGATCCTTTTCATTGGTGCGTGCTTTCTGAAAACCCTCACTCTACTTCCTCGACTTTGAGAAAACCAAGTGCCACCCAAACGCAGAGAGCCAATTCCAAAATGACTCAAAGAACCACGGGAATCAGAAAAAATAAGTTAGCTGCAGTCTTGAAAAAACTTTAAAGCAGCAATTATGGCCTGTTCAGTCATATCCTGTCCCTTGTATTATAAAAAAACAAAGTACTCTTAGGGGACTAAGGAGCTCTGGTTTGCAATGAAGTCAATCCAGTATTACTCATTTTGACCAAGACAACTGTTCCCAAATGTACATTTTTCTGAATGTAAAAGGGTACACAGAATTCAACTCAGCATCTCCAAGGTATGTAACAGATTTCCCAATTTTCAGGTTGTCGTAAGTTAGGTACCAAATTCAAGAGAACAAATGCATTCATAAAAAAATATCTTCAGTGAAGAACATGACATCGTCCTAAGAAATCGGCCACCACTCCGCTCCTAGCAGCAGCAGCTTCTGCTCTGCATTTGAGGAGCTACCCTCCCCCCTACTTAGGTCAACTATCCCCTGAGACATGACCAATCAGATCTCATTCTTCTGGCCAGAATGACTGGCTCAGGGATCAGCATAAAATCCAGTCAGTCAGTGGGACCCAGTGAGACCTGGGTCAGCATTGTTGGGAAAGAAACCAGAAGTCTTTTCCCGACTCCACTGGAAGCAGAAGGATGGGGATAATGATTCTCCTAGCTACTTTGCCACTAGGAGAGGAGAGGAATCCCTTCTGAGCCCGGACCTCTGTCAGAGAGCAGGAGACAAAAGAGGGAAAAAAATAGGATCCTGGTGGCATCATTAGAATATGTAAATCTATCCGTGCCCACAGCTAGACACTCCCACTGAATACATTTACATGTGACCTTAAATCTGCATCTCACGTACCCCCTAACCTGGACCAGGCCCACCTCCCCCTAGTACAGTTTCCTTTGTGGAGTGCCTTCATTTTTCCTCCTCATCTGTCTTAAATCTAAACATCCTTTGTGAGGCCAAGAATCCTGTCTCAGCAAAGTCTCCCCCCAACCACTGCAGCCCTATCCACCGCTCCCCACTCTAAGTTGCCAAGCACTGGCCATTGGCCCCATTTCCTACGTGACACGCCCACCGAGAAGCTGGGTGCTCACCGTGTGTCCTCCATGATGCTAGATTCGTGTCAGGGGCCACAGAGCCCCTCCCAGAGCCTAGCTCAGTTCCTTATACATAGGAGTTCTTGGAAAGTATTTGACTAATGAAGCTGATACAAATGAGTTTCTGGAACCCAGAGACCGGCATTTAGTAAAAAGAGTATTTTCTTATCACACAAATGGAGAAAAGATCAGAGCAATCTTTTTCTTTTATAGATTCCATATCCTTTGTCGTTTTTATCAAGAACCCCCTCCACAGCGATGCTATGATGAACAGGTGATACTTTGCTTATGGGAAGTCTCTGGCATGATATTTTAGTCCATCTTTGTCACAAGCTCAAGACCTTATCCCATGATGAGCCCCACTCCATAAATGAGAAAGCCAAGGCTCAGAGACACAAGGTGACTTGTGTGAGGTCACAAGGTTACCCAGCAACAGAGCCAGGATCTGAACCCTGGCAGCCCAACTCCAAGGTATTTGCAGACTGCATTGCACCAACTTGACAGTCACAGCCTGCCCATGAACTTGTGATCCTGTGAGTGGTGGCTGTATCTTGCTACATGCTCTACAGGTAGATCATTCATAATTCCTAAGAATGATACCACAATAATTATTATCAGTTTGATGGAATTATCTTTTAAAACACTTCAAAACTATAGAGATTTAGGCTAATTTTAAGATAATTCCTATTAAAGAACTGCATCAGTAAATGCAATGATGACTCTCCTGTAAATGGCCATGTAAGTAATGTCCTGTCCAATATTTTCACATGTGCTGTCCAGGACATGTATTAAATCTAGGGTCCAATAATAAAGAGGAGAAGACTCCTTCATAACACAATTGTTGTTTTAAATAAAACCACATAGATGTCTGATAAAACCAGATTTATTGTTCTCTGTAGAGATGTGCCCTGAGATGGTACACGGGAACTGCAGAACCCCGTAAGAGAGAAATGGGATGGAATCAGTACTGGTTTAGGGGTAGCCATCGCTGGGACCAGATCTGCGAGTCTATGCATCCTTGCCAGTGTGGACCATTCAGCACACTCACCTCATCATGTTTAGAGCCCCTGAGACTAGCTCTTCTGAGTCTGCAGCTTAGATTTAGAGCTGTGCACTTAATCCAGGGGACGTGCCCGCATAAACACTCAGCTTCAGAGACTGCAAGTGCAAGTGCTCAGCAGAACGTGTCTTTGTTTTGTTTTGTTTTCATCATTCCTTAAAAAAAAAAAGGCTACATCATGGTTTCTGCCAGCTTTCCAGTGGGTACATGTCCCAGGTGACGAATGGTTGAGATGGCGATATGTGTGACTGGTCTGGGCTCTACACCCGAGAGGGTATTAAGAAGAGGTGAGAAGACGAGAGGGAGGGACTCATTGAAGTGAGTGTGATTCTAGCATTCAGACGTGTATTTCAGAAAGACTAGTGTCTAGAGGCAAGGCTAGTCTTCATCCAGTGCTCAACCAAAGAAACAGTCCTCTGCCCAACATTGAAGGTAATGATGACTATTGTTTATTTTTGAACTACATGCATCTTTTAGGACCTAACTCCTATGTCAGATATGACTCACTTGTGTAGAAAACCTGTCCAATATTCAGCAAAGAGGAGGCAGCCCCCATGCCAGCACACTATCTTCTGGCTCTCAGTATGTTCAGCACCTCACCCTTGACGACCCACCCATCCTCTACACTATCCAACTGGTGGGCAGAGTTCTTCGAAGAAGGGAATGGATCATCTTGAATTCCCCAGAAATTAAGTTCCCCAGAACCAGATAATGGCTTGGCCCATGGACTGAAGAAGGAGTGGAACTCTTGGACAGAGGGGAAAGCAGAGTGACCTAGGTGACCATCAGAGCCATACTGAAGAGTCTAAGATTCAGTTCCTACAAAAATATCTAATGTAAAAATTGTCACTGGCTCACTGAAAATTTCCATGAATAAGCCTACTGGGACCCTAAAGACTTCCCCACACTCTGACGTCATCTTCAAAGGTGTATGGGTGTTCATAAAAATCATTTCACAGAAATACCCAAGAACATACAAAACTCACATATGTGGAAAAGACAAGCACATTTATAAAAATGTCAAGAGGGGTATCTCCAAGTTAAAGGATTATGGATGATCTCTGTCCTTTTATGGTGCTTTCCTCCTTCCCCACCTTAAACTATGTCTCACATGTATCATTTTAAAAAATAAGTTCTTTACTTAAGGCAAAGGATGATAAAACAATGATAAAACTTCTTAGTAAGATGTTAATAGAGCAATAGAATTAATACAAACCTTGGGGAATAATGGCACTGCTTAACTTTATATAAATATGGCAGCTCATAGGATTTAAGGAAAAGCTGACCAACAAGGTCTCAGAAAGTCCAGGGATGGAAGCTTCTTGGGGATCCGGGCAGCAGAAATGACTTAAGACTTCAGTCCCCTTCAGTCCTCGAGTCTCTTGGCTCCAGCAGCAAATCCCAGGAGAGACAATTTATGGGTCTATCTTAGATCATGTGCTCACTTCCTTCTCTGTTGAGGAAAGATCACCTAAACTGACAGTCCCAGCATGAGTCCATATGGTAGAGGAGGAGGAGCTCGCCAAAGGAAAATGAGGTGCTATTAGTGAAGGAAAGGTCTATGGAAGCGAAGAAGTACAAACAACCAGCATTCATTGTGATGAAGATGCTGAATATCTATTATGTTCATTGTAGGTACCATACACCCAGCTAAACACACTCTTGGCATAGATTACCCCACTTAATAGTAGTAGGTAGAATCTATGATTATTCTTGACTTACAGCTGAGGAAGATGAGGTTGGAAAAGATTGCACAGCTGATTTATGTAACACAGGTGAGTGGGAGGCTTGGGATTAGCACCAATCCAATGGACTCTGCATCCCACATTCTCAGCCACTATGCTTATAATGCAGCCAAAGCTCCACATCATTGCCCTGTTATCCATGCTAATGTTCCACTCCTTCTTCTATCCATGGGCTAAGTGATTATCTGGTTCTGGGGAACTTAATTTGGAATGTCAAAGATGCCAGGCATGGTCAACTCAAGCACCATCACCACACCATGCCTCATTAAATAGCTACCCCTGGGAGGCAGGAATAATGCCATTCAGTATGGGAAGGGCTAAACACAGCCACATCCAGAGAAGTGTGTTGAAAAGACACAAAGAAATTGTCTCAGGAATCACACCAGATTTCATCTCTCTTCTGTTATCAGAAAGAGAGTCAGGCCAAGAAATGTGAGTGCCAGTGTCCATGGAAACCTGAAACATGTCTCCCTGAGTGCTTCTCCTTCTGGGTCTGGCCTGGGTGTATTTCATGGAAAGACAATCTGTCTGTTTCTAATCCACTTACATTTAATTTATTAAAACGTTTTGGGCCAGGGTTATTTGAGTCCCAAAAAGCATTATGGGTCTATTTTACAAGACTTTAAAAAATCTATTTCCTTTGAACAAAGAAGTTCTATTTGCCTCAAGTGGTTTGACCAAAACCGCAAAAAAAAAAGTAAAATTGCTTCTAAATTCAGAACTAAAGATACTTAAGCCCATTCTAAACTCCATAAACACTCTTGTCTCAGGCACTTGAACACACTCAGACTTTCTAACCTCATGGGGGTCATCTGGACCCCTCAAATGTTGACCACCAAACAAACAGGAGTTAGCATGATCCAAGGGGGGTTTAAAGCAGAAGGAATGGCCACTCACTAGCTGTGTGGCCTCCACTCATCCATACCCCGTCTCTGGGCCTTCATATTCCTTTCTCCTAAACACAAACAGTGCTTATGTTCTTAGCCCACGGGCTTTCCAAGGATCAAGAGAGAGAATATACGTAAAGGCTTCACCATGTATAAAGGATCATCTCCGTTATTACCATCGCTACAAACTCTTCAATGAGAAAGTAGAAATAATCAAATTGGTACGGCCAGTGGCTTAACCAAAACAAAGACGATGGATTTTCCAAGTTCATAGTAAAGATTGGCCATGCCAAAAAGATCCGTTCAAAGATCTCCATTTACAGATGTCAGCAAAACTCAACACTCAGGGTGTAGTCTGTGTGGCCATTGCTATGGCAATGGGTTGACATGAGAGCATGCGTTTGTGTGTTCAAGTGTCTAAAATAGTCACAGCATAAATTGTGAACAAATTATCCAAATAAATCTGACTCCTGCCCCTCAAGCCCAGCAATAAATATGTGCTGGGCACAGCTTACACAGAACCTTTCCTTGAATTTGATCATGATGTAATTTTTATTGCAGGCTCAAATAGGCAAGGTTAATGATAGAGCAAATGTGAAGGGAAAGAAGCTAATTTGGGTGAAACATTAACTTGTTCAACTTTCAGACCGCAGCAGAAAATATGACAGTTCATTTCGCGTCTTTGTGCGGAGCGATGCACAGAACTGTAATGGTTTGAAAATGAACTAGCAAATGAAGAATTAAGTCTTCCAAATACTCAGAAACAATTTGTTCATTTTATTAAAAATGTATAGCAACATATATTATTCACGGACTCAAGTGACATATTTTCCCGTCAGGAAAACCAAATTGCAAGAATTACATTTGTTTCCCAATGTATTCTATGGGACAGTGCCAAAAGGCAAGCTTATGGGTAGGAAACTTCATATCCAGAGGAGATTTTCCACATGTCACTGGTGGTTGAAAGCAGCTCCCCAAAGAGGCAAGGTCTGCTCCCGGGGATCACTGAGGGCAATAGTAATAGGGGATTTTTTTTTTAAAAAGATTCTCCCTTGTCAACTTTTCTGAAATTTTATCTTTTTTACTGGATCTGGAACTGAGACCAGTTGGTGAGGGCAGAGCAGTCCGTGATATTTATTCTTAAGAGCAGGGATGGGGATAAGCAAAGGTAAGCCAGGAATCCCTTCCTCCAGGAGCCTCAGGGAACTGAGAGAAAGCATCTCTCCCCTTCTACCCAGTGCTCTAAACTGGGGCCACTGGGCTTTTTTTTTTTTTTAGAAGGTTGGTGAATTAGCATTTTAGTATTTATGGGCCAAGAACCAGAGAGAGGATACTCTATAGTTACCTCACAACCATTTTAAATGACGTCATCTGAGAGACGCTTGGGTGGCTCAGTTGGTTAAGTGTCTGCCTTTGGCTCAAGTCATGATCTCACGGTCCTAGGATGGAGCCCTGCACAGTGCTCCCTGTTCAGTAGGGAGTCTGCTTCTCCCTCTCCCTCCATGCTCTCTCTCTCAAATAAATAAATAAAATCTTTTAAATAAATAAATAGCACCATTTGAAACACAAAAATCACTCTTCGTTTATAGGCCATACAAAAACAGATACCAGGCCAGGTTTGGCCCATGGGCTCAAAGTAAGTCAATAGGCATGTTTTAAAATCTGAACTTCTGAGGCGACTTGATATGATAGCATAATGTTTTGAAATAGTGCATTATTCATTTTTTTTCCCCCTTCCCACTGTTCCCTGAACCTTTTCTCTATTCAGGTAAGGACGCCCTGAGTTCATCGCCTCAGGACAAGACAAGAAATAAACAAAAATCTCTTCCTGGCTTTTGAAGTCCAAAAACCTGTCTTTAGTTCTCCCCCGTGTGGGGAGATGAGAGAGGGAAAGACCCTTGTTTAACAACAGATGTAGAGGAAGAGGGGAGGGGGCCCCCGGTGGCACAATTAGAGGCCTCAGTGGTGGACAGTGAGGGTGGAGGACCAGCCCGAGCATGGATACTTGGGTTTGTGGCTATAGCACTGTGTTGCTAGAACAGATACCAAGCAAGCACTAGCGTTTCCACCCCGTCCCAGTCTGAGTGCCTCAGAGCGACTGGAGACCTCAGGTCCCCCTGGCTGATGTGTAGCATCTAGAAATAGGTGACTGCTGGGCCCCAGAGATTTAGTAGAAGCACAGAAAAATACCAGGACATCAGAGAAAAGGTAACTTCTCAGTGGGATCAGCAGAACAAGCTCAGACAACCTCACAGAATACCCTCTACCCCAGAAGGACACACTCCCAGCAGACAGAGCCCCCATCCGTAGAGAGGAGCAGGGAGGACACGGGGCCAGTGGCCGGAGAAGAGAGTTGGGTGGGAAGGGACCTTGGACTTGGAAATAGGGATGACTCGGCCGCAAGCTCTCCAGATGCAGACCCACACTCAGACTGTCCAGGAGGGACTCATACTGGGATGCCAGGATGCCGGTGGAAGGGTGGTGATTGAAGACCAGAAGATGGGCTGACACCAGTAGATGCCAGCATAGAGATGTGAGCAAGGAGAGACCATATGGGATGACCCATGCCTTCCCCACTATTGCCCCCAGAACTTGGCACGGCTCCAAGGGGAGAGGTGGGTGTTATGTTGCTGCCACTGAAAACAGAACTGGCTTGACTCAGAAACTGAGTATGGCTGATGGTTGTTCATAGCCATCACTGGCATAGGATGGAGAGTGGCAGACACACACGTTTGTCCTAATCTTGGGCAGTGATGTGATCTCCGAGGTGGTTTTTAATTCAGAAAGTCAGCAGTTTTTCAAAATGCTTGACACCCAGGAGTTGTTCCAGAAACTTCCCTTAAGAAACATTTTCCGAGTTCAACTCACCTTGGCAAAAACCAGCTAGGTTCAGAGAGGCAAAGGGGCCATCCCTGGCCCAGCAGCGAGACCAAGCAGACCGGCACACTTGCTTCTCCACACCGAAAACTCACAGGGAAGTGGGTAGAGGACTGGATGTGGAGTCTACTTCTCTAAAGCTGTGCATCCCTGAGCCATTCTGGGCCTCAATGTGCTTCTGTGACACTCAGCCCCTGAGAATGTCAGGAGGATCAGAAAATGGGGGCTGTACCCATCACGCAGCAGGCACCTAATAATTGCTCATTTCCCCCCTTCTTACCCTGGGGATTGCATTTGCCAACAAAATGGCCATCTACAGAAAAATCCTTTCTCTCCAGGGAGGCCTGGGTGACTCAGTCAGTTAAGCATCTGTCTTGGGCTCAGGTCATGGTCTTGGGGTACTGGGATCGAGCCCCACATTGGGCTCCTTGCTCAGCTGGGAGTCTCCTTCCCCCTCTCCCTCTGCCCCTACCCCCAACTCATGCTCTCTCTTTTTCTCAAATAGATAAATTAAATAGAAAGAAAGAAAGAAAGAAAGAAAGAAAGAAAGAAAGAAAGAAAGAAAGAAAGAAAGAAAGAAAGAAAGAGATCCTTTCTCTCTGAATATGAAAATCACCTGTCCTCAGAAAAAACTTTTTTAGGCTTTCAAAGTACAGAAATTTCACAGTATTTTTTTCTTAAGAAAGCTGGTTTTGACCCTCATGTCAGAATTACACAGGGAGCTTCCGAGGAAAGCAGATTGCCAGATACAGCCGTAGACCTAATGAATCAGAATCTCTGAGTGTGGGACCTGGGAGAATATGTCATCACGATTCCGACACCCACTAGCATCCCAGATGAGCATTTTAGGAGGCACTTATAACCTCTCCTTACACCCCAAATTACAAGGTTCACCCTCCCCACCTCCGAGGGGGCCTTCCCTGACCGCCCTATCTAACACAGCAGCCCTACCCTCCACCCTGGCCTCCTCATCTGCCTCCCTCACTTCATCTCCCTAACACTTTCCCTGTATCTTGCCATCCATGTATTTTCCTCATCCGTCTTGTCCTACCCCCTGCCCCCCACATCCTGAATGTCAATTCCACAAGGGCAGGTCTCTTTTGTTTCACTGCCCCATCCCCAGAGCAGAGACCAGCCGCTGACTCACAGCCGGCACTCGGTAACTACTAGGACAGTAGTTCCTGCTGCAGCCCATATTTTCACTGGACCTCAGAAGGCCCCAAAAGGGAAGGTCAAAGATATAAGAAAGTTTGTCTGTGGAAGGTTGCATAATGACATGGTTAAAAACCCACTATTCTAGAAATTCTAAGTACTGATCCAGTGATCTTTCAAGATAGGAAGGAAGCAGATGGATCCTCTTGAAGGTCCCCTCAATCCTGACGATTTTCTGAACTAAATGGTTCATCTATACTTTGGTTTTCAGCTGCTTGTTTGGGTGAGGGGTGAGACATGCCCTAAATCCAGGAGCACAGGGAAGCCCTGTGATTTTCCCCTTTGGGCCACTCACGATGTCCTCAAGTTCTGCTCGCCTCCCAGCAAGGAGCTCTGCTGTGCTGGTCTGCCTGCTCCCTGGTTCATGCCCTTCACAGCCAAGACTGGGCCCAGCACCCCCCATCCCTGGTCTCTGAAAAAATGAGGGTGTGGTTCCAAGCATCTGGAGATGAGGGGGGAGACTGTTATTTAGCAAAAGAGACACATCATTATTTTCTTGCACCGGGATCATGTTTCATTTAGCTGACTTCCCTCTACATTTAAACAGCATCCCCCGGGCAAATAACACAATTAAGCAAATGGAGAGGAGATTTAGTAACAATAAATTGCATAGAAGTGGTCATTCTTTTGCATGCAGTTTTAAAAGGAGCTGAGCATTTAGAAGGATCAATCACCCTGAATCTCAGGGGCTCAAATATTATACAGAAACTGCTAGAAAAAGCTGATGAGGATTTAAAACACACACACACACATACATAGACACACAGAAACACATTCATGCATTAGGCCTAGACATTCTTTTTTTTTTACAGTCCAATAACTAAAAGACAATTATAAAAATAAGCTTAGGATGCACATAGAAGAATGCAGGAGGCCAAAATGGAAACGAACTGTGGAATAAAATCAATCTGAGAACCGATCAGGGAGGGAGAAGAGACTGGGAACAGAGCTCTGTGTTAGAGTAGAAGAAGGATTCAACTGGGAACCAGGAGACCTGAATCATCCTATCAGCTCCACTGTGCATATTCTGGGTAATTTTAGGCAAGACAATGGCTTTCGTAGGTTTCTAGTTCTCTCCATCTGGAACAAGCTGCTCCAAGCCCCACTTGCACTGCTATTTACTTTCATTTAAGTCAATTCTCCTTTATGTGTATATGGTCACACTCTGGGGAAGGAAATGAGTATTTATTATACTATTTGTTGCATTTTGCCACAACTTGTACGTATCTCAAAATAAACATATTTACTTGGAAAGAAAATTATTTCACTAATATAAAAAGAAAGCTAGAATTACTGGTCTTAAAATAGAAGGTTAATAACAAAAATAAGTACAATGGACTCCTGCTTTTACTCAGGACAGACTAGTTTGTTTCAGACCAGCCCCTTTGCCAAGAACAACTAAAAAATCTGGATAAAATATATAAGATATAAAAATAAAAACAAAGAACTTCTGTTTGAAGGCATTGGGGAGATACTAAAGCAGCTAGGACCTGAAGAGCCAAGAGCCCAGAGAGAAGGAAAACACATTGAAGTCTATCCAGTATTACCCATCGCCTGCTGCCCTCCAGCCATTTGCAGATTTGTACATTTCATAGGCCCCAGAAGCTCAAAAGTCAACAGTCAGTCTCATGATAACAAAAATTGAAGTAGAGGATCCACCAAAGAGAGGAGCCCTGGTAAACATTTCAAACTTCCAATTGGAGCAATGCAAGTGTCTCACACTCAGAGGTGAATGTGAAATGGAAATAGTTCAATCCTTACAAAGACTAAAACCCCACTTTGAGCCAGTTCAAATGCAGATGAAACAAGATAACCTACCAGTGCTCAAAATACCGGACAGAAGCAAAAGGAAATGTAATTCTCTGGAAGAAGATAATACGATCCAAAGCTTCAAACTGCTTCTCCAATGTGTCATGTACTATATCCAGCATTGACTAAAAATTACCAGGCATGCCAGGAGACATAACCGAATAACTAAAACCGGGGTGGCGGGGGAACAGAAAAAAAAAAAAAACAGTCCCACATATGAGCCACAGAGAGTTATCAGATGCAGAATTCAAAACATCCATAATTAATAAAGTCAAGAAACCAGAGGATAAGATGGAGAATTTCACAAGAACTAGCATCTTTACAAAAGGAAAAATGCAACTCTAGAATTGAAATATACAGTGACCAAAAAATAAGAACTCACTCGATTGGGTTTATAGCAGATTAGACAATGCAGAAATAACCAATAAACAGTAAAAGGGTATCACATCCCATGAAACATCTGAGAAATGTAAATCCGCAAACCAATACCACAGTAAGATATTACCACCTGCCTACAAGAATGGTTGAAAACTATTTACGTAAAGGAAAGGAATAGCGTTGCAAAAGAATGTTTATAGCCACCTATAACTGCCAACCAAAAACTGGAAACAGACTCCATGCCACATAAAATGGCTAATAACTTGTGATGTATTAATACAGTGGCATAATACACAGCTGTGAAAAAAGAATTTGTGTTACATAAACAACCTAGATGAAACTTGGAAATATAACATGGTCCCAAAGAAGATAAAACACAAAAGAATGTATGCTGAGTAATTTCAGTTACATAAATTTCAAAACTGGGGGGCCCCTGGGTGGCTCAGTGGGTTAAAGCCTCTGCCTTCAGCTCAGGTCATGACCTCAGGGTCCTGGGATCGAGCCCCACATCGGGCTCCCTGCTCAGCAGGGAGCCTGATTCCCCTTCTCCCTCTGCCTGCCTCTCTGCCTACCTGTGATTTCTCTCTCTCTCTCTCTCTCTCTCTAATAAATAAATAAAATCTTTTTAAATAAATAAATAAATCTCAAAACTGGAAAAGCTTATTCAAGCTATTAGAAGTCAAAATAGTGGTCTCCTCAAACCGTAAGAGATTCTTAATCTCATGAAACAAACTGAGGGTTGCTGGGGGGTGGGAGGGTAAGGATAGGGTGGCTGGGTTATGGACATTGGGGAGGGTCTGTGCTACAGTGAGTGCTGTGAACTGTGTAAGACTGATGATTCACAGACCTGTACCCTGAAGGAAATTATACATCATATGATAATTAAAAAAAAATAGTGGTCTCCTTTCCAGGAGGTTGGGGGGGGGACACTTATGGAGAAGGGGACTTCTGAGATATTTCTACTACTTTGTGTCTTCATCTGAGTGGTAGTTACAAACATGTGTTCACCTTGCCAAAGATCATCGAGCTGTATTCTTAGGTGTCTTTTCCGGCACAAATGTATACATCGATAAATAAGGTCTTTTTATAGATCAAACACATAAGAGAATATCTATAATCATCCTAATGCTTTTCTGAATTATTTGAATCAAATGTTAGAATCGTTTGGTATACTACACTAATATGAGTCCAAAAAATAAATGAGAGTCCACAAATATGCCTTTGGAAGAAATAAATACATTTAGTGAATTCAAAACTACATTATTAAATTCTAGTGAGATCCTGTTGCTTGCTGAGCCCAAGGCCTGATCTCTCTTGGTTAAACGTGTAAATGAGGAAGTGCTCAGGAAGCACTTAAGACTTACCGCCAAGCAGAGATTGCCTCTTGATATATAATGAAACAGGACTGAAAAGGAAATTGCTTTTTCAAAACATGATATGGTAACATCCATTACTATGTATAATCTGAAACTCGGCAGCTGAACACCAGGGGCCTCCCCTACACTGTGGGACACACTGGCTTACTTGATCTCAAGAGTTCCTTCCTGGACGGCCATCTGCGACTTGCTGATAGGAGCCTGCATACTCGCCGAATGCTATGAATGACACTAAACTCAAAAACGGTTTCAAAGAAAAAATGGAATCAAGTCTCTTGGTTGCAGACCTTATGAAAGTAGGTAGATGTCTATCTATACCGCTGGTGATATCATGACCCACCCACCCCCACATGTAACAGGCCTGACCTTGAGAGGAGGGAACTCCATTCTAGGGAGTTGGGGGTTCCCTCTCCTGCCCCACATCTGGGCTATCAGCAAAGCCATCAGCTCCACTTTCAAAGTATACCTGGAATCCAACCACGTCTCACCATCCTCCAAGTCCTCAAGTCACCCCATCCCTCACCTGGTGGCCTCCTAACCGATCTCTCCACTTTTGCCTTTGTCCTCCTTCAACTTGTTGTCAACAGAGCAGCCAGAGTGATTCTGTCAATCCCAAAGTCAGACCTTAGCACCCCTCTGCTCAAGCCCTCCCATCTCATGTAGAACAAAAGGCAATATCCTTGCCCTTGACCTGAGCCCATTTCCTCCCTGATATCACCTCCTATTGTTCTTGTCCAAGTCACTCTGACCCAGCCATAGGGGTCTCATTGATGATCTTCAGCCATGCTCAACATGCGCCTGCCTCAGGGCCTTGGCACTTGCTGTTCCCTTGGCCTGGGACACTCTATGGTAGATACCCCTGGTTCACTCCCTCACCCCTTCAATCTTTACTCAAATTTCCCCTGACCAATGAATCCTGCTCTTACCCTCGCATGCAAACTTACACTCTCCTCCATCATCCTAATCCCTGTTCCCTGCTTTCTTTCCTGTTTAATTTTTTTTTAATTTTATTTTTATTATTTGCCCAAGGGGTACAGGTCTGTGAATCTCCTGTTTAATATTTATCACCATCTAACAGGCTATGTGTTTATCAACTTACTTTATTGGGAATTTGTTGTCCCACCTCTTTATACCACGAGATCCCTCAATAGGCAAAGCAGACTCTGAGACTCACAAATTGAAAAGACACGCACCCCCTTCTAGCTTCAGAGTGAGAACTGTCCCATTGGTCATGATCCACTTGGGTAACAAAGCCCCTTTCTTTCCCTCTTAGTGGGCTGATAAAGCCAGAAGGAGAGTCAAGCTGCTGACAAGAAGCTACTGTTTATCCTTCAAACCGTGACATTCTGCCCAATCCCACCCTTCCAATTCCAGAGGTCTCTCTGATTCACGGGGGTGGGGAGGGGGGGGAGGAAGCCTTCACTCTGTAACCCCCCCAGGCTGGGGGACTGCAGCTGTTCATTCAGCCAATATTTATCAATCACTGTTTATGCGCCAGTGAACTACGTGCCAAGAACACAGAAGAATCCAGCATCGCCTTTGCCCAAGTGAAGCTCACAGTCCCAAGAGCAGAGAGGAAGGGACTCTCTCCACACTCTGATTCAACCTACAGAGCCGTGACGGGCATGACAGATGTCACGTGGTTGTCAGCAATTTGTAGGTAATAAACTACTCACATTTGTGAATGAGTTTATTTGTAAATGAGAGTGGCTGGAAGGTTGTGCCTATGATGATACCTTCACACACTGAGAGTTCCTTAACCGAGAGAAAATGAAGTATAGGAAACTAAACGTAAGTGTGGGGATGCCCATGGAGTGGGGATGCCATGCCCAAGGTCATGGCAGGGTGCAGACTGGAAACATCAGGGTGCAGATGAGAAACAAGTCCAGAACCTCTGCTAAAAAAATTCTTTCCCTCAGTTTATATCTGGTTTAAATTTACAGGTGGCAGTGCTAATGACAGCTCTTACTGTTGAGCCCTGGGACACTCAGGCATGGTAACAGGCACTTGGATCATCTAATTCACTTAATCTTGACTACAATAAGGGGTGTAGATATTAATTTTCCTTTCAGTTTTATTGAGATGTAATTAACACATACCACTGTTTAAGTTTAAGGTGTAAAGTACAATGAACTGACTTACATATATTGAAAAATGATCACCATGATAAATTAACATTTATCAACTCATAGAGACGCTTTTCTCTTCGTGATGAGAACTTTCAGGATCTACCCTCTTATCATCTTCCAAATATACCATAGAGCAGTGTTAGTGGTTATCATCACAATGTGCATAATATCCCCAGTTGTCTACACTCCAGTTTTCTCAGACCACCTGCCTCCTATTTCCCCCACCCCCACCTGTGGCCTCTGGTAACCACAAATCTGGTCTCTTTTTCTATGACTTTGTCTTTTTTGTTTTTCCACGTATAACTGAGATCATACAATGTTTCTCTTTCTCTGACTTATTTTACTCAGCATAATGTCCTCAAGGTCCACCCATGCTATAGCAAATGGCAGGCTCTCCTTTTTTATGGCTGTGTAGTATTCCAAAGTGTAGTTATTATTCAACCCCAACTTTCAGATGCAGAAGCTGGCATTGGGGTTTGTGTTAAATACATTACCCAAGGTCATTCTGACAGTAACAGGTGAATTTGGAATTCAAACCCAGATTTGTCTGATTCTAAACCTTTGTCTAAAATCCTCCCAGCATGCAACTTGGCAAATCAAGTTGGAAGTCTTTGGAATCAAACTTCCCTTTGAAGATAGATTTGATGCATTTATGAGCCAATTTTCTGCAACCAAGAATTAAGTAAAATAAGTCATGTAAAGTGGGTAGCCCAAGATGTAACCCAGAGTAAGAACTAGATGATAGGTATGTTATCATCACCGTTGCCTATCACATTTGTCCTTTCCTTCCACCCATCCTCTTGTGCCTTAAGCCAGCTACCATCTAGTCCTGCTCATGAGTCTTTTGGTTGCCTGGACAGTTCTGCTGAATGAGGCTGGACTCAGCTAACCTTGCTCATGAGTCAGCTTGTGCCTCAGTCATTTGTTTAGAGCTTGGCTGGGATTCACTTTGAGGTGACAAGCATCAAGCTTGCCTGGGCTTGTGCACATGGTGGCAGTAGTGTTGTAAAATCAGGAATGTATGCAAGTCAGGCCGCTGGAGGCCTAGGCTCATGAGTGGTATTCCATCATTTCTATTCCAGTATAAGTCAGAAAGCCAACCAGATTCAAGGAGTGGGGAAACAGACTGCTACCTCTTTATGGGCAGAGCCAAAAAAAAAAAAAAAATCACATTTGCAAGACTGCCTCATGTTGATGTGTTCTGACAGTTCTGGTAGACTAACAGACCAGCACAGGCCAAAGAACATGCCCACAGGTTCCCATACTCACGTTCAATCTGACTGTCTATTGTTTAACGCCAGTAATTCTTAGTGCTCCTCTGATTTAGGATGGCAACATTCTTTTCCCTTTAAAATGGGGACCTACCCACAATGTCTTTTCCTAATGGAGTTTCCTTTGATTTGTTGACTTGTCATATTAATTTGGGGTCTAATAGCTATGAATAAGTAAGGCATCCAGAACTCCACTGAGTAAGTAGCACTAAAGTTCTTCCCACGTCAAAAGCCCCCATTAAAAGAACTCTGCAGAGCCACAAATTCACCCATAACCCCGTGCCTTTAGAGCTACCATGAACCCGGCCCAAATCTACCTCCTGCCGCTGGTCCATGCGCAGCCTCCTTCTGGGTCCAGCTGCCAATGGCTCCCTCAGCCCACCATATGACTGTCTGTGCTCCTTACTTTTGAACATACTGTTCCTGCTGCCTGAAATAAATGTCCTAAGCCCTCTTCTCCAGTTGGTGCACCCCCATTAATCCTTTATCACTCAGATTATGTCTCATTTGCATGCATGCAATCATTCAACAAATATGCACTGGCCTGCCAGGCCCAGGATGCCTATGGGAATTGAAAACAGACTCAGCCCCTCCTCCTCATGGAACTTATGGTCACTCTGCCGTGAAGCCACCCAACACCTAAGTTCCTGCCTCTGCATTGTACCCACAAGCACGCGCATGCATGTGTGTATATGTGTAAATATGCACAGGTACGGTGTGTCTACACACACACACGCACACACACACGTGAACAAACACACACCTTTCATACCACAGACTGCACTGGATTCTTTGTTGGTGAATTTTTCTCTTCCATAAGATGGTGAGCTCTTTAGAGTCAGGGATCATACCTCATTATTCTATCGCTATGATTAGACCACCCAGTACTTTCCTTCCTCAAGATTCAAAGAAACATTTGTTGAATAGACAAATGAATGAATGTCAGAAGGAAAAGGTGCTTGTAGAGGGGGTTTAGCTTCCTCCCTTCCTTTTGCAAATGAGAAACTAAAACCTCGGCAGGTGACACATTTACTGAGTCTGTACTGCCTTCACACAGGGAGCAACGTGGTCCCCCATCTTCAGGGTCAAAGGGGAGCTGCTTTATATTTTAAACATAGCATACAGATTTAAGGAAGTTGGTTTCACATTGTATAAAAATTTTCGGTGGGCAAAATACGATGTATCAAAAGTGATTTAAAAGCAAAGAAAGAAGTGATTAACAAATTGGGTTTTCAAACCAGACAGATCTAAAATAAAATTCTAGCACTGTCTGACCTTGGGCGAGCTTTTCCTCCCCTGGGTCTCACTTTCCTCACCATAGAATAGACCTGCTCATTAGTACCTGCCCCGGACATGTCGGGAAGACTTTAAGATTTTGAAAGCACAGGGTTTCATCCTCATAAAATGTGCACTATGTGAAAGCTATTCTTTTTTTATTATTTTGCAACTGATTTAAATGATATTATTTTGCAACTAATTTAAATGAACTAATTTAAATGACAGCAAACCTCTCTAAAATTACAGAAATCACGGGTGTCTTTTTGTCAGAAATTTCAGCTGCAGTATTGCTGTTTGCCACAGGATTTACCTACAGGAATTAAAGCATTAGCAAGGTCCCTGAGCACAAGAAAATGAATGCATTCCAACGTCTAATGGCAAGCCCAATATCGCAAAGAGAGTGATTCAGATGCTGTTACTGAACTAGTAGAACCTGCTTTTGATGGCCAGAAGATGTTCATTTCCTGAGGCTTGGTTAGTATATGGAATAGTCCTTTTTTTTCCATGCCTCAACATGGAAATGTAAAGGTTAGCACACTATGGCTAAGAGTGGTTTTAAACAATATTTTATGGCATCTGAAAGCAACCCTTTTATCTTTTACATCTTCACTTTTTATTGTCTGGACTTTTATGAGCTGTGTGCTTGAACTAGACCCAAATCCTGGGTGCCACGCTCAAAATCATATGGTGCATCTGTTTCTCTGACTGAGGATGGCGGGGCTTCTGCGTATCCAAATCCTCCCCCCACGCTGAAATCAACACATTCACGTTTAGCGGAAGAAAAGGAAAAATGTGACCTCTATGCTCTCTCTCTGGAAAAGGGCAGTTTTGGTCACATTCCATGGGGGCATAGGACAGGACATAGCCTGAGTCACCAGGAGTACACGTGACATCCTATTTACTGTCTAGAGCTTCCTACCCAGGCATTTCTCTCTCCGAGGAATCTTCAGGGGCGGTAGAGCACCAGAGCCTTGGCATTACCAAAGATGTCTCTAGAGCATCGTGTGTGTGGATGTTGACCTTGGCTGGTACTCTCTGGACAAAAGGAGATGCATGCTCTACCATCATTTCAGAAATCAAGCAAATACCTTTTAGCCTTTTTCCAAGTATAGGATGGAGTTTTTAAATGCAAACGTGATTATTTTAAATGAGTAGAAAGTCGGGAGAGACTAGTGTCCTAAAGCCATGGCAGGAGTCCTCCTGGTCTCCGTGGAACTAAGTGAATTTTGTCTGGCAGGCACAGTTTTCTCTCCCTAAAGGAATTTGTATTTATATAAAAAAAAAAAATACCGTGCCAAAATTAACTGAACACCATCAACTGTGTCCTGAGCCTGCACTTTTCACGATGTTATCCAGAATTCACCCAAACCATATACCAGAATGGCCAGGTGAAACATGAGAAACAAGTTGGGGGAGGCAAATGGAACCACCGAGAACAGAGTTGATGGCCTATAGGGCAAACTGAAAGCCGTGGTTGGAAATTATACTGGAAAGGTCTGTTAGGGTGAGACTAAGAAAGGTTTTGAATGTCAAGTTTAAAAAAAGGTCTAGAATTCACACTCTCCACAATAGGAGGCCATTGACGTTTCTGAAGCTCCCAGGGGCTCGGCTGGCTCCTGCCCCCTGTAAGCTTCCTGACCGCCCTCACGCTCACCTGCGTGAGAGAGAGCCCGACCCCAGTTCGTAAATACTGTTCCTGAGCTGGCTGAGTGTGTTGCCCAACACACACCTGCAGGAGATTTTCGGGTTCTCCTGCGATCAAGCCTATCAAGCGCCCTGTTGCCATTTTCTGCCTTCTACTGTGTAGAGGCCAGTACCCTGAGGGCCTTCCAGCTCTTGGTGGCTTACCCTTATACCTTCCATTCTGGAGTTTGTAGGAATACCTTGGACTGGGGGTTGGAGGTGGGGTGTTCCTTCGTGGGTAAATGGGGACCATTTGTTTATGGCTTTGCTACCCAGCGGTCCTTTTTGTATGTAGGAATTTGGAGAGATTTAAAAAGGACACATCCACTGTTCTATTCCCAGAACGTAGAATTGGGTTTGGTTTTGGGTTTTGGTGGAAATCAAGGACATGGTGAATTCCACATCTGGTTTGACATGGAACAGCCTGCGGTAATAAGAATATACAGGATGGTGGGGCTCCTGGGCGGCTCAGGTCATGATCCTGGGGTCCTGGGATCGAGCCCCGAATCGGGCTCCCTGCTCGGTGGGAAGCCTGCTTCTCCCTCTCCCACTCCCTCTGCTTGTGTTCCCTCTCTTGCTGTGTCTCTGTCAAATTAATAAATAAAATCTTTTTAAAAAGAAGAAATTACAGGATGGTAAGACGGTATCTTTCAAAAACTAAATTGAAAAGAAGAAGGAGCTCAGGGCTATTGATGGGCAGGAGAAGGGTAGTTCCTGAGGAAGAACAGAGGTCTGTGAGGGCTTTGGACTTCCTCAAAAGGTGCCCACTGGGAGTTACCATCTGGTTTAGTCCAGTCAGGATCTCGTCTAGGGTGGTAAGTGACAGGGTTGTCTCTTCTGGAGTTAATGTCTCCTCGGGACATCCCCACATTTCCAGGTAAGAGTTCAGATTCAGCTCTGATGACCACTTCATAGGGAGGAGGCCAACGCATGAAGAAAATTGATGTGAGAATAGACACAAACAAATGGAAACTGAAAAGGATTAGCTTTACTACCTGGGAAATGAATTCCACAAGGTGCAAATGGCTGAGTAAGTAGGCTTGACACGGGATGAGGGCCAGTATGGGAACGTCTGGAGGTGGTTCCTTACCCATCATGGAAGGGAGTATCTTCTCCCTTCAGGGAGATAAATGTCTATCCTCATTTGTGAGATATATGCTGAGAATCCTCATGCAGGCCCTGAAACGAAGCTGGGCTGCCAAAATCTTCCTTGCTCTCTGTGACAAAAGTCTTTCTGGACATGAAACAAGGCCCTCTCTTTCCTTCGTTCATGCGGCACGAAGTCCAGGGACATTTTCAAAACCTGACAACACGGGAGAATCCCTGCAGCACCGTGCCAGCTGTGTGAGCGACTCTCCCACTCATAACTCTGACCTGTGAGACAGACAGGCAGCCACGGGGAGGTTCGATAATGCAAACCAGACCAGAACTACGGCCTCGCAGCAGGCCACACACACACGTACCACTGGCTGGAACCCACCGGACCTGCAGATGTGCCCTAAACTCTGGTAGGGGAGACACATTTGAGACAAAGCAGCAGTGGGTCAGTGGACTTTTTCAGCCAGAGCCCGACCCGAGACACCTTCTGGGCTGGGCCGTAGCCACCTCCGGTCCTGGCAAAGTCATTAACAAAGGACCACCGATTGTTCTTGATTGTTCTTCGTTCTACCCCACGCTCCTGCTCTCCCCTCAGGGACGTCTCCTCCCTGACCTTATGCCTTGAGGGGAGATCAGAGCACACGCTTCCAAAACAGGGACTTAGGGGCTGTCTCTTTACTTTTCTGAGCCTCAGCTTCCTTATCTATAAAATGGGGAGGATACTTAGCTTGTCATTTCTACAAATATAAACAAGATCTATCCGTACATAAGGAAACCATGCAACTCCGTTGATGCCAGGAAGAGGTGGGCGGGCTTTCCTTAACCCAAATGTGTTTTCAGAGAACTTCAGTCACACTGGGGTGTAAATGTTTGACAATATTTAAATATTAGCCCTGACAGAAATCTTAAATTAAAAACCTCTCTCTCTTGTGGCAGAATCGCAGGTACCAGTTAATGGGGCTGGGAAGATCCCAGGGGAGGAGGGGGGCTGGGGGCCATTGTACCTCTTGTGCGTAAGACTGACCCCCAGTGGCCGTTCTGAGCTCTGTGACTCTTCTCAAGCCTGGCCCGTCACCCCCCAGCTCCACCACCAAAAGTATCTAGCAAAAATGGCTAAATACCATCAGAGGTAGGGATCTGAGCCTAAAGGTTCTATCTGCCAGACAAGAACTTTCTCCTCCTGCGGGTTCGAAGGCTTCTCTTTCAACAAGCATTGCTGATAATTCCCTCCACCTTTGGAGCAGCAAGAGGATGCAATGCACCGCAACCTGAGATCCACCAGCAAGCAGGTATCTGACCCTGGAGATGGAGGGATTATTAGAGGCGAGTCACACTGGAAGAACATGGACCCTTATGAAGCAAACCTATTTTCATGTATTAAATTAAAAATGTACTCCACAGCTATTGGGTTCAGTCTTTAAATAAACATACGAAAGCCTATTATGTGCCAAGCACGGGGGGTAGCCCTCAACCCAGGGGCCAGGGGCATAAGAACAAGGGAGGGGGGTGCAGAAGAGGAGAGGTACACGTGGGAACCACAGTGACGCTCCTTGACCAGTGTCAGATGCTGCAGCCAGTTTAAAACAAAGCCACCCAGAATCTTCTTTTTCCTTTGAAGAAATAGGTATTTGTTTAAATACTATATTGTTGTTACTTAAATAATTGGCAAATGACATCAGTTAAGAGAAGTGCAATTTTAAATTCAATCCCATCAGGCAAATACAACCACTATTGACTTTTGGTGGGTTGTTTTGTTTTTTTTTTCTGATCAACATTTTCTTCTATCCTTAGTTACCTTTGCTCCTTCTTTTTGTGACCCCATGGAAGATACCATTTTAAACATTTATTTCTTCTGATCACAAAAGAACATAGAGTATAAGACAGGTGAGAAACACCCTCAGTCCAAAGGATAGAATAAAATCAACCACAACTTGCCAACTATGGACAGCTATTAGTGAGGTATGGAAGTTAATTTAATCAGTTTAAAACTACAAACACACCATTTCACTGATTAGGGGAACCAAGAAAATAATGTCTTTAATGTTCTAGTGCTTGATTTATCTCCTTAATAGATTTTTTTGAAATCTACAATTAGTGAAATTTCTTCTATAAATATGATTTCTAATGTCTGTATAGCATACCATCAATGGATATAAAATTATTTCATCCTCTGGGTGGATATGAGGTCTTGTGTGTATATTTGGTTTTTGTTTGTAATCTGCAGTTTGCTCATTAATAATTCTTTGCCAAAGAAATGTCTACCATGTGCTAGAAACTGTTCCAGATTCTGATGGTACTAGGAACATGACTCACAAAGGTCTCTGTTTACTTTAAATAGATTTTTCTATATACACTTTGGATTATTTCCTTACAGTACAATCCTTGAAGAAGAAACACTGGACTGAAGAATCATACAAACTGAATGTTTGCTCCCAAAAGAGAGATAGAAAAGTGCTTTTTCTTCTCACAAATAATGACTTTCTAGCAGTTTTTGAGTTCGGGAGCAGAGTGACCATTTGTGGGAAGCCTGAAGGTGAAGTTCTAGGAGGAATCCACTACTTGAAATCTACTGGGGTTGAAGAAAAAGCTCCTTATTAAACACAAAGTACTAAAATGAAAGATGTGGCCAAGCACCCAACTCCGGAGTCAGACTATTTTAATCCTGTTTCTACCACCCATGAGCGAGTGGCTCTGGGAAGGTGTTCATAGCCTTCCTGTGCCTCAGTTTCCTTCCCGTGCCTCAGTTTCCCCATCTTTAAAATGGGAGTAACAACAACACAGGCCTCAAAGGGGCATCCTGGTGATTACAGGAGTTAAACATACAGAAAGCACTTAGCACAGCGCCTGCCATGAAGTGAGTACGTGTGCAATCTTTTTCACATAAAGTGTCATCTATGGCACTCTCTATAGCACAACTATTACGGAAAGCCAAGTCAAGCTAGTTCTCCAATTCCCAACGATTTTAACTTGTTGATCTAGAAAAATCATGAGGAATATCAAAAATTAGGTGTGAACCCTAACAGAGCTGCAGTTTTTGTCTTCCTTCCATCAATTTCTCTGCAGTCCAGTTCCTCCCCATCAAGTCCCCGAAGCATCATCAAGCCCTTCTTGGGCCCGAGACCACAGAACATTCTCTATCTCCTCGGTCTGAACAGGATCGCCTTTCCACAGACACCAAGAACCACAGACCTCGGGGGTAGAAATAAGCAGCCTGGGCTCTCGTTCTGAAGAAAGGCTCTCAACAGAATTGTCTAAAGCTCACGGTGCCATCGGCTCACAGGAAAGTGCCAGGATCTGGAGAGACTTGGCATTTTGAGTTATGCAACAAATTACCCAAAGAAGGCAGATTTTGACAGGCGCTGTAGCCGACTGTGAAGTCTGACGTCCGTCCGCTGGTGATTAATGACATCAGGGAAAACAAGCCAGCAGGCACCCATGTTAAGAGAGAAAGCTATTTTAAACATCCCCTATTCTAATTAAATATTTCTTCTTATAACACTTGCAACCTAAAAATAGGTTTGATCTGTCCATTGGGGGCCATTTCATGTTGACAGCAGAAGTTTAATTAGATTGCCTCAAGCAGGAATGTTATTCTCCAAGGTTTTGGATACTGGCGTGAACTCCAGGACTGAAGTCTCGGTGGTGGGTGTGTACGGTGTCTGCTGAAGTGGAAGACGGTAGTTTCTACAAAATCCTGACCGCAGAGGGGGTGGGAAAGAAAGGCACATCTACACCTGGTGTATTAGGCCTTTAAGAATCCAGCAATGGGTGACTGTGAATATATTGAACCATTTCACATAGAAATTGTTTCATATGCTTAGGCTCCCGTTCAACATAGACGCTCCAAGAGTGTACTTGGCACGAATGTCTGATGGAATAGAAGACACCATTCCCCCCAAGGCATCCTTTTGACTGAATTCATGTCAATTTAGTCAACCCGCTGGTAGGTAGTTTGTTAAACTACTGGTCGCCTGGCAACCTAGACTGTTGATATAGGTAAGCAGCACACCATTGGCAAGCAGGGAGAACATCTCCAAAGTTTTGCTGCTCAAAACACTCTCACGTTCTTGGTGTCTATCCAGTGATCCACTCATTCAGCCAGTTCTTACTGAGCATCCATTAGGAGCACTTAAGCGATGCCTAGTCAGACAGAGTCCCCGGCCTAATGGTGATCAAGAAAAACACGAGGCAAATCTCCATAGCGAGAAGCACAACCATTGAGTCTGGAACTTTGGATACGTATAACTATGCTGCCTCACCAATGCTGACCACACACTTACCCTTATTCTTTTCTATTCTTCACAATTTGGCAGGCAGAACCTGGTATCGCAAGGTTGTTGGGGGAGGGATGGTTATTACTAAAAAGATCGAACATCTTTTCCCAATATTTGTTGGCTAGTTGAACTTATTGTGTGAGTCATCTGCTTATGTCCTTCACCCGTTTCCCTATTAACTTCCTTATGGATACAATTCTACATATTCTCTACCTATATTTCAATTGTTTCTCTGTCCATGATTAGATCGTTTTACACATTAACGAAGTGAAGCCTGCTTAACATCACTCATCCTCAAGGAAATACAAATCAAAAACCACAATGAGCTCACATCTCACACCTGTCAGATGGGCTCTTATCAAAAAGACAGGAGAGAAACCCTGGTGAGGATGTGGTGAGAAGGGAACTCTCGTGCCCTGGTGGTGGGAATGTACACTGGTACAGCCACTCAGGAAGACAGCACGGAGGGTTAGGACTTCTGTACGGTCCCACGACCCCACCTCTGCACATATCCAAAGCAAACAAAATCTTTGTCTTGAAGACACCTGTCATCTCATGTTCACTGAAGCACGATTCACAATACTTAGGGTACGCGTTCACCAATGCATGAAAAGATCGAGACAATGCGGTGTGTACATACAATGGAACATTATTCAGCCTTTAAAACATAGAGAAATCCTGTCATTTGTGACCACATGGATGAACATGGAGGGCACTATGCTAAGTGAAATAAGCCAAAGACAAATACTACATGTGAAATTTCACTTCTGTGTTAATTTTAAAAAAAGGTCCAACTCAGAAACAGTGTAGAAAATTGGTCAGCAGGGACTTGCTGATGGGAGAAATAAGGAGTAGCTGGTAAAAGGATATTCAAGCTTTCAGTTATAAGATGAACAAGAGCAGAAGATCTAATGTACAACATGATGACTATGGTTGGCAATACTGTATTATATAACTCAAATATGCTACAAAAGAATTTAAGTGTTCTCACCAAAAAAGGAGTAAATTTTAAAAATTAAATAAATTAACCCTTTGTCAGCAAATAATTCTACAAAGTTGGGGTTTCTCATGATTCTAACAGATCGGGGTCAGGGGCTGTGCTGATGCTTTTATAACCCTTAGCGATTGTCTTTATATTTATGTTTCTGCTTTCAGTAACATGTTTAGAGACATTCACAGTCTCCAAATTACGTGTTTTAAATGTTTGTCCATCTTTTCTCCTTATTTAAATCTTTAACTCATCCAGGATTTTGATATGAGGTGAGAGATAGAATCTAGTTATATTTTCCCCCAAATGAAACCAGTTGCCTGAGTTTTCTTTACACTTTCCAAATGTTTCCAAATGGTGTCCAGAGACACAGCCCAAATGGGGCCTCGTTCAGCCGTCCAAAGCATCAAATGACCGCCAATGGAATGACCACAAGGCAATAAACAGGTTCCATCAAAAATTATGGATGACAGAGCCAAATACTTTCCCTCTGAGAGTATTATTGAGAAAAGTATTTTGTCTCAAAGCTATAGCGGGGGGGGGGATGCTATTAGAAAAAAAATCAGAAAAATATTTATTCTGAGCCTGTGGTCAAGGTGAAGACTAAGAGAGACAAATGATACCAATGCCACATGGGATTGAAGACGGATTCCCATTTTTAAAAATCAAGAATAACTTTCTTCATCAAAGCAGGTAGATATTAATTTATTGAGGTATTAACTTCCTGTGCCAGGACAAAATGCCTACGACGTCGGCATGGGTTAGAGTTCTGACAGCCTGGCTGGGTTGCCAGTTTGAAGGACTCTTGCTTGATTGGCTTGGAAGAATCTCTGAGCCTAGAAAATACAGATCGTGGGCGGTTGATTGTTGTCTTGGCTAGAGGCAGGAGGATGGATGTGAAGTCCAGAAATTGCTGTTGACAGGTCTTCAGATGCCTCTCTCTGTGGTTGTCCTTCTTTTGTTCCTTGTTCCTTTATTCCTTGTTTTCAGAAACAGGATGGTTCCACGTTTGAGATACATCTCATCAGTCCCAGATACAGCCTTCCCTGCTTCCCTTCATCCCTCCACTATTTAGTGAGCATGTTCTACGTCCCAAGAGCTGGTATGGAGTTGGGATACTGTGAAGGACAAGGCACACGGGCCGCTGACCTCACGGGACTTACATTCTAGAACATGAGCTGGCAAACTCCAGTCTGCGGGCCAGAAACCATCCCCCTGCGTATTCCTGTAAGGTCCAAGAGCCAAAAATGGTTTCTACGTTTTTAAAGACCTGTTTCATTTCTCATCAGAAGGAGACTATTTCCTGACACATGAAAATGGTATGAATTTCAAATTTCCGCGTCCACAATTAAGGCACTAGAATATGGCCACCTCCCTTCCCTTTCACGGTGCCTCGCCGGGCGCTCTCGCGCTACCACGGCAGAGATGAATCAGTGTGACAGAGACCGTATGGCCGCAGAGCTTAAAACTTGTTTTATTTGACCCTTTACTGAAGAGGTTTGCTCTTTAGAAGGCAGACTAAACAGGAAAATAAGATGATTACAGACTAAGGAAGACTCTGGAGGACATGGTCAGGGTGAGACTCAGGGAGGCCCTGACAGCAGGGGTCAGGGAAGGCATCGTGCAGAGATGGACTCCTCTCCCTGAGGGGGACAAACAATCAGCTGATGAAGGCCCACGGGGACCAGAGCTGCAGGCAGTAGAAATGGCAAGTACGGAGCCCCTGTGGCGTGAAGGGCCAGGGAAGGATGTGAGCCGAGGAGTGTGGGAATGCGCAGGGGGCAGGCTGGGAGAGTTGGGGAAGGTGAGGTGGGAGAACACCCATCGCCCAGGAGCAGGGCTGGAACCACGGGGGGCCCGGACCACCCCAGGCGCCCAGGAACGGAATGAAGGGGGCTCACGCCAGAGTGGTGGTGTGGCAATGCAGATTCTGGACAGAATCAAGGCCCACGAAACTGAGCACTGACCTGGTGGCGGGGAAAGGGCAGAAGCGCGGGTGGGGCTGGACCTCTGGCTCGTGCTGGGCAGGTGGTGGCTCTGTTGCTGAGAGGGGCAGGGATGGGGAGGGAGTTTGCCGAGGAGTTGGGGAGACATCGGAACTCGTCTTCAAAATATCCAAGGAGCCTGCTTCCTCCTCTCTGCCTGCCTCTTTACCTACTTGTGATCTCTCTCTCTCTCTCTGTCAAATAAATAGAATCTTTAAAAAAATAAAATAAAATAAAATATTCCAGGAAAGATGTCAAACGGGGGTTGGAGCTAAGGATCTTGATCTCCGGGAAGAGTCTGGCGATGGAGATGGGAAATCTGACAAACCTACCCTCTGAAGCCATGTGTTTAACAAGACTCATCCTGAAGATCCTACCCATGAATTGGCCACGTGCCTGCCCACAGGCCACGGGACTTCTGTGGCAACCAGTGCCAGATGGTCTAAGTATGTCCTCCCTTCCAACCAGATGAATGCTCCGTGCATATCCGTTTGACCATCTGACAACCATTGATGAGCACCTTTTAGTCCCATTATCTCAAGTCACACATGTCAGTCACTCCATAAGGTCCCCTGGCAGGAGGCAGCGTTCCTGGAGAGGGGGGGACAAGCTTTCATTACAAGAGGTCACCACACCCCATTATCCAGGGCTCATGAAAAATGTTTCCTGCTCCACTTGAAGCAACTCGGGGCCTGTGAAAACTCACCTCCTGCTTTCAGCAGAAGAGCTCAGCTGGGAAATGCCTGGGTAGTTAGGGAGACAAGGCTCCAGACTTCTAGGAGCACTGGGACTTCTTTGGGTCACTGAAAAAACTATTAGCAAGGTCACCTCTCAGGGTCCACTGGCGCTGGCACTCCATCCCCTTGGCAAGCCCCACCTTGTAAGTATGCAAGCATAAAATCACCCAATTTGTACCCTGGAGAGCCCCTCCACACTATTTCACGCTGTGAGCGCCTCCCCGAGTCAGTTTGATCGCAGTGTTCACCAGCTCCCAAGGTCTGGTGCAAGGCCAAGGCACTAACACTCCCACTTGGTGGCACTCAGTGAAGATATTCCAAGTACCAGGAAAACCTTCAAGGGACGGTCTTGACAAAATTCAAGATTTAGGAACTGCCATGGAAACACCACAGCTCAAAATAAGAAGCTGAGTTTCCTGCATTGCTCCTTCCAGCATCAGACTGTCTGGGCACAGAGCACCCCCTCTCTGGGTCTCAGGCACCCCACCTGTACCAGGAAGGAGCATATTCCCTATTTCAGAGACATCCAATGAGCCCTTGGACCTGGGGATACGGACATGGGTAGACAGGTGCCTGCCATCCAGGAGACTGGAGTCTAGGTCGGATCTTTGCTCCCGGTGGCACGGATGCCAAAACCACAGCCACGGTCCACAATTTACACTCCACACTTGGTGCTCTCGGTGCTAAGCCCATGACCTGAATGACCTCATTACACTCAGCAATCCCCTGAAGGGGGCACGTCCCTACCCCATTTTAACACGTGAGAAACTGAGGTCTAGAGAGAGTAAGCAACTTGCCCGGCGAGGTCACGTACACAGCAGGTAAGAGGCAAAGCCAGGACTCGATGCCAAGCAGGTGAGATTCCAGTACGTTTGCTCTCTTCAACACCTGGGGGACTTCTCGGTCAGGGGCAGCTTCCCAGGGAGGGTTCATCTTGCCATTTCAGTGCCAGCTTTCAGCCAGCCCGGGACTGGGGACAGCGGCTGCTTTATCAGTTTTCAGGCCGCTGTGCTCTCTTCCCTTTCTCAGGGTCTCTAGCTCTCAGCTTCCCCAGAAGCAGCTCCAGATAGAGCCTCAGACGCCATCAGGGGCAAATCCTCTCCTTCTTACAAGTGGGAGCAGTTGGGGCAGGGAGCCCGGGATGACTTGGTCAAAGTCTCTCCAAGACTGAGCAGGAGAGCCATAGCTGGATCTCCGTGGAGCCCAATGTCACGGTCAGTTTCTTCTCCGCTACTGCTCTCAGGCTTGGTCTTGCCTTTTAATGAGGGAGACAACTGGGGCTCAGATGAATGAATTGGCTTAACCAAGGTCCCCCAGCCAGAAAGTGGCAACATGAGGACTAGAAGCCATTTATTGCTGGAGGCAACATGGAGACCAGGTGAGAGCAGGGGCTTTAGAAGCCGCGGGAATTGAGACTGGTTCTTCCCATCCATGTGACTTAGGCAGTTGACCAGACATCTCCTCATTATAGCGACCCCTCTCATCAGTCTGTTGTGAGGATAAGCAAGACTGACACACACAAGGGGTTAAGCATGCTGCCTGGCAAACAGCAACCCTCACAAATATTTACTGAGTACCTACTATATACCAGACCCAATGTCAAGTGCTTCTATTTTTTCTAACAACCTACTGCATAGGTCTTATTATCCCACTCTTCACATGGGCAAATTGTAGTGTCATGTACCACAACTGCTTACCTGTGAACTGGTGAAGCTAGGATTCCAGCCTGTGAAGTTTGGCTCCAGAAGTTGGAACTCTTCCTTGTCCAGGTCTTCTCCCGTCTGCACCTGCTTTCCTTCTTGTAGTAAAACAGGACTCAGGAAGGCAGGAGGCACTGTTCCAGGGCTGACAGGAGATTGAATGCCTCCCAGCCCACGAGGTCTCAGCAGCCCAGAGGGAGAAAAAGGCTGGGTCCCCATTCCATAGTCCATGGTCGGGAAACCCACTCGGGGAAAAAGTCAGTTGGCCAAGCTTTGTGGTGTGGCCCACATCTGGGGAGAGCCCTGCTTTGGCGGTTCCCACAGAAGCAGATTTTCATGGATTGAAAGACCTGTGCCCAGCCTGGCCTTCCTCCACCCAGTGATGGGCCAGGTTAGGAGGGGTCCACCCTGTTCACCCTAAGTGACAACTGGGTACTCAGAAATTACAGGACCAGATCATGTACAACAACCAAGTTCGTCCACCATGTCTTCTTCATTTGGCTTCCTTCTAGTGGCTTTTCCCTTCTTCAGAGGTAAATTATGCTATGGCTGTTCTTCCAGTACATTCCACTCTTCTGCTGACTTGCTCAGGCTCTCGGCTCATGAATGTACATTAGAATCAGGAGAGAAGAGAACCGCAGGAGGGTCTTCTCTTCCTCATTGAAATACGCTTGCATCACATTTCCCTAAAAAGGAAGAAAGGGGCACAAATGTTAGATCTTCACTTTTCTGACTTGATTTTTCCCTTCCAGTGTCCTTACTAAGAGTGAAGTAATCTGCTCGAGCAACTGCTCCCACGACTCCAATCTCACCATCACAGGGTGTGCACAAGCACCTCCCAGATAGCCACTCGTGCAGAACACACAGAAACACAGGGAGGGTGGAGATCACCTGAATCACATGGGACTTGGAACCAGTAACCTCCCGGGGTGATGCCAATGCTCAGATGCTCTGCCTACCGCCACAGCATCATCCGAAGTGGGTAGGATGGGATAAGCATCCCTCTCATGGGTGAGGAATTTGCCAATAATAACAGTCAAGCCCTGTAAGTCTACAAATAACTCATTGAGTCCCTACAATAATCATGTGAGGCGGGTACTAGTATGCTTCTATTACAGGGAGGACTGAGCTAAGTCACAGAGAGGTTAAGTAAATGATTCAAGGTCACACAGGTAGATCATAGCAGAGCCCAGACCAACAGGCTCCAAGCAGTGCAGCCTCTCTAAGGTAGTCCAAGAAGACAGTGACCTACCCACAAGATATGAACTCATGACTCAGAACCCAGCCTGTGATATTACCAACCAAGAACACTGGGTTTAGTGTTCAGAGTCAGCTGATCTGACGGAACTGCGCCAGATGGGAAATGCCGCTCCCCGTCTCCCCAACGTTCCCTATTGCACCCTTCCCGTTGCCACCAAAGTCCATGCTATCTCTTCTTCCAGACCTTTGAGCCCTCCTGTTCCTAAGCTTGGTACACACATACCTTCCCCTAGGCCTGGATCGCCCCTACTGACCCTTTGAAACTGAACTGGACCTTCCCTGCACCCTTGACTTTCCACATCTGATTTTTGTGCCCCTCTTGCAAGCACACATATCAAACCCAGCCCCCCCGTCTCTGCAGATATCACAGTAATTCTGGGTGGGGACAGGCCTATGCTGTCCAATTCTAGACTGTCAGCTATGAGAGGGAAAAGATAACTCTGTACTTGGCATGTCACAACATCTCAATCAAGCTCAATAGTAACTAGAATTTAAGGGGTAGATGGAACTTGTCTCTGTCCTAGCATACCCTAGGCAGAGGATTCATTCAGTCTTCTTTCAGCTCCTCTAGGGTACCATGCTCTCTCCCACCACTGGACCTTTGCACATGCTATTCCTAATTCTTAAACACTCTCTAATACCCTCCTTTTTCATCTTGTCTCCTGTCTCCTAGCCTAGGTCAGGTTGACTTGTTTCAAGGTCTCAGAGCCCCATGTACTTTTTTTCCTTTAAAGAAGTAGTTCCCCAACAGTGATTCCTGGACCCCTAGGAGGTTCCCAAGACCCTTTTGGGGAGTCTGTGGGATCAAAACTATTTTTGTAAATCACTAAGCATTAATAAATATAGTATAACTGAAACTAATATGTTACATGTCCCTTACGTCGCAATTAAAAAAATACAATACAAAGTAAATCATAGTAGATAATCAATAAATACTCAGAAAATGAGCAAACCCCTTACTGATGGGTCTGAAGGTCAAGCGCATACCTGAGACAAAACCACCATGGCAACGCCAATTCTAAATGCCACGCTTGAGAGGGGGCTGCGGAAGGCTCCTCCTTGGGGAGATAAGGAGAAGAGAAGGAACGCAGGCAGCCGCTCCCCGGGGACAGGGTGCCCACTGGCCAAAATCTCTGGGCCCAACACAGTACTATAAATGCATAACTTCCCACTTGGCTCTGCATTTTTCCAGTTTCTTGCAAACGCATCTGGAACATATTAGAAAGGGGTCAGACTGGTTTGGAAAATGTTTGGGTAACTCTGGACATGGGAGGTGGAGCCGAAAACCTGTAGGAAAGAACATGACCCCCAGACAGAGTTCACGGTTATGGCCAGAGAACTGGGGCCTGCCAGTCAAGGACAAGCTCCCCGGGCCTCCCCAACTCTTGCCCTACCCTTCTGGATGCCTCGGACTCCACCCCCTCAGAGACCCCCTTTCATAACTTGCTTTGGTCGGAAGACATCCCTCCACGCCCTCCACCGCTCTCCGTCTCCTGTTGCCTCTCCTGACCCAAACCACAAACTCAGTCCAGGCCCTGCTCCATGAATAATAATGGCAATGACAGTCATAGTAACCCACAAATTATTTCTAACCTACTGAGCCCTCGTGTCCCAGGTAGAGAGTTTTACATACATCCTCTCATTTTATCCTTTGAACAAACCTGCAAATCACACATATTCCTGTTCCTACGTCATAGAGAAAGAAGCTGAGGGGCAGAAAGATGACCTAGCTCTGCCACAGGCATAAAGCCTAAAATCTAACCCAGAATGATCCATCACCAAAGCTTGTTTCCTGACACACACGCTATCCACGGCCCACCAGTATTTCAGGAACATAAAAGAGGCGGTGTAGAAGCCAGTCCCTTTTCTCCCAAATCAAGGAGACGCAGAGGAGCTAAGAGGAACTCGAAAGCAGAGGTGAAGTTCCCATTTACGGCACCTGCTCACCTGTGCCAACAAGCCCCCTTTTTTTTTTAAGATTTTATTTATTTATTTATTTGACAGAGAGATCACAAGTAGGCAGAGAGGCAGGCAGAGAGAGAGGAGGAAGCTGGCTCCCTGCTGAGTAGGGAGCCCGATGTGGGCCTC
>LNAC01000358.1:153331-179973 GCA_002007465.1 Ailurus styani
CCAGCCGCACTGTCCTCCTAAGGCCTGCCCCCGCCCCTCCCTTGCTCCAGAGCTCCCCAGGGCTCCCCATGACAGCTCACATCCACCCGAAGTCACTCTCCCCAGCCTTCCAGGCAGCCCTGATGGATTCACTGGCCCTGTGCTGACCTTAGCTGGTGACCTTGGGAGCCATCTCCATCCTCTTTCATCCCTTCCGCCTTCCTGGCATGCTACCTGGGCAGGGCAGAGAACAACCCCCTCCTGCCCCCACTCCTCATGGTCTTTTACCTTTAGAAGTTTGCACGTAATTACTCCTTCCCTCCTCTTTAACGACTCCTGGCTCCTGGGGAGCAGGGAACATGGGCCCAGACTTGCCCTCCTTCTGGGGCTGGTTGCTGCCCAGCCACACCCACTTCGCCCTAGGGCTAATGCCCGACAGGTGGGGGCCTCCCGAGCCCAGCCCATCAGTCATGCTGCACACCTGTCGGGCACTGACACCCAGGCAGAGTGATGGGGACCGGATGCTCCCTGCTCCCACAGCTTCTCCTCGGGAGCTCCTTTGCTGGCGACCATCTCCCTGCTTGCTCTCCTTCAAGTATTCAGGCTCCTCCTCTTCCAGGAAGCTCTCTCCCACCACCCCAGGCTTCCTTCCCTTCAGCCCAGCAACGCCCACCCTTCCGGCTCTTAGTAACTCCAGAAGCACTCACCACCGGCGCAGAAGGAAACCCCTACTGTCTGCAGTCAGATGCTCTCCAAGCACCTTCACCTGTAGCATTTAATCCTTGCAGCAATTCCATGTCACAAGAATCACGCCCAATTTACAGTTGAGAAAACTGAGGCTGAGTGTTAGAGGATACTGCTCAGGATCAGGCCGAGCCAGGATACGAAGCCAACAAGTCAGTCTGTAAACTTCTGTGCTCTCCTATGTGTTGTCAGAAGAGCACAGACAGACCAAGTTTTGAACCCCAACTTTATCATTTTCAAGGTCCGTGGCTTTGTGCAAGCTTCTTAGTCCCTCTCTGCATCAGTTTCCTCATTTTTAAAATGGCAGAGATTATCTCAGAGCTGCTGTGAAAATTAAGTTGAGCAGGGACTGCATTTAAAACAATGCTAGTGAGGAACCTGGCTGGGTCAGCTGGTACAGCACATGACTCTTGATCTCAGGGGTGTGAGCTCAAGCCCCACCTTGGGTATAGAGATTACTTACAAATAAAATCTTTTTTAAAAAATGAAATAAATAAAAGCATGCTAGAAGAGGATCAGTGGCAGTGGAAGCAAGGTCAAAGTGATGCCATTGCTGAAAAGGGATGCAAGCCAGGGAGGGCAGACCACCTCTAGACCTGGAAAGCGCAGGCACAGACTCTCCCCTCGAGCCTAGAGGGGATGCAACCCTGCCACCTTCGATGTGAGCCATGAGACCCACTGTCAGGCTTCTAGTCCAACCGGCAGAACTGTAAGAGAATACATTTGAGTTGCTTTAGGACAGTTAAAAACACAACCAGTGCCTACCAGTGCCATGTAGTAAGTGCTCAATATGCTTTAGCTGTTGGTACTGAGGAGCCTGTCTTGTTCTCCACTAGGCTGGGAGCTCCTGGACTGAGGGACATGTGCCATGGGCCATTCTTGGTCTCCCGGTCCCAGTCCACAGTGATGGTCTTGAGGGTGCCGTGAGGATGAGAGTGAGAGGGAGGGGGCCGGGAGGACATAGGTGTTGTAGACTGAATGTTTGTAACTCCCATTCCTATATTGAAACCCTACCCCCCAACATGATTGGGAGGTAATCAGTGTTATATGGGGGCAGGAGAGTGGGACCCTCTTGATGGGATTAGTGGGCCTCTCCTTCTCTCCCTGCCCTCCCTGTCATGTGAGGACACAGTGAGAAGGTGGCGGTCTACAAGTTGGGAAGAGAGCCCTCCCCAGAAACTGACCATGGGGGCACCCTGATCTCACCCATTCAGCCTCCAGAATTATGAGAAAATAAACTCCTGTTGTTCAGCCACAGGTCTCTGGTATTTTGTCATGGCGTCCTGAGCAGACTGAGGCAGGAGATCAGGCTGCTTTCACTCCTCATTTAGAAAAGCCCAGAAGACGAGGAATGGCCCAGCCCAGCCTCACAGGAATCTTGAGAGCTCAGTGCTTCACGGCACAGAGACCCTCGTAGTCAGCACGGGAAGATAGTCTTCTCTCCACATCTCTTGGACCTTTCAACCAAGAACAGAACTGGGCTAGAACAGCCTATGTGTGAGAAACAAGCCCAGGAGCCCTCATCTGGACACCAGCCAGGTGGGGTGTTCTCCCTGAAGTCTTCACATTGTGGAGTCCAGACCACGCTTTAAAACACAATCACCGGGCGCCTGGGTGGCTCAGTGGGTTAAAGCCTCTGCTTTCGGCTCAGGTCATGATCTCAGGGTCCTGGGATCGAGGCCCGCATCGGGCTCCCTGCTCAGCAAGGAGCCTGCTTCCTCCTCTTTCTCTGCCTGCCTCTCTGCCTACTTGTGATCTGATCTCTCTCTCTGTGTCAAATAAATAAATAAAATCTTTTAAAAAATAAAAAATAAAAATAAAACACAATCACCATGGAGGACATTAGGAGAAGGAAAAGAAAAGCGAACTGGGGGAAATCAGAGCAGGGAGATGAACCATGAGAGACTGTGGATTCTGAGAAACAAACTGAGGCTTATGGAGGGGAGGGGAGAGTGGGGGATGGGTGAGCCTGGTGGTGGGTATTAAGGAGGGCACGGATTGCATGGTGCACTGGGTGTGGTGCATAAACAATGAATCGTGGAACAGTGAAAAAATTAAATTAAATTAAATTTAAAAAAAAAAACACAACCAACATGACACAATTCCTTTTCCTGACCCCAAAAGGAAAAGTACACATTGCAGGCATGTTTTCAGGTGTAAAAAAGAAAATGCGTGTTAATCCTACCATCCAGAGAAAACAGGCTATTAATATTTTGTGCATTTCCCCCAATCTTTTTAGGCCCTGTATAAAGAGGGAGACCTCTAAGATTCTCCCATAGCTGAGCTTGGGCTATAGATATGCTTCTGTGACCTGCCTTCCCCCTTCAATCTTCAATCAGAACTATTTTCCGTTGTCACTAAATTTCTTTGTAAACAACATTTGAAGAGTCAACATTTCATCATCCAGTGGTACATAATTTATGTAACCATTTCCCTACTGTTAGACATCGAGATGGTTTCTAACAGCACACCACCATAAATAATGCCGTGAGGAAAAAGACCCTACATAAATTTTTATTCACCTGACTACCCCGACCATGTCCTTCTGATGGATTGCTGGTCACAAGATGGTGGACATTGCCCACGTGAGCTGCGTTATGACTCACAACCCACCCTGTGTGGCAGAAGTATGGGAGCGTCTGCCTCACTACATCCTCACCAGCACTGAGTATTATCTCTTTTCAATATTTTGATCACATACTATAATATCTGTTAATTTCTTTAAGTACTAGTGAGAAAGAATCAGCACAGGTTTTGATAATTTGGTTCTAGAGAAAAAAACAGGTCAGAGAAGTGTTCTACTGAATTGGCACCAGCTGGAATTATATATTTGTTTTCAAGAAAGGCAGTATCACGATATTTAACTGCACTTTGTGATTCTCACTTGTGGGTGGCAAAATAAGTAATGTGGACGTTTGAACACCCTGGTGTTGGGAACAGATAAGCAAATGGGGAGGTAAATACCAATATTTATTGAGTGCTTCCCAGGAAGCTGTTCTTAACATGCAATGGTATGTTAAATCTTAAATTCTATAAAGTAATGTTATTTCTAGCTCTATAGACAGGGAGGGACCGAGAGCCAGAGAGTGTTCATTGGTGACCTGGATGACTCAAGCAGTAGCGGGGTATGGAGATGCCAATGCAACCTTGTTCTTTCCACTCCCCCACTCGGGCTACAGCACAAGCCCAGGCAGCTTAGTCTGAGGGTCAACTCTTCCATTTAGGATGAAATACCTCATACCACCTGCTTATTTACTAGATTCTTCAGCAAACTCTTTCCCATAGAATAGGAGAAAGACCTCATTTATCAGTTACCCAAATTATCATTGACTGAAAACAGCCATGAATCACAAACAACCTTATACATTGGTATGTATTGCATTCCTTAAAATGCATATGAAAGTTAAGTGTAAAAAAAGAAAGACTCCAACAAAGAAGGAATATGTCTTATCAAGGAATTATATTCAAAGAGAGATAAACACAAAACAAAAATCCATACTTCAGGGCTGTGAATGACTTATGATAGTCACCCTGGTCATTCTTAGACGTGGGCATGCTTACTGCCAACACGCCAACACATACAAGACACTAGTTCACAGGAAATAAAAATCCATTTATCTGCAATAATTATGTACTGCACATCTGAGTGTATTCTGAAGTTGCATTCAGAAGATAGAAAACTCAGTGTACCTGGGTCTAGTTCAGCAGGGAATCTGGTTCACCTTCTCCCTCCCCACCCCCAAGCACACATTATCTCTCTCTCCAGTAAATAAATAAATAAATAAAATCTTTAAAAAAAAAAAAGATGGAAAACTCTGATTTTAGTTTAGGGAAGAGGAACATATTTATTGGTGGTTTTCTAGAAGGGGCCAGTGCAGATCCCAGTGAAGAACGGAACAGGAGTCTGCTGGCACTAATTTAATGCTTTTTACCAACTATTTTGAAAAACTGGGCAAGAAAAGAATTGATTCTCCATCTTTCTTTTCTTGATAAAGTGAGCTTTATTAAGCTATATCCCTTTTAAGAATACGAGACGGGAAGCATCGATATATTCCTCTAAATGGTTAGCCAGGGAACTTGGAAAGTAAGTGCCTCGTATTTCAGGCTGAATCTTGCCTTTTCCTTGTGAACCAAGCCTGTCTGTTTGTCTGCCAGCCTTTTCTCCTTTCTTCCTTCTCTCCTTCCTTCAACTTCTTTATTATGAATTACAAATGGAAATACAGCATTTTGGTACAAAGCCCCAAATCTTCAACGCAATTTATAAGCTCTTCATGACCCCCAGCTGACCTTTGCAGTCCAGTCGACCACCACCACCTCATTTTCGGTCTTCTTGTCACATGGGCCACCTTTCTGGTTCTCAGAGATGCTATTTCACCACAGGACCTTTGCACGTGCTTTTTTTGTCTTAATGCCTGGTATGCTCTCCCCTGATTCCTCTCCTCTCAGCCCTGCCTTTGCCAACATCCTTCCCACTCACTCATCAAGCCTCAGTTTAATCTTCAGCTCAATTTCCATTTCTTTGAAGGAAACCTTCCCTGATTTCCTAGATTGGGTCAAGCTCTTCATTATAAACTCCCAGAGCACTCCAAGTCCTCCCTGTCAGTTACCGCACTTCCACATGTATTTGTGGGATAGTTTCTTTGGCTGTTTTTCTGATTATCTGGCGAATCCTACAAGACAGAGTCTACGCTGACTCATCCCTGATGCCTCGGTATCTAGCACTGAGCTTGGCTGTATGCATTTTGCCAAATGCAAGGAATGGATAAAGAATTGTGATTTTATACTCAGGAAAACTTCCACTCAAGATTGCTGGTCAAATGAAAACATTTCCAACAAAATGAAAACTGAGGCAATTCTCAGCATCTCACTGTGGAACTTCTAAAGGCTGTACTTCAGTCACTAAGGAAAATGAGTTCAGATCAAAGATCTAAGGGACAAGATGTTGGCAAATAGGTTAGAAAATCTATGGGCCACCTGGGTGGACCGGTCAGTTAGGAGACCGGTTCTTGGTTTCAGCTCCGGTCAT
The DNA here is from genome assembly GCA_002007465.1 of Ailurus styani. Classification (NCBI taxonomy): domain Eukaryota; kingdom Metazoa; phylum Chordata; class Mammalia; order Carnivora; family Ailuridae; genus Ailurus; species Ailurus styani. The sequence goes on from LNAC01000358.1 coordinate 159,081, forward strand.
GATCTTGGGATCATGGGATCACCCCACATTGGGCTTCATGCTCAGTGGGGAGTCTGCTTGAGATTCTCTCCCTCTGCCTCCTTCTGCCCCTCCCTCCCCTGGCTCCTGTGCTCTCTTTCTCTCTCTCTCCTCTTTCTAAAATAAATAGATAAATCTTTGAAAAAAAAATCTACACACACATTGACTATGTAAAATAATCATTACAAATGTCTACTTTTGGGTATTAAAACAACTAATATACTGGTCAAACAAGAGCATTTACATTAGGAGGAAGGCAATTGGAATTAAAATAATCCAAGAACCTCTCCTTATTTAAGCAGAGAATGGAGGCATTGATTAACATTAGGTTCTATTAAGTGTAAACATTTAGTTATCTAGGGTATCCACATTTAAAAATTAGAGGGACAATATAGCTTGCAAAACAAAAAGGAGGATAAATGGAATGAGGGAAAGGAAACAAAAATTGTCCAAAAGAAGAGAAAGGAAGATAAAAGAAATAAAAAGTAGGGCACATACAAAGCTCAAAATATATCAAGGGTCAGAACCAATATAATGAATAAAACTTTTTAATTAAAAGCTAGAGATATAAGAAGATGAAAAAACTTAAAGACTAAAAAAAAAATCCCAACTCTAGATGTTTAAAAGAAACACTCACAACCTAAAGACATAGAGTAGTTGAATAGAAGGATCAAAAGAGCAAAATACCAACCCCCAAAAAACAATGGTAGCCATATTGATGCCCGACCCAGTAGACTTGGAGGTTCAAAGCATTGCTAGCTTTAAAGATACCGTATAATAAGGAAAACCTCCTTTTGCAGAAAGATGCTAAGTGAAGAAATGGGTGTGATGCTGTCAATTCATTTACACCTTCAAGTCATTGGGAAAATACATTCATAGAAAGGGGCACTCTGTCCAAACCAGGGGGCACTCACCCATTGGCTGAGGATGCATGGCCATGCTAGGGGCATGTGAACCCCCATACCACTTGAGTCAAGCAGAAAGACCTCCCCAAGCTCCCCAGGGCTTTGTTTCCTTCCACCGCTGGCCAAGTCATCTGACTCCTGCTACTGTCCCACACAGGTCCTCAACTGTCCCACTGAATTCCATGGACCTGAATGCCACATAGCTTACGCATCAGTGGTCCCTCCTTCTTCCAGCCCCAGGGCGGATACCTAAAGGGACCCAAATGCTCTGTGCCAAAGAACTCCTTTCTGGTTCTCTCTCTTCCCCAAACTTTACTGTGTAAGTCCGAGCTAGATTTTTTCTTCAATCATTCATTCATCCTACGTTTTTGCACACATACCAGGCGCCAGGCACTGTCTGAGCTACACCGGAAAAACTTCTTGAAAGCTCCCGTCTGACTCAGTAGCTAGCCTAGAAAATCCTGCTGCTATCACCGCCTGGGGAGGGAGGGGTGTGATACCAACTTCCAGACTGCTGGGCAATCTTTTACCCTTGGAAACCAAAGCTGTCCCAGCTTCAAGCACACCGGTAGCCCTCGGTTACCCTTTCCCTCGATTCGCAAGAGGTCATTTCACACATGTCAGTCCTTATTTCACCTCTCCATTTTTTTTTATAAATGACCTTTAGGGGCACCTGGGTGGCTCAGTAGGGTAAGCGTCTGCCTTCAGCTCAGGTCACGATCCCGGGGTCCTAGGATCCAGCCCAGCATCTGGCTCCCTGCTCAGTGGGGAGTCTGCTTCTCCCTCCCCTTTTGCCCCTCTTCCTTCCTTGTGTGCTTGCTCGCTCTCTCTCTCTCAAATACATAAACTCTTTTTAAAAATGTTTTAATTAATTATTGCTAAAATGTATTTATTTTAATTATTTATTTAATTAATTGCCAAAAATTAATGTCCATCACGGAAAAATTAGAACCTAAGATGAATAAAATTTAAAAATTGATCCTGCCATTTACAGATAATTACTGCGAATGATCTTTGGTGTACTCTGTTCAGGCTGTTTTCTCTCTCTCTGTCTCTCACACGCACCAACCTTTTTGCCTGCCGATTTCCATTTTGAAGGAATATTTTGTCTGAGGGCAAAATGTCGGTGAAGACCCTTGCATACCACCATGCCAGGCACTTGGAGCACCCCTTAAAAATCACATGTTCTCTGAAATAACTACCAGTTCTTCATTGATAATTGGCAAAATCAACAGCACACCAAATAGTAAGAGAAATACCTTTAAGCAGTGGCCCCCTGCCTCCAAAAGTAGAAAATCGAGTTCTTTGTATTAATTTTCTATAAACCTAGGATGGATAGCCTTGGCACCTGCTAGGCATCCCAAGAGAAAACACTGACGACAGCATGGCCCTTGCAGGCGAAGAGTCCGCGCTCTCCGGACACCTCCAAATCCTCTCCTCTCTTCATAAAAATTGTGGCAAGGACACTTAACAAGAGATCTACCCTTTTCACAATGTTTTGTGCATACAGCGCAGTGTCGTTAACTCTAGCCATGATGTTCTACAGCAGAACTCTGGAATGTACTCATCTTGCATGACTGAGGCTTTATATTGGTTAAACAACTCCCAGTTTCCCCCTTCCTCCGTCCTCTGGCAACCACTCTTCTACTCTTTGTTTCTATGAATTTGACTGTTTGGGATCCCTCATGGAAGCGGGATCATGCAGTATTTGTCCTTCTGTGACTGGTTTATTTCACTTGGCATAACATCCTTCAGTTTCATTCTTCTCGTCACCCCTGGCAGGATTTCCCTTTTTTAAGGCTGAATAATATCCCATTAGATGTATGTGCCACCTTGTCTTCATCCATTCTTCTGTTGATGGACATTGAGGTGGTTTCCTGTCTTGGCTGTTGTGAATAACGCTGTGAATAACACTGCAATTAGCAAGGGAGTGCAGATATCTCTTCGAGATCTTGATTTCAATTATTTTAGAAACACACCCAGAGGTAGGTTTGCTGGATCGTATGGCAATTCTCCCAGGCTTGAGCCAGGGAGTTGCAGTTCCCCGACTGCCCCTCGCCGGGCTGGTGGGACAATGGGCTGACAGGTGCGCCCATCAGACCCTCTGGCTCCAAACCCCGCATCCAATCTGACAGATTACTGGCAGGACAGATCATCGGGAGAGCTGGGACCACAGATTTCCAGATGGCTACTCCAAGGTCACTTGAGGAGCCTAGAAAAACACAGCTTCCCTGGACTCACTCCAAGACTAATGCATCTGAATATCCAAGAGCCAGCCCTAGAATCTGTATTTTATGAATATCCTAGCTGATGGCGGAGCTTTGTCAAATTTGGAAAGCGCAGCGGCGGGCAAAACCATGACTTTCTTGGATACCAGGAGACATCTCAACCTCTTCTGGCAAGCTTGTCTGGTGGTGTTGGATTCTGTGATTGCTCCGTAAAGACCTTTAACTAACACAACCCAGAGCCATCGGTGCTCCGAGCACCTGCCACATGACGTCCCTCCATTTTTACGTTTTGCATCTGTGTCTCTATGGCATATTTTCCCACCTCTGGGCATTATACATACACGGAAAAAAGGTCCACAGGACAAGGCAGCTGATCCGCGTGTTACAAATTCTACATTCTAGGGAAACTGTTCTCTGTAAGATGATTTTTCTGATTTAAATCACACTCGTGTTGGCCACAGGGGCTTGTGCTAAAGAAGGTGAGGGCCACTCTTTCTCCGTTAGGGGCGTTTGGAGCCTCTGGTGAGTGCGGGCGGGCATGGTTCTGGACCAGGGCTTCCAAGCGACCTTTCCTCCATGGTGGGAAGTCCTGTGGCCGCCCTGTCACTTTGGATATGTGGCTACTTGCAATGTGGCTCGTGCAACTGAGGAACTGGATTATTTTATCTTAATTAATTTCCACTTAAATAGCCACAGACGGCTAACAGCTCCTGTTTTGGCCAGTGCCAGCTGAGCCGGGCAGGGAACACCAGCTTCGTTCTACAGACTGATCCTCGGAGAGGGAAAAGGACATGCCTGAGGTCACGGAGTGAGACAGGGCGAGGATTCAAACCCAGATTCAATCCATGATACCTTAACTGCTTGCCACACACACACACAGACACACACACACGGTGTGTAAAATGTTGACAGGGGCTCAAATAAAACTGAACATCCCATTTCTGAGACATCGGCTCTGTTTTAGTTACAAAGCCAAAACAAAAAGGAAAGCCACGAAGCAGGGACACACACTATCAATCGGCCTCACCCTGTCGACAGGCCGGCCAAGGGATTTGGCTGTCTCCTCCGCCAGCTCTGGCTCGAGAGGGGCCTTGTGGTCGAGCATGTGTCACTGCGTGCCCGAAACTCCAAGCTCTCGGGGCCTCCCGGCCCAGAGCGATTGCGGGGGAGGGCGGCCAGGGGGCCCGGAGGCCGTCCCCGCATCTCCCAGGGTGATCACCGCGTCTGACAGGTCACCATCGGGCCACCGCGCCGATGGGGACAGCCCCCCCCCCGCCCTGGGAAGCGTCCCCGGCCGCCTCCTCGGCTCACCGCGCCCGGGGAAAACTCGGTTCTAGCAGTTACGGTCAGCCATTTAAATCACATTACCCTGTAAGTGGATATACAAATTGTCAGCCCTAATGAAATTTAGGAGGAAGCGGCGGGAGGGGCGAAAACACTCAGAACTGGTTTCTTGGTTTTCGGACCCGGATTCAAGTGGTTTACACTCCTCGCTGAGAACGTGCTTGGAGTGCGGTTTTTCTGCCAGCTCTCGGAGGCTCCCGCGGGGAAGCCAGGGTCGCGTCTTCTCCCCCGGTTCACCCTGAAACTGCACCGCAGGGCCGAGCCCCTGGCCGACGGGGGGCTGCCCCCGGCCGCAGGGGGTCGTCCTCATCTCTGCACCCCACCGAAGGCCTGGCGCTCGGAGGCTTCCGGGAAACGTGGAATGACGGAGGCAGAGCACACAGCCCCCACGCACAGCCTGGGTCGTGAGAGTCAGAGAGGCCCTAGGAAAGGAAATCCACGGGGCGACGCCAGAAATCCCCCCGCAGAGACTGCGGGGGCGGCGCGGGCGGGGAGAAGGGCCCCCTTTCGGGGTCTCCCCGCGGAGCCCTCGGGCTCCCGAGACGGTGCTCTGACCCGCGTGTCGGATTAACTAATGAATTCTCTGCCACTCAAGAATCGATCAGGCTTCTCTCTCCGCGGGGGCAGGAGGGCTCGTGGAGGAAGACAATACTATAATAGCTTCCATTTAAGAGTGTGGTTACCCCGCGTGCCTGACCCCGCGCAAACACTTGGCCCCGTAATCCTCCCCAAACCCCTGCTCAGTGGATAGGGTTTGCCCCCTTTACAGACGAGGAAATGAAAGCTCAGAAAGGTCCAGAAACTTGCCTAAGACTGTGCAGGTGTTTCTGATTCCACAGCTCACAGTTTCCTCCTATCCTCCCCTCCCCCCACCCCATGCGGGTGAGGCGCCTGTGGATGCGGGCGGGCGTGGGGGTGTGTCCTGGAGGGAGATGTGCCAAAGAGAAGCTTTCCCGGCTTCACGGGGCTGCTGGGCCCAGGCAGCCGGAGCCAGCTTTCATTTGCTTTCCTTTTACTCCCAAACATCAGGCCGCGAAGTCCTGTTCTCCACCTTGGCATAGAATCTACTTTCGGGGACGAGACGTGGCTCTGCAGGAAATCAGACTCACTCCCTCGTGGGACCCCATCCAAACCGAGGTGCCTGTGTCAGGGAGTGAGGCCCAGAGAAGGAAAGGAACGTGCCCCAAGTCACACAGCAAAGTGGTGGCCAGCGTGGGACCAGAGTCCAGACAGTGGAAGTTTTGCTGGGGTGCACTTCCTAAAGCCCAGCTCCAGGATTCTCCAGGGCTGGTGCACCTGCAGAGGGAATCTTTGCCTGACACCCACCAGGGCGTTCTGATGGCACAAGAACGAGACCTCTGAGATGGCCTCAACTTGAAAACTGGCACAAGTGACTCTGGGTCGGGAATGAAATGTTAGATTTCTAGCATGTCTAGCTTTCCCTCTGTCTCTTCCCAGCAACCCCCCGCCCCCGGGGCCGAGAGACCTGGCTTTGCTTCTTACCAGCGCTAGAGTTTGGGAAACATATTTAATCTGCCAAGGCTTCTCTTGCTCCTATAACGTAGAGACAGAAACCCTTCTTTTTGTCAGATGCTGAGAGCTCAAACAAAAGAAGTAAAAATATTATGTGCTTAACAAATGGGAGCAATTGCTAACAAGTCTGTGCTGTAACACAGATCTTCTGTGCCCACTTTGTGGACAAGAAGACTGAGGCCCAGAGGAAGCTCAGTGGCTTGCCCAGGGGGGCATAGTTTGCTACGCACAGAAAGTGAAGTGGGGCGAAGAGTGTGCCTAGGATCCCCGAGTCCGGGCTGCTCTTCCCAGCCTCAGAATGGTGCTCTGTAAAGAGGAGGTAAGTCCCCACCCTGCTCACGTCATAGTCTCTCCTAAGACATGGGAACGCATTCTGCAGAGTTTCCCATGGATGGGGGAGGACTCGGCATGTCTGAGCTGAGGCTAAGCCCATCCTCTGACTCCCCAGCCTGAACCTGATGGAGAACCTTCAGGAGCCCCCTCCCAGTGCCTTGAAGGGAGCGCCCTGCAATTTGCTGAATCAGGGAGGCTCATGAGTCATTGAAAGCCAACAATGGAATGCGGCTGGTTTCTCCCCATGCCAGTGATCACCACCACCACCGTCACCCCTGCTACCACTTGAGTGCCTTCTTGGGGCCTAGTCATCTTCACCAACACTGTATAACCTTATCATACCTTCATGGCACCCATAAGAATACCGAATGAAGCTCAGAGAGGTAAGTAACTGGCCTAAGGACACACAGCTAAGAAAAGCAAAGCTTGGAGCCAGGCTTTCTGAACTCCAGATTCTTCGTCCTCTTGTCTGCACCTATGGTGGGTTTCAGGTGAGAGGTGAAGCACCTCCTACAGGGGCTACCACAGGAGAGAGGGGAGATAGACCACCACTCAAACACTCTGGAGTCTTGACCCATGGCAGAGACTGTTTGCAAAGCTACCATAGCAGCTGAAATCCCCCTTTGCAATGTGCTGTTGCCTGTGCTCTTATCCAGAGGGCTAGTCTGAGTCTCCACCTCTGTAAACACGGGCTCTCCCCGGGATGCTTGGACTCACAGTGCTGCAGAACGGATACAGTGTAACTTCTGAATTCAGGGCTCGAGGGGCCTTGAAGCTTCTTTTCTTAGCTTCATGAATGTGGCACCACAGCGTGAAGGAGCTCAGGCCGGCCTCCCTGGAGCTAAGAGAACACGAGAGAAAAGCCCTGGCAGCAGCCAGACCCAAGCACTGACATGTGAGTGAGGCTATGTAGGACTATCCAGCCTCTAGCCGACCTGCCAGGCCCCGAGTAAGGGCAGAGGAACCCCGGCTAACCTGGTCCAAGCTGTTGACCCACAAGATCACAAGTCATTCAGCAAAAAAGTCTTAAAGGGAGTGACTTGATTTCTCCTGGCCTCAGTTTTCACATCTGTAAAATGGAGGGATATCCATATCCATCTTTGATGAGCTTGTTATGAAGAGTGAATGAGATGAAGCCTATGAATCGAATCTCAGGCTGAGTCTGGCACAGAGTTAGCAGCATCACCGTCAAGGGGTCACCATCAGTGTGCGCATGTCCGGTCCCGGCGTCTGAGGTGTGTGGCCATGAGGAGAGCCCTTTGGTGGGTGGAGGGAGTGTGTATATAGAGGGCAGCCCTGGGACAAGAGGGCGAGGTAGAACTTACAGCAGGTCAACTAGTGGAACAGAGGTTGGCAAGCATGTGGCTAGAATCTTCTCTGTTATAGAGACTTTAAGGCCATCCCAAATTGGGCTAGAAGCCCAGGATTGGAGGGTTTTGAGCCAAGGCAATGCAACACCAAAATGTCCCCAAGATCATGAAATCCTTCAGGGTCCAAGATCTAAGGAGCTGAGGAGGCAGATGTCTCCACAGGGTCACTAAAGCTCAGTTCTGACCATGCCCCACCCCTGCTGAAGATCTTCCCATGATTCTCCATCCCCCCTAAGAAAGATATCTAGGCCCTGCCTACCTGTAGTGTGAGCTGCAGTGCACCCCAACCTCCACCCCCACCATCCCGCTTCCCCTTCACAAGCTGGCATAACCCTCGAATCACAGTTCCTTGGATGGAACACATCTTCTCCTACCTCCGGACATTTGCATAAGCAGTACTGTCCTCTTTGTCTGCTGTTACCCATGCTTCTCCCACTTAAGCTAGATACCCCCCTACTTGCCTTTAAAAGCTCAGCTAAAACATCTCTTTCTCTAGGGAGCACCCTTGAAATCCAAGTCCTGGTTCGACTGTCCCCCCTGGACCCCCTCTGGCACCCCATCCTTCCCTGATCTCATGTCATCGTGACTCCCCGTCACTCAGGGAGGGCTGGACTATGTTTGCTTTGCGCACCTCTGTCACCTGTCACCTAAGTCAGTGCCCAGCATACAGTAAGTGTTCCTCAAATATCCCTTCCTACTGAGTAAGTGATAATGAAGTAAATGAGTTGGAAGGGTCCTTAGAGAAAAAACAACAAAAAGGAAATCAGAGACTCAGCAAGGGGAAGAGATTTGCCCCAAATCACACACAAAGCTATGTGAGAAGCAGGAAAACGCCCCACCTTTACTGAAAGAGGCCTATTTTCTCAGATGGCTGGGAGGGACCCTGGTTGATGGAGGGAGGAGCCCTCCTTGATAATGAACGTGGATGAGTCAGGACATGTCTCAGCTTCCCGGGGGATGCTGTTCTCCAGGTGAAACTGCATGCTTCTCAGGGGCCAGTGTCCTCTGGGCGTGGGATGGAAGATGTGCAAGGGACCTTCCCAATCTGTGACTCTTCTGCCCAGGGACCCCCACTGTGTTCAAGGACTCAGTGACGGACCTGGGTCCTGACTGCAGGAGCGTGACAGTTGGACCGAAGTACCAGGAGAAGCAGAGTGCTGGATAGCGAGACTACTTGCTGTATCAAATTCCAAGATGCCTGTCAGTTGATAGAAGTTTATAATTTAGTCGTGTAACAGTGTAAAGAAGGCGTTTCTGGTGAATGCATGGCTTGCTTTCTTGCCCTGGCTCCATCAACCCCTAGCACATCAGAGCCCGCGGCTCCCAACCGGTGGAAGGGAAGGATGCCACAGAGAACTCATACCGGCTTCTCAAAAACTCCACGCTCCAAAACCAACCGACGTCACCTCTGTTCACGGCCCATTGTTAGAAACTAGCCCTTTGGCCATACCGAGCTGCAAGGGGACCTGGAAAATGCAGTCTTTGGATGGTTAGTCCTCTTGCAAGATCAATTCCACATCAGTAAAGGAAGAGCATGAATTTTTGGTGGGCAAATCGGCTCTTGGGTCAGACTCAAGTTCTCTAGACTTCCATTTCTTCATCTATAAAATGAAGGTAACAGCATTACCTCAGAAAATTCTTGAAAATCTTACTGAAATGAGTAAAAGATAAAACCCTTAGCAAGTACTGGGTACCAAATAAATGCTTGTCAACTCTTACTTTCCTACCCCACTTTTTTTTTTTAAGATTTTATTTATTTATTTATTTGTCAGAGAGAGAGAGAGAACACAAGCAGGCAGAGTGGCAGGCAGAGGCAGAGGGAGAAGCACGCTCCCTGCCAAGCAAGGAGCCCGATGCGGGACTCGATCCCAGGACCTTGGGATCATGACCCAAGCCGAAGGCAGCTGCCCAACCAACTGCACCACCTAGGCATTCCACCCCACTTTTTTTTTAAACCATTAGAAATGAGATTCATCTGAAGGTGATGGTCAGAGGACATCTGGACCCTCTCCTGGCTTCCTTCACCTCCTCTGCTTTTTACACCTTCTTCTCTCCCTTTCTGTCCTTCCCTGTTCCCCTTCCTTTCTTCCTTTTCTGCACCTCTGTGGTCTCTCTGCATCTCCAGACTCCCCTCGTCACCTCCCTGAGCATATTCTTCCCCTCCTCGCGAGCCACGCTGAGAAGCAGATGAGCTGTCATTGGGGACCAGCCTCTAGTTGCACGAGGAACAGACCAGCTCTCCAGATGTGGCACGAGGGAGCTACGGACCACAGGCCAGGCAGCTCTGGACCCAACAGCACCTGCCAGAGAGGGGGGCACTCAGCCCCAGCGCATCCATCTCACCCGTAGGATACGAACAGGTGCTAAATGAACAGAAGTCAAAATCTCCCACCAACCCCGAATTAAGCAGCAGGTTTCTTTCCTGCTGTTCTTCGATTTTAGCATTGCCAACATACCAAGGAACATCGTCCACCCTCAGTGGGCAGTAACCCATCGTCTGTCATCTTGCAAACTTGTTCGGTTGTGACATGCCTTCTGCTGAGCATCTCCTGGGTCTTTGAGTGATGGAAGGCTCTTTAGAAATTGCATCTCAGGACCAAAAATCAAAGAACAGAACACACATGTGTTAAGCTACTGGGGGCAGGCTGGTTAGAACAATTTAGCTAGTAATTTATTGCCTTTGTTTTTGATACTAATCCCCCCTCTTAAGTGGCTACTATTTGGGGGGCTCTCGAGGTGGCCTTTTGCAGGTTCTGTCACGTAATTTCAATATCCAACCTCATTGCTCTTACGCCCATGTTTCAGCTGAGGCCACTAAGATCAGAGATTCAAGAATGGCGGTGGAGCCAAAACCTGAGAATGGGTGTGGTTTTCATTCACTCCTTAAATAGTGAGCTCCTGTGATGTGCCAGACGGTTCTTTACACCAGAGACTAATCTTTCTTATTTCTTTGTTTAACCTCATTGGCTAACTTATAAATCCAGATCTTTTCAGCTGAGACCAATGGGCCTCAGGGTGATTTTGCTGCCCCTCTCCCTGGGAACAGTCTACAGTGTCCAGAGACAATATTCACTTGTTAGTGATGGGAAGGTGCTATTGGGACCTCGTGGAGAGAGGCCTTGGGAGGCCGCTAATCGTGCTATGATGCATAAGAAAGTCCGTTGCAGCCAAGAATTGGCCGGCCCCACATGTCAACCTTGGTAAGGGTGTGAAACTCTGAGTTAGAAGAAAAATACCTTTAAAAACAGTCCCAAGAGCAAGAATCTGAAGGGGTCAGTTAGGCAACATACACGGCTGGAGACTTGGATGCACCCCGTCCGGCTCAAAGGGGCAGCAGCTGCTCGGCTCCAGCTGATTATCGGTACAGGGGGCTGGTGATAGCATGCATCCAGGTGGCCAGCTCTTCCCACTTCTCAAGCCAGATATCCATGTGCAAATACTCATCTTGTTGGCAACTAATTTGAGCCATTTTTAAAAATGCTTTGCCAGTCAAACAAAACACATCTGAAAATGTGGTGTAGACAGTGGACCGCAAGTTTGCAGCCTCCCCACACCAAGGGAGCGTGCTTTCCTAGCATCATGCTGACCACTGTCGGGATAGTTCAACAGAACCGGCTCACACTTCTTGGGTTTGGTCTTCAGACTTAGTCTATCCTGCCTAGCAAGCATTTAGTGAGCACCTACTATGTGCTAGAACCTGCTTGGAGCATGCTAAACATGTTAGCTCATTTTATCTTTACAACAACTGTAAGACGTGGGTATAATACTGCCTCTCATTTAAAAGACAAGGGTTCAGGAGCACAGAGAGGTTACACAACTTCCCCAAGGTGACACAGCAAATGTTGGTACCAGGATCTGAAATCCAAACAATCTATGTTCTTAACGGCTAAGCCAGGGCACCCTATGCAAAATGCTGCATCTCCATTTCTACACAGGAAAACCCGTGGGAAAACCAGGGACTTGTCTGGCTCATGAGGCAATTCAGGTAAGTGAACAGTCCCCCATTGTACTTAGCCTATATTCCTTGAGTGCTCAGGACCTCAGTCCCTCCAACTAAAGCTGTGGTACTCAAGGTGGGGGTGATTTTGCTCCCTGGGGCACATTCTGTAATGTCTGGAGACATTTTTGGTTGTCACGAATTGGGGGGGTACTGCTGGCATCTAGTGGTTAGAGGCCAGGGATGCTGGCTAAAACCTCCCTCACACAGGAGAGACTCCTGCAATAAAGAATTAACCCAGCCCCCAACGGCCAACAGCGCTGAGGTTTTAAACACCTGTCTGGCAACTGTGCAACATGCAAAAAGCAACCAGCAGAATGTTTCAGGTGATTCAGTCTGTTTATTTTGAACGTTATTTTCGCTCTCCCCTCTAATCCTAGTCTTTTTCTCTTGCCCTGGAATTTCGTCATAATCCCATGTCACTGTGCTCAACTCCTACACTCATTAATAATCTCCTAACATGATCCTTGTAGGTTAGCAGCAGCAGAATGAATAAAAACAGGCAAAACAAAAATGAGCATTAAAAGACAAAGTAAACCCTCAAAATTCAACCAAAATATCATGCACGTGCGTGAAACGAAATTTCTTTTTCTGGATACCCTAAGCCATCCTCGTGCTCTGTGTCCACGTTCAACTCTGATGGCCACGGACACCGTCTCTGCTAAACACACACATGACTGCACCAATTTCATAAAGTGTTTTTAATAGAAAAGTACAAGGTATGAACAAAAATAAATAATCTTTATCTCATTTCTAGCCCAGCAAATTGTACACTGCATATAAAACTGATCTAAGTGGTAATTTTCCATGTTTCTTTTTTGCTTTTGAAATACTAAGACAGCATTTGAAAGAAATCTTCTAAATTTAAATCGATACATTGTCTGCTTTAAAAAAAATCATACCAACCTTTAATCATTCTACATTCATTTTTTAAAGCTGGCTAACAAGATGATGTCTCACTAAAATAAAATGTCATCCAATCATCAGGTTTAAGTGTAAAGATTGTGCAAACAGGTAAATTAGAAGATTCATTTCCTAAGTTTTAATTCCTACACTGCCAAACGTTTCCCATATTAAAAACTCATTTTATTGTCTTTCTTGCAAAACATGGCCTCTGGATTTCCCCCATTCCATAGAGAGAGGGGAGACTAAAAAATACTTTTTTAAAAAAATAAATATTTTAAAAGTAAAGTTTACAGTGATAATGCAGTATCTTCGACCTATGCGTTGGTGTATATTTGCATTACATATAGGGTTCGAGTTATAAGTACCTTTTCTATCTGTCTCCATCTATATTATGCACCACTCAGTCTTTGGGGACTGTTTTTGCTAATGATCTCTTGGAATCAGCCAGTACCAGCCTCTCATTTGGAGCCCTTATCCTGCTACAGCGTCATATGTGATAATTCCAGTGGATTGAATAAACGTTTTGCAAAAATACATTGAAAGACGGTATTGGCAAAATTGTATGAGAAAAGGGTTTCGGGGAGGCTACTAAAGCAGTCTCAGGAGGTCAGCAGCTCGAAGAACTGAACAGATAAACCGGACTGAAACTTAGAAGAGTCTTCCTTTTCCTCGAGCCCATAATTACTATTTTGGACATGGCTCTGTTTGCCGCTGCCTATATATAAATTTTTTTGTTAATTTTCCTGTATTGGGAAGATCTTGAATGCACTCCAGGATGAGAAGGGAAAATATGCTGACGCTCCTAAATGAAGTATATGTTTTTGCAATAAAGAATACTGGTCAATATACAAGTGAGGAAAAACTGAAACAGATGTGAGTCCTAGAACCACAAGCGTTTGAATTTGCCCAGAAATGCTATTTTAAACACTCTATATGTTGGTCTACTGTTTTTTTGTGGAATAATGCATTCTTGGCATCCTTAAAAGGTTTCAATATGTTACAAGGTTATCCGGAAAGAAAAAAGCAAAGGGCTAACATATCAATCTGTGCGGTGCTGGCCAGATTTCGGGGTACATTTGCAGAAAGCACAAGAACTCATATTAATTGCACTTAACACAACGAATCTTTAGTTTCCAATGAGTTTCATTCCCGCAGACTGAGGCTTGCTTTTCATAGAACTACTTTCAAAGGGGCATAGAGAGGCTCCTTCCCTAGTAACTTCAAACAGAGAGGTGCAACAGAGGCAGTGGTAAACACAGATATACTTTCGGACGAAAATACTGGTCACGGATAAAAGCATGTGCCTTTTCAGTTCTTCTTCGAGATGTTACAACAGCAACACGCTCTAAAACAATTAAGTTACATGCATAATGCTAAAAGAATGTGAGCAATCCTATAACCAGCTTTAAGCCATCTGCTTGATTTCTTTTCTTTTCTTTTTTTTTTTTTTTGAGGAACATATATAGGAAAGAGAATTCCCCTTTTGTTCCGTTACATATAGAAATCTTTTGAAGCTTCCAAAGTTTGGTTTTGGTAAAACTCTCTACTCTTCTATTATTCTGACGTGTAGTCATTCTAAACTATCCCTCATGGTTTCTCAAAAAAACCTCCACGTGAAGTATCTGAAGGACAACTGAAACCACTTACCAATATACAAGTAATGTTTTATTTTATATTCTCTCTTCCATTTGGCATAAGCCTTTCGATGTTTGTTTTTTAAACCAGTGAAATATACAAATCACACAAGACAGAAATATGTACATTAAAAGTACAGAATAAAGGCCATAGAAGATATACATAATATCTGAATGACAAGTAGAATATCTTACATTAAATAGTTTCTTTTAAAAACTAGGATTGTTAGACTCAACTCTCTTCATAAACATGAATCACTAAAAAGGAACAAAATCTGGTTTAGCAAATAAAAAAAATTACTTCATGGTTTTTGTATAATAAAAACCAAAAAAGTGACATTTTAAACTAATTAGTGCTTTTTAATTTCAAGATCTTTTGCTTGCGATTCACCGCAACTGAGGGGACGAGAATATCTTCGTGTAATAAATCAAAGAGCCACAGGTGGCGGAGGTCATCGTGAAGGCCACTGAGCCTAGGAGGGCTGCAGGACATGTGTGTCTTTCCAAACTTTTAAGACAGCGTAAGTCTGAGATAAGAACACATTTGATGGCACTTTTAGGAAAGAGGTGTCCTTTGCTTTAAAAAAAATTTTTTTTTGATTAGCTATGTATGCCATGAGCTTGATTTTCCTTACGGACTCAGACAGGTTCTACCAGATCTAAGAGGCACCAGTTTCCACTCTGCAAAATGAACCAAGGCAACGGAAACGTGGACAACGCTTCTGAGTTTTGAATCTCTCTTCGTTTCCACGTCCATGACAAACGAGTAATGCCCTTTCAGGAAAGTGTACAGAAATGGAGGTTGGAGAGAAGGGGGTGGCGCAGGGACGATAAAAGAAATCTTCAAACCAAGATGCATTAGCAGTAAGACCTTCCAGATTCCTCAGAAACAAGGCTGTTTTGTGATGCTCCAGGTGTGATGGATCTCACCGGGGCCGCAGCCCAAGCTCAACCCGGAAACCTTTTGGAAAAATCCCAATTGGATTGCAATGACGGATAACAATGCTCTAGACCGAGAAATAACCCCAGAGTAAACTGTAAGTCACTGGCTGCACCGAGATATAATTATATTTATATTTATATATAGATGTGTGTGTGTATATATATATATGTTATGTACAAAAGACTTGAGATATCAGGCACCATTAAACCACACCCCCCCTTATAAATGCAACTGTTCAAGTACACTAAGAACAGTCTTAGGGTACACCTGAAGTATAATAGGCAAAGCTGGAGTGGATAGTCTACACACAGGGTCACGAGTGTGAAACGCTGCAACACCTCTGGGAACTCCTTTAGTGTGGAATGTCATTAAAACGTATAAAACGACTGCTCCTCAAAAGAGAAGTTTTAGGGGAAAAAAATCCCTAAGTAGCAAACTGTTTCCCAAGTGGAGCTTGTAATGTTTCATTTCCTGTCCCACAATCAAGGCGACCCAGTGCAGCTGCCTTTTGGTCAGCATCACATCACAGCAAGGCCACGAGGAATCAGAGAGGACGCGGGGTCCAGCGGGAGGTGCCGATGTCACTGTTTCCCCCTCACGCAGGGTTTCTGCTCTGGGGCAGCGCTGACCTGCACCCAGTTACCTTGTTGTTTGGGCTGAGGATCTGTGAATGGGATTCATTTATTATTTTCATCATTATCATTTATTAACCAAGCATCCCTAAGAAAATTACAGTATTTTTTTCTTTTTATATGCAAGCCAACCTCCCCTCCTCTCTCCAAACAAAAAGGCTAGTACCCAGAATCATTCGGGGATCCTTTTCCAATCTGATAACCTAATTCCTGTAACACCGTCAAATCAGTATCTTGATACAGGCATTTTTAAGGTTTTTAACTTCCGGGACTTTCCTCCCTGTTCCCCAAGTTTCAGTAGCTACTGGTACAGGACCCCCTGCGGATCGAACATTTGAGAAAAGTGAGACAAACGATATATCTTTGAGGGATGTGAGAGATTCTCGCTGTTACTTTTTAAATTGCCATTTTGAAAATGTTTCAGGCGGGCGGCCCCTAGGGAAGGGGAGGGGTCTCATTTCATGTTTGTTTCTCGAGACCTCGCCACTTTCCCCAGAGCATTTACAATTCATTTTGGTCACAGAAGCTGCATAGAGCTGTACTACGCCCTTCCAGCTGGTTGCTACCTGTCCTATATTTGACCCCACAGTTGAGAAAAAGAAAACATCTTTCCTTTCCCTTCTAGATGTGCACACAACTAAGGGTACCTGTAATCCCCCCTCATCCTATACCATCAAAAGAAGTCTTGTCTTACCTTTTCAAAGATGCACAAAATAAATATTTGTCTTGGTTCCCACCCCCCCCATTATTGCCAAATAATAATTATAATAATAATAAACCACAGAGTTCTTAGATGGGAACAGAAAAAAAATGCTTCCGGTTGCAATGCTGGGGGGGGAATAAAACAATATTAAAAGAGAAACCAGAATCACTGTACTTTCTATAAATAAGTGGGTCCTGGGAGCGGGGCTGGGTGACGCGCGGGCGGCGGGCGCCCGCTATTTGCACACGAACTGGTCCACGATCTCCGTGCACTTCTTGCACTTGACGTAGCAGCACCAGTGGAACTTGCAGTGGCAGCGCTCCGTCTGCACGGTCTTGAACTGGTCGTAGCCGCGGCCGCAGCACATGAGCTCGCAGCCGTCCATGCCCTCCGACGTCTTGTTGCACAGGCGGCCCTGCGTGCCCAGCGAGCCCGTGCTCTCGTTGCGCACGCAGTAGTCGGGGCTGGGGTCGATGTAGACCAGGTCCTGCGTGGTGGGCGAGTTGAAGCGGCTGTTGACCTGCACCAGCTTGCCCCGGCTGTTGAGCCGCATGGCCGCCGCGCTGTCGTACTTCTCCTTCAGGGCGTCGCCCACCTTGCGGAAGTCGGCCAGCTGCAGCCAGCACGTCTTGAGACTACAGGAACCCGACACCCCGTGGCACTTGCAGGCCACGTCGGCCAGGTTGTACACCGTCTGTGGGGAGACGGGACAGTCAGTGTACCCACTACTGGTGGAGGAGCCCCGGGCGCCGCGGTGGAGGGTGTGTCCCCAAAGCCACCACCCCCCGTGGAGCGGTGGGCACCAGCTCTGCCCGGGCCCAGCCCAGTTCCTCCTCCTCCTGCGCTACCAGAAGGCTGCTGTTGCCTTCTTTAAAAAGTCTACAAAATAAATAGGCTCTTAGCCCCTCATTAGTACACATCACCGTGAGCAACATCCAGCTTTTAAATGGGAACAGAACACTCCAGTTGCTTCTTTTTTCCCAGGAAAATGTTACAGCAACTAATATGTCTTGAACAGTCATCCCAGAGACTATTCGCAATTCCTTGCCTTCATCACCTAGATGAATCCTCTCTGCCAGCCTATGAGGGCAGTGCTAGAATCGTACCCGTTTCACAGAGAGGAAAAGTGAGGGCCATAGAGTTGTTACCCAGCCGCAGGAAGGGAGGAGTGCTAGCATTTGAACCGAGGCCGTTGAACTCCAAGCTCATGCTCAGTGACTTATCCATGCGGACTCAGCTGCTAAGTAGGAGAACGGGGTGCGGGGGCAGCCCAGGTGGGATCAGGGTTCAAATCTCAGTCACTGTTATTACTGCTGTGTCCCAGGCACTGTCTTCAGAGACTTTATACTATTTATCTCATTAAAACCTCCCAAATAACATCATAACAGATTAGATGATGGCACGTGGCACAGAGAGGGTAAGTGTCCTGCACAGGCCCCACAGCTGGAATGTGGGGAAATCAGGCCTGGGTCTCAGGTTTTTCGCACTCCTGTTTCCTGCACAGTCCATAACCCTTCCCCACACTGCCTAAGATAAGAGCACCCACACCGGACCTAGGCGGATGTGAGTTTTGTCCTAACTGTGCCCCGGAATTCAGGCAACTGGCTTTACCTCTCAGAGCCTCCTCTTTCTATCTGGGAAGGGGAACTGTAATGGGGCAAACCTCGCGATATTGTTATAAGAATAAAAGGAGAGGACGCGAGGAAAGTGTTGGGCATACGGGATGCAGTCAGTAAATCTGCTCTTTCTCCAGGGTGATGAGCCCATGGCATCTGGGTGCTGGTCCTGGGTTCTCACTGGGTCACCTTGGCCTCCCAGTAGCAGCGCCCACTGGCCTGGCCTCGGAGCACCATGCCCAGCAGTCTGGGAGGTGGTGGCTGCCTATTTATAGTCCCCACTGCCCACAGCTCCTGCGCCAGTCACCCTCCACAGTCGGGGTGGTGCTGGCAAGCTGCAGGGGCCTGTCAGGAACCTGGAGGCTGGAGTGAGCTAGAAGGCTCCTTCCACCCAGAACAGCTCACTTCATCCTCTAAGGATTCATAAGGGGCTTTTTTTTTTTTTAAAGCGGGGGGCTAAAATGTACTCCCTTGGCATAAAGAGTTTCAGGCACTCAGCTAATGTATGGAAAGGTTTTGCAAATGTATTTAACCTTTGCTCCCCTTTGAGGAAAATAAAAAGCTAATGCCCCTAGGCGATTCTAATATGATTTCCTGGCATGGTGTCCAAATTTCCTCCTCCCTACCCCCACTGTCCTGGAGAAAAACTGTCTTCTACATAACCTCATCTGCCAGGATCCAAGAGCAGCTCCTGGCTCAAGTTATAAAAGCGACCAAAAGAACTCACTCTCTATTTAAAAACGTAGATATTAAATGGCATTCTAACATTAAAGGTGCTTTTCCAACTCTCCAAAACCCCCTCTTTCCTCTTGAAATCCCTTGACCTTCTCTTCTTGGTTGCTAAGCCCCTGATCATGTCTTTTCATGGGAGAAGTCAAAGAAATCCCCTCCTTGGAGGAAAGTACCAAATATGGGCACAATGGGGCCCAGAAGAGTCAACCACATATCTGTCCTGGAGGCTGTCTCGTCTGAGGCCCCCGGGCACGCTGTATGCTCAGAGTAAAGGGATGTGCCCCCTGTGGGGACAGGGGCAAGCTTTATGGGCTCCCACAGGGAGTGGGGCTGACATGCCCATTATGTGGCCTTGGTCAGCTGCAGAGGGGAGAGACAGCAATGGGAGGCTTGAGAAAGAAGCTCTGAAGTGATAAAGTGACCCTTCATGGCACCACAGGCAAAAATCTGCCGAGTTTACTCCTTGCCCAACACCTCCACGTGTTGAACATCGATGTGAGAGGCTAGGTTAGCTGGAATTATCTAGATAATCTTTGACTTCTCTGTTCCCCATTTCATAACATCTAACAATTAAGTTATGATTTATCAAGCACTTACTACAGGCGGACACTAAACTCAGCCCTGGGACTGACCCATGTGAAGCTACTATTTTATTGGTCAAAGATGGTGAAGCATTGCTAACTTTGTATGGATCCACCCCCTATACGATCCCAGTTGGTCCTCACATAACCCCAAGCGATAGTGCATGCCATGACCAGCCATCGGAGGTGCAAATGAGGAAACTGAGGCTCATACACGGAAAGGAACAGGACTGGATCTTTACCTAGATTTCTTTAATTCCAACACCGATAGCCCTTACCCCTGAGCTGTGACGCATGCGCTTAATAAAAATGTGCCTGGTCTTGTATCTCAATCCATCAATTTTCCCCCATGGCCATGAAGTGGTTCTCTAGGGCCTCAGTTTCCCAAGCTTTAAAAACGAGGGTGTGTGGTTAGAGGACTCTAAGACTCCTCCCAGTCCTCTATATTTTACTCTGTGATTATCTTCCCTTTTCCTCACCCCAAAATACAGAAGAGTGAAATCTCTGACCAGAAAGTTCCTGGCACCTACCTTGGGTTCTGTGAAAAAATAATGACCCTGGTTTTCAATGCTGCCAAAGTTAAGAAAAGTTTCACCCCTTCATTTTAAAGCAGCCATAAAGTGCCATGTGTTTAACCGCAGGAAAAAAAGGGGCTTTTTAACTATTGTGGAGAAGCGTCCCACCAGGGGAAGAAAAGAGTGGGCCCAGAAGGCTGGCGAGGGCTTGCGAAGAGGTCTCTCTGGACGCTCGTGAGTGGCTCTCTCTTCCAGCCGGAGCCACCCTCCTTGGGCCTGACGGGCGGACCGATGAAAGTCCACGCTCCTAAAAATGCTGTCGTTTTCCTGGAAAAACCCCTTAAACAAAACCAAACCAAATCAAACCGTCGACCCGTCAGGCCGGCCGTCTCATGCCGCGAGGGGAGGCAAGGGGAAAGCAAGTGAGGGGAAAGCTGAGTCCTGGGAGCGGAGCGGAAGGCCTCCTCCACTGGGCACCTCCGGGGTAAAGAAGTCTCTCTCCCGAACGTAAGCCCAACCACAAACACGTTCCAGGGAGGAGGGCGAGCCTGAGTCGTTTTTATTTCTGAGCTGGGCTGGCCAGTGGCACTGGGGACTGATTAAAAAGGCAGAGCAAGCTGGGTTTTTTTCTCAGGCAACTGCAGGAGCCCCTTTGCTGGAGGGGGCCCGGGCGGGATGACTCACCTCCAGGAGGCCTTTCGGGGGCGTGCACCCCTCTCCAGGGAGGCCCAGGTGTAGGGGGGCGGGGGCGGGAAGGAGACGGACGGACGGACAGGGGCGCGGCGAGGGAGGGCCAGCGAGCTGACGCGGGGCCAGAGTCAGAAAGGGATGGAAGGGGCCCCGAGCGCGACCGAGGGGCAGGTGCGCCTGGAGGGCGGCGCGGGGCGGCCCCGCGGGCCGGAG
>LNAC01000358.1:193836-255611 GCA_002007465.1 Ailurus styani
GCCAACTGCCTCCCTCTCTCTCCCTCTCTCCGGACTCCTCTTTCCCCTGCTGTTCTCAGAGGGGGAAAAAAAAATTTTTTAAGTTGCAGAACCAAAGGCGGCTGGAAAGAGAGGGAAGGGGGGGAGAAAAGAAAGAAAAAAAAAAACTCAACTTCGCCTATGCGCATGCGTGATGAGGCCGGCCTATGACAAACTCCGCAGGATTTTAAAGCCGTACCACGGCTGGGGTGCAGGGGGGTGGAATACGCTCCCTGCTCGAGCCCCCTTCTCTGGGCTCCCCATCCCCCCGGCATCTGCTGAAAGAGAGAGGTCCGCTCCGCAGCGGCTGCCTGCCCGCCGCCCGACGGTCTGCGATCTTCCAAAGATCTTCCAAAGTTGGGGAGGCCGAACCCCAACTTCCCGGTCTGGACCCCTTGGCTCGCCCGTCCCGGGCCGCTCCCACTGGGGCTGCAGGGGGCCTACTGCCCTAGCACGGAACTTCTGGGAGGACCTCCTCCCCATTCTTACCCTCTGCGGGAGGGTCCCTAAGCCCCGGGGCTGGAGGACAGGGTAGAAGCACACATCCCGCATCGCCCCAGTGTAGTAGGTTTGGATACTGGGGCGCGCGATTCAGCCTCTGGCTGCGACCCAGCGCACCCGGATGCGACGTGTGGTGCCGCCGGGGGGATCCAGGAGGCTGCCCTCAGGTGAGAAGCTTGCGAAGTTCGGCAAAACCGGATTCCAGGCACTGGAACTTTCGGACACTTGCAGACACCTGTGGTTGTCCCTGCAGGGACGCGGTTGGTGGATGTGTGCCCCCGAAGTCCAGCATGCCAGGGGCGCCACCCCCAAACCATGCCTCACCCTGGAGCACAGTTCTTGTTCCCAGTCCTCCCCGTCCTCTAGACATCCCCGGTGGAACACACACACACACACGCACGCACGCACACACGATTCAATTTCCGCCATCCAGCAGCATGCACTTGACCTTAAGGCATAAACTCCGCAGCCTGGGTTCTTCGGGGTGGTGGTGGCTGTTTTGTTTTGTTCTTCCGTCGCTGACTCCCACCCTTGGCTGACCACTCTGCATTGCGCAGGGAAAGGCTGCTGAGACTCTGCCCCCCATTGGCAGCCCCTTCCAGGACCTTACTTGTCTCAGCTGAGGGGACTCCTCCCCAGCCGTGGCCTCCTTTTGCTACCCGCACCAAAATGGCAGTGTGGGCTTCCCAGGAACTGCAAGAGGTGCCCTCTCTCCCTCTGGCCTTGCTTCCTTGAGCCAGGGGTACAGGAAGCCTTAAGGAGGGGAAGCCCAAGGTCATCAAAGTTCCTCTTGAGGCATCTCCCCTTCATCTCCTGAGTCCCCTGTCCCCTCACATTCTTTAGGCCTTGACCACTTAACAATGACCTGTGGGCATTTTCCAGTTTCCCAATCTAGTCTGAGATCTGCCAGTTCGAGGGGAGGCTGTAAACATGAGAGGTCTGTGCAGGGAGCACTGGCCCTTGGCAGAGCCCCTCCCTGGTTCCCTCTCTCCCTTTTTGGTTCTGACCTGCATCCGTCTCCTGGGCAGGCAACCCAGATGCCCAGAGGCGGTGATTCAGCCCACCCCACTTCCCACATGAAGACGCTGGGAAGTGGCAGGACAGGAGTCGTTCCAGAGTGGAGCTCTCGAGGGGTGCTGAAAACCCTCCATGCCCCAGTGCCCCCGAGTCCATATAGACGATCTTATTGCTGAAACGGAGGGGCTATTCACTGCTCTCACCCCTACAGGCCGTCCAGAAACACTGGCCACCAACACAAACCTTTTCCTAAAATTTGCCAAATTCTGAATTGTCTGGATTATTGCCTACTTTTCCACACTTGCCTTTGCTTCTGTAGACACAGCCCCAATCGTCGTCGTTCCCTCCTTTGCTGACTCTTCTCTAGAGGAAGGTGGTGTTAGGTAGTGGTTGAGGGCAGACTCTGAATTTCCAGCCCTCCTGGACTACTTTCTAGCTGTCAAATCTTGGACAAGTCATTTAGCCTCTCAGGGCCTCAAAATCCTCTTCGATACACACATAAACACACAAACAAACAAAACACAGAGAAATATAATGACCTGTGGCAGGGGAGCCATGAAAAGGAGACAGATGACCTTGAAAATCAGGCGTGAGGCAAGAACGAGCAGGGAGGGTCATGGAGGACTCAGCATGGGCCGCTTGCCTGGCACCCCATACTCTTGATTTATTCCAGTTGCAGGGAACAGTCACGCTTTGCACTGAAGAAATATGAACAGCAGAGAGTTACTGGGTATCTCCCCAGATTTCACTGGAGCCCTTTGCAAACTAAAGTATTATACGCCCTCCCCCCCCCACCATTGTATCATTCTAAAAATTCCTGAAAGTACGGACACACCGATCTGGCCCCAAAGACTTCAGATAGGCGATTGTGAATTTTCTCTGAAGATACTAATAATGGGTGTGCTGATATTCCACCCCACAATGAGGCAGGAAGCTCCCTCACAGTATCTTTCATGGCTAGAACACCAGCACTCAGGACAGCGCTTGGCACCTAGTAGGTGCTCAAAAATATTTGTTGAATGACCAAATGAATGCATGAATGGATGGAAGGATTATTTCCAGAGAAGGATGTCAAGGAGAACCAATTGGAAATACACTTCGAGTCCTCAGTCCAGAAGTGCTTCTCTGGAAAACCAGGCTGGGTTGTAAGAGCCAGTCCACCCGGGTGTTGATGGAATTGGCCAGGAGAAGGAGGGACAGCGATGCCTCCCCAACAGTTAAGAAGGGGGAGCCCAAGGTCCTCAAAGGTTCTTGTTTGAGAGACCCCTTGCAAACCATGTGCATTCGGGCATGTGGGCTCAGACTGAGTCATCTGCAGACACACCGGCAAAGGCGGCACGACGCTCCACTCATTAAAAATGCTTCTGAGTCCATGGAACAAATAAATCAATATTCTTGGCTGCTCTCCCAACAAGATTATTTCACAAAACAGAGTGCAAGATAAGGAATTTATGAACGATCGCATCCCTGGGCCGCCTTTCCCAGTGGGAGAAAGCAGGGCCTGGGTTGTCATTCTGGGAAAATCGACCCCCCCTTTTATGCCCGGCAAATAATATTTTATGGCCCTGGGTTTATGGTGGTGTCTTAATGATCCACCGTAGAAAGCGGTTTTCTCTCCAGTCACTAGAATTTGTTAAGAAGGGCTGGAGGCCATAAAAGAGGGATGGGCCCCAGGGACAAACAGGCTCCATCTTCTGAAATAAACTAATAAAGCACCCCGAGATGTTTACTCCTTCACCTCAGAGTCAAGACCAGCCGGGCTGCCTGCGAGGGGCCCACAGACGGGGCACTAAACAGGACAAAGAGGCCGGAAGGGGGTTGGGGGCTTCCTCACCACTGCGTGGCCACAGTCAAAGTAATTCCGTCACGTCGCGAGGCCACCGGCCGCTGGGCTGGGAGCACAGGGGCTCCCTTGCGGGTTGAGGACATTTTTGGGCACTGGGCTGCCTCGAGGTTTCCTAGCACCGTGTTCCCCTCATTGAGAGCCCTCTTTATTTTTTTATCATCAGCGGTGCTTTTGGGGGGTCTGAATGGATATCTTTCTTTTCCTTCTTTTCTTCCTCTCTCTCTCCTTTCTATTTTAGTTTTAAGGGACATCAGGGTCAAGAGACCTGAGTCTGCCTCCCAGTTCTGCCTCTTGCTGACTGAGTGGTCACTTCCCCTTCGGAGCCTTCATTTCCTCATCTGTACAATGGAACAGATTGAGGATGTTCTGACAATTGAGATAATGTTCCAGAGGCCTTGGTCTAGCCTCTGCCCATGGCAATAAGTGTTGTGATTATTTCGACACTAGGAATGTCTGTCGGTCCCTGGGTCCCTGGGTCCAATCCGGAGACAAATGAGTTGCCTGAGGAGGGTAGGGGCAGGGGTTCAGGAAAAGGAGAGCAAGGCGGGAGGCAGTTATACAATTATCTGCAGTGTCTGTGTGATACAATTCAGTAAGTGGGAGGCTGAGAAGTGCCTGACATACTAATGACTAATGAGTAGTAGTAATGATCGCTGGTAACATTGCTGCCCTTACGAGCCGGATGCCAGCCTGTTTGAACTCTTAATATTCATTGATGTGTTTCATCCTTACTACTTCATGAGGTAAATCCTATCACTATTTGGATGACATGGAGAAGAGAAGTTCGAAGAGGTCACGATTTCTATAAACTCAAGCTGTTTTCACGTCCAAACCCCAGGGTATGAACCCTGGTAATCTGACTCTAAGGAACAGAGGCTTAGTAACCATCCTTTATCTACCTCTAGAGAAAGACAAAACTCGTTTTTAAAAGGTGTCTTCCTGGTTCCCCAACTGTGCCCACACTTTTCTCCCGGCCTCTCCCACACAAAATTTACTTGAAGAGGGAAGAGCCTTTCCCGAAGCTCTGGAGTTCACTCCACTAAGCACCAAACATGAAGACTGGCAGAACTGGCCACACCAACCAGGCTGGCTGACGTCCCATTTGACAGAGCTGTTGGAGATCTGTCCTTCCTTCCTTCACTGGCTTTCAGGGAAGCCCTCACTCCCCCACCGCCATCAGGAACCACAGCCTCCACGCGCAGCAATCCACCTCGAATTCTGAGCTCCTGTGGGACAGTGTCCTTTGACTTCCCTGGCCTCTGAAAGGACTTGGGTCTGGGGCTCCTCCTGTGTTATCCCTGATGTCACGGTCCGTCTCTCACAAGCACAGCTCAGATCTTATCATCCCCCATCCTAAAGTCTTTCAACAACTCCCTAGGTTACCAGATAAAGTCTAAACTAGTCCCCTCCCACCGGCAAGGCTCATCAGAATGAACCCTGTGCATCTGCTGTTCGCTTGGCCTGAAAAGCTGTTCCTCTGACCTGAGCATTTCCCCCCTTTCAGGTCACCACCTCAGTGTCCATGTTAACTTCATGTAACCCCTGCTCCCCCTGCTGATGAGCCTTGCATGATGTTCTTCTTTCATCCTGGTCTAAAACTATCTGATTTCAGTTGCATGCACGTTTATTTATTTGTTACTTTCCCCTCACTAGAACGTCCACTCCAGGAGAACAGGAATCTTGTCTGTGTTTCAAACCTATAACCTCCAGTAGCTGGCCCAGAGAAAGTGCTCAGAATAAACGAGCAATCATACCCTTAGCCGTCCAACTGCTAAGCAAGGAAGCTTGAACCGTGGTAACCTGACTCTAAATAGCAGGGGCTTATCCACCATGCTTTATCTACCTATAAAGAAAGGGAAACTATTTTTTAAAAGGTGTCTCCCTGGTTCCCTGAAGGTGCCCACACTTTTTCCTCTGGCCTCTCCCCCAAAAGGCTTACCTTAAGTGGAAAGAGTCTGATAAGAGAAATAGTTTTCCTCTGAAGAAAGACAGTCTTCTATTCCTCTCCCTTCTTGTCATACTGTTTCTTCTGAAAAGTGTTCTCTTAACTGGCGTTTTTTCCCCCATAAAATAGAGCTGGTATACTCAATCTTGCTATCCGTCCCACACGGTGTTCAACGTGGGCTGCTGCATCTAGATACTGGGTTTAGAAAACAGAGTAAACATTTCTGGGGAGACACAAGTCCAGTTACTAACATGAAAGAAGCTGACTTTCTCATATGAGAGATAGGAAAAAAGTGCTGGAATTTCCATTTTGTCTTATTTTGCTTATTTGTTGTCCACAAATTTAAGGCACAATTGTGCCTAAATCTGTGTGTTAAGGTTTGGAACCTTAAGGTTCCAAAGGTTAAGGTTAAGGTTTGGGGGATCTAGAAAAGTGTAATTATTTTTCAAATTTTTTGGACATAGGCATGCCGTGAAACTGGCTGGCAGACAAATAAAATCTCATTAGACAACATCTAGATAATGAGCAGATTTTGTTCTTTGTTTTTAAGATTTTATTTCTTTATTTGAGAGAGAGAGCGCACACACGCAAGCACAAGCAAGGGGGAAGGGCAGATGGAGAGGGAGAAGCAGACTCCCCGTGGAGCAGGGAGCCCAGCGTGGGGGTGATCCCAGGACCCTGGCATCATGACCTGAGCTGAAGGCAGACGCTTAACAGACTGAGCCACCCAGGTGCCCCGAGCAGATTTGTCTAAACTAAATGTCTAAATTGTCTAACTAGATGCTAATATAGATCAAACCTATCCTTCCCAGGTGAGAAGCAAAGAATAGTCTTCCTTTCATGACAAACTGGAAATCCTACCACGAGGACACATTTGGATGAGTGTTAAGAATGGATTTTGCCCAAAGAAGAAAAGTACTTCCTGGCATCTCAAAACTCCCTAAGAATATGAGCATCCCTCTTTGTTAATTTCAGCTCTGTGACACTTGACATTTTAATATCAAACCGATGGTGAAGAAAAATTTTAAAGGAGAGATACGTAAAACAAAATATCTAAATACAAAAGACAGAGCTGCACCATTGTTCAGTTACTTGTCTTCCTGACCCCAGACTCTGCACAAACCATCAGGAAACTGAGGGCATTTCTAACTTTTCAAGACCATTCTAACCTACCATAGCATTTCCGCATCTTATTGAGTTTTAACTGGAGTGACTCTAATATGATCTCTTTCTTCCATGCAAATATTCTTGACCTCCTTAAAAGAGACCGCAAATAATTCTAAAGAGCAGAAATAAATCCCGAGTCCTTTTAATTTTGTATACTTTGTCGTTATAATCTTTAATGCTTAATAAAGTGACACTGTTATGACTTCCCAAATCTGT
This sequence comes from Ailurus styani, assembly GCA_002007465.1. Classification (NCBI taxonomy): domain Eukaryota; kingdom Metazoa; phylum Chordata; class Mammalia; order Carnivora; family Ailuridae; genus Ailurus; species Ailurus styani. The sequence goes on from LNAC01000358.1 coordinate 200,547, forward strand.
CTCAATAAATCAGTGAATTTCAGATAAAAGTTTCTTTACTCAGCTTAATCCTTAATTCAGTGATCTATAAGTGTCCATGAAGGTCAAGTGACAATTCATTGACTTTAAAAAACATGAGAAACACTCCCAGGGCAAAAGATCCCAATGTCGCTGCATGTATTTAAAGTAAGTGGTTTTGACTTAAGCAAAGATTTCTACTTAACCCAGAAGAAAAGCAGTCACTCCTTAGAAATAGCACAGAATTCAGGGAAGTGAAATGAATAATGGCAAAGGATTAAATTCACCTATTCCAGCCTGTACATATATCTAGTGAGTATGTACACAGTCATGGCTCCACTCACGTGTTGTTCATGGACGACCCTCATCTTCTCAGCCCAGGAGCACGCTCCTCTTCGTCACGCACATATGTCATAACAGAGATTAGTGGGTCCATAAGCACCATGCCTCCTTGGTTCTGCTTGTTCAGTTCAGGGATGCTTGAAAAGATGTCTTTGCCATTTGGAAACGGAATTCAGTCCACATTGATAACAGGATCTATTTCAAAATTCAACAACAGAAAATAAAAAGATCATAAATTTAGAGTCAGTTTGTTGAGACGAAATTACAGCTACAGAAAACAAATCAAAAGCAGCTTACCACATGCCTATGGAATGACCAATAGAGTATTCATCCATGCATGCGTTCATGCATTCATTCCCTCTGTTGTTCACTCACTGAACACATATCCATGGATTGTCTACTACGGACCATCCATCATTCATTTAATAAGCATTTATGGCACACCATAATCAATTCATTTATCAAATTCGTATTGTATGTGCCAGATCATGTTGGTTTGTGCATTGTAGCCAACAGATGATTACTGAGCACTTACTAAGTGCTAGACCTTAATAGGTTCTAGAAAAAAAGGCTGAAATGAGTGGGTGAGATGGAGACCCACACAATGTGTAAACATATCCTGGATGATATTGCCACTTGGGTGATGTCATTGAGCCTGTGGCTTCTTAGTGTGCTTGGAACAGGGCTTAGAGGACTTAAGAACCAAGTTCAACATCAGGAGCCCCTCCTTGTGCTAGCTGGCCACCCTAGACGTCCCAAGGTGCTCCAGCTGGAGGGAGCGGTTGATCCTGGTCCGGTAGGTCGCCTGCAGGAGACAAATGCTCTGTAGCCACATCGTTCCTGGTGCACCCACACACTGTCTTTTCCTCGGAGGCTTGGAGAGCGGAGGCATACTGGCCTCTGTGGGGGAGGCTGGTTTGAAATCGGGCGAACTTGTAAGCAAAATCTCTTCCACAGTCATGACTACCCTCACAGACACGGAATCTGCAGCAGCTTCTCTCCTGAAGCACTCACTCTAGTCTGTGCTGAGCATCTTATAATGCATAATAGCATCGAACTTGACCTGAATAATAGTAAGGGCTGTATTGATCCTGAGGTCACAGACAGGGAAAGTAAGCTTGGAGAGGGTGAAACAATGTGCCCCAGGACACAAAGCCAGGATTTAAACGCAAGTCCTGATTCCTCGGGGCAAAAGCGGAAGGTAGAGATGGAAAAAGAAGAGGCAAGGAGGGAGGAAATCAGAGGAGAGGGAGTCAGGAAGGATGAGAGCCGGGGATGAAGAAGAAAATGAGGCCAAAAGGTGCTGAGTCAGTTCTCCCATAAGCACAGTGAGAAAGGATTATATCTGCTCTCTGCTCTTTGTCTACAGAGGATTAGCCTCAGGATACCAAACACCCATATGCAAGTCAAAATTATAATCACAACATGTTGCCGTAGACCCCACCAAACGGTCACACGGCCAAAGTTAGACTGCTTCTTTTTCTGAGCCGTCTCATAATGGACGTTCTTCAGTTTGCTTCCAAACGTCACTGTTCGTGATGGGGAGAGTTTTCACTCGGGCCGTAAAACAATCTCTGTATCTTTGAACGGGAGCAGCCACCCAGGGGTTGGATTCCCAGGGGGTTCATCATTTTCTTCCTTTTTTGGCAAACTTTCCCCAATTACCTACGGTGTGCCAGGAATTATGCTGAGCATCGGAGTTGCAGAAATGAATGAGCCACGGTCCCTGCTTTCAAGGGCTCATGATAAATCAGGATATCCAGGTTCCTGCAGTAGTGATGCAGGACGTAATGTTTATTCATGCGACACAGTAAGGTATGTGGCACACAGAACAAGAAGAAAAAGCAAGCTTATGCTAAAGAGAGGAGACAAAGGATTGTGTCCACAGATAGGGCACCTAGTCTGGATGCTTAGAGCTTTCGTCTGTCCAGCACTGACTTCTCCTTCCCCCAGGGAAAACACCTGATTCTCCTTTAAGGATTCATCGATACTCTCCTTCCAGGTCAGATGAGTCCACCTTCTAACTCAAGGTACGGGCACTTGACTCAAGCATGGCCCAGCGGAGAGCGGTCATGTGACACAGCCTGGACCAATGGGAGATGGTCTTGGGACTGAGCTTCGGCAACTATGCGGTAGGGGAACTGACCTTCCCTGGAGGTTGCGACCCAGGCTGACTCTGCATGTGTTTCTGGAAGAGGGTTTGGGAGGTCCCCCACGACACAAACAGCGTGGAAAATGAAGACAACGAAGAAGTAAGCAGAACCCAGACATGGGGGAGAAACTAAGACATTAGCCTGAGCTGGTTGGAGCCCTTGGATGCTGTTGTGCCTGAGGTCCTATTAGCCTCCTGACCTTTCCTTCGTGAAATCAGTTTAAGTTGGGTTGTATCACCCACAATTCAAGAAGTTCTGACAAGACAATCATGTTTGGTTGTCTCAGGGAAATTCACGTTTAAGTGAAAAAGGCGAAGTCAAAAAAAAAAAAAAAAGGCAAAGTCAGTTTTACAGTTAAATGCCAAACACCCATTCCATTCCCTGCTGGGTTTGAACCAGCTCTCCAGAGTCTAACGGATTCTTGACCGGAAACCATCCTCGGGCTCCCTTGAGACGGAACATCTTGTCGGCCTGGAAAAACCACGGGGAGTCACCGCTAATGTATGGCCGGCGTGGAGTGGGAGGTGAATGGATATATGAGCCAGGCGGGAATCTTGGGAGCGCTTTGAGGATAAGCCAGTAAGGTCCGAGCCAGGAAGAGAGCATGTGAGGGGTTTCTCTTGGAGACAGAGCACTCTGCAGCTGAGTGATGGATGATGCAGCCTGTGACCTATACCTACATCCATGCGACATCTGGCTTTGGCATCCTTGGGACAATCAGTGGGAAAGTCAGCAACTATCTTTTAAGTAGACTCTTGATTCTTCTGGTCTCTCTGATACCACTTCATTTGGAAACATAAATTAATTGGTTTAAATAAGCTAAATCCATTGGGGTTTGATTTAGGGTCTTATAATCCAAATACTGGGACATAGAAAGGACTTTAGATCCCCTACGTCCATTAGGAATAAAATTTAAATACCTCCTTTCCCCATGGGCATTCATTCATCAATGTAGCCCACCAAACAAATGCTTTCTGTACCTGGCACTCTCCTGCAGGCAACGACGAAGAGGTGGGCCCAAATTAGGTAAAGTTCTTGCCCTTGGGTAGCCCACACATCTTCCCTGCATAAAAGCCCATCATCTTCTATGGTAGTGAATCGATTCGCTCATTCAGTCAGTCAGCTAACGGTTTTTCTCTTTGCACCAGCTTGTGTAAGTATGCACATTATATATGACAAAGGTAAAGCTCAGAAAACAGGATGCTCCAGGAAAGAGCTATTCTTTGAGGGTGAACTAACTGTTTCATACACAGAGAATATAAAAATTAACCTCCTAAACTCCCACTACACTTCTAAACCTCCCCTTTTTAGTACCTTTGTTCAAACTGGAGCATCTATGATTTGCTTCCTTGGTAAATGTGGTTGGGTAACCCTGACAGATACAATCCTCAAAGAGTCAGGCCTGAAGGTGCAGTGGTTAGAGCCACGCAGTGCGGTACCATGCTCCTGAGTCCAGGCGGCTGCTGAGTACTGGGAAGATGGCTAGTGCTAATGAAGATAGGCTGTAAGTGCAAAATACACACTGACTTCCAAAGCCTTAGCATGAAAGCAGAAAAGGGTGGTGAAGTTTCTTATTGATAATCTTTATACTGGGATGCCTGGGTGTCTCAGTCAGTTAAGCACCTGACTCTTGGTTTGGCTCAGGTCAGGATCTCAGGGTTGCAGGATCGAACCCTGGGTCGGGCTCCATGCTCTGGGTAGAGGCTGCTTGAGATTCTCTCTCTCCCTCTCCCTCTGTCCCTCCAGCTGTGAGCACTTGCTTTCTCTGTCTCTGTCTCTGTCTCTCCCTCTCTCAAAAATAAATAAATAAATAAATCTTTCAAAAAATAATCTCTATATTGACTGTGTTGAAATGATACGATTTTCAGGTATTTGGGGTCTTTGTACTTCTATACTCTCAGCTGCATTGTGAAGAAACTAAAAGACTTTCAATTAATGTTGTGTAGATAAATGAATCAGTGAAATGAATCTAAGGCATTTATTAAAGTTCATAAACGTAAAGGTGGTATTTGGATAGTGTACCCATCAAAAGTTGGGAACAATGGTATATTTTTAAGTCTATTCCTTAAGGCACAGGGTATGTTGTTAATCATTTTTTGAGGAACCAGCCTTGCAGCCTTAATATTGATAATTCCAAATTTAAACTCTGCTTTAACTATGCTACTTTTCCAGTGTTTTAGTCAGATATAAAATCCCCTTGCCATGTAATAGGTTTGTAACTCAATTTTATCTCATAAATTGAGGAAAACCAAAACCAAACAAACAACATATTATTGAGATTAATTTCTCCTGCTTCTTTTTCCTTTTTGGGAAACACATGGCTACTAGAAATTTAAAACGACCTACATGGCTCACATTTTCTAGTAAATGCTAGTGATTCAGAGCTACCCTCCAGCGTCGCCCCCGGGAAGTCGGGGGATTGGGCTAGATGAGTAACAAAATGTACAATGGGATATGGATAAGTCTCTGACACAGAGTTGTTTCCTTTGATTTGCCATTTCCCCAAATCTAAAGTGCTCATAAAATGAGGGTCTTATTCATCGATAGCCATGGCTGACTGAGGAAAGACTAAGTGTCCTGGTCATGCTTTGTGGCCCGGGAGAGTACGTGCCGTTCCTGTGACACACACTGTTAATTTAGGTCATTTTTCCCGTGAGCCGACCGTGGGCCAGACCTTGTGCTAAGCGTGTTATCCGTCAGTTGTGCTCCCTCCCAACAGCCAGCCCAGAAGCACAGGAGGACCAAGGGATTTGCTCAGGGTCCCCCAGCCAGGAATTGGCAGGGACAGGATTCAGTCCACATCCACCTGTCCCCAAAAGTCAATCTACATATCGACCGAAGCAGAAACATTCTGGGTAATTCCCTGTGGCTGTGAAATCACAGTGCCTTCCTCAGAGTCCCACAGACTATTGAGATCGAGGAGGAAATCAGGTTTACCGTGGGAGTTCCAGATTGTTGCCCCAACAAAAGGGAATCAGAGATTTTATAGGAATAAGAAATTCTGCTTTCGAAAGGTGTCCATTCTTTAGTTAGGAGGCAGCAGAGAACCATCTGCAGTCAGGACCCCATTCACTGCAGTCCTTCCCATCTGTGGCTCGAAAATATGACCAGCCAGAAACAAGAAAGTGGTAGAACCTTGTCTCTGGAGAATTTTCCAGGACCTTACAAACATGACCCCATTAATCCACTCAATACCCCCGGATGAGATAGGTAGCTGCAAGTTATTACTATTCTTGCTTTCAAGATAGAAAACCTGAAGCCAAGAGAGATTAAGCAATTAGTCCAAGGTCAAGTGGTGAGCTAGACCGACCTGGAAATGAAACAATTATCTTCTGAAATTCCACTCAAATACACGAACTGATCGGCTAGCTCCCACCGTGTGCTGATAGCCACTTTGATGCCCTTGCACAGAATGACTGGCTTTTGCCTGAGATTTCTGAGGCAGCCTTTGACCGAATTGTATGGATTGGTTTAATATCAGTGTCCAACCTGACATCAGATTTTTCTAAAATATTGTCTGAAAGCAAGTACAGCTCCCTGCTCCAAATGTGGTATCCATTTTACCTAGCTCTGCTACATTTAATCACACCTACACAGCTTTTGGAGCATAAAGGGAGACTTGTTCTACAAAGAAGTCCTTCTCGTGTTTTCTTTTTCTTTAAAGATAATCTGTAGCCCATAAAAAGGTACCACGATGTTTAGACTGGGGAACGACGAGATAAGCTGTCTCCGAATTGTACAAATTCTGGAATCCGATGGCTCACCTTTGAGCTTACTGTCACTCTTCAGTGAAATACCCCTTACCCCTTACAGTTGTGTACCTCTGACAGTAGGTAAAGTTCCATGAGCCCAAGTCATGGGTTGGGGAAAGAGGAGACATTCAGGGGCGCCCGGAAGAATCTTTGCTGTGAGCTGACAGCGCAAAGGCAACGGCCGGGAGAAAGAGCCCCTGGAGACAGTGCCGCTCATGATCCCTCGTGTCCAATTTTGCAAAAGGCTCTGCCCCTCCGAATGTAATTTAAAATCAACCATTCTGTTATCAGTTTTGACTGGTCTGGGGCAATGTGAGACATCCATGCACCTGTTGTTGTCAGAAGGAAAATAAGGCCTCGTTTCATTAACTGGGGAGGAGTCTGTCTACACTTTTAGAAATGACGACCGGCCACGCTCTGAGCGTGTTGGTGAAGAATTCACAGCAGTCGCTTTTGGATGTGTTGGATTTCGGTTTCTTGGACCAACCAGATGAGGCTTTTAGAGAAATTCCTCTTCCACGACTTCCTAATTTCTGGAAGCCCAGGAGGTGTGGGATTGGTGATCCCAGGAAACTCCAATTCTGTCCCCTCTCACTGTTCAAACTGTTCAACCTTTCTCAACCCCTTTGGCCCTGTGCTGATGTGGACAGCTCCCTCCAGAAGCACGAACCCGACATAAGCCTGCTTGCTATCTTGCTAATAATGCACAAACGACCACACTACAAAAGGAACTAAGAAAGCCACTGCACTATACCGAAGGAATGCTGAAAACCGAGGCCACAGATTTTGGCCAGAGGCAAAGGTACTGATTCCCCACCAACCTACAACTAATCCTGGAGCCTTAAGTCTTCTTCCAGCTGTGCGCAGCATCTGGGAGGAAAGGGGAAGTGGTCCCTTCCAGTGGTTCTTTGCTACCCTGCAGTTAGTCCTTGTTCTGTCTTCCTCACCAGGCCCACGTTTCTTATCATATAAGTTGGGCAGATCTTTTCTGTATTTTAAAAACCCAGGGTTTTATTGTCCAAAACCCTTGCTCTTGACTTGAGTTCATGTGTTCTGTGGAAGTACAAGTGGTAATTACACAGGTCTTTCCTTCCCTGTCACTGGCAACAGTCAGTCACCAGAATTTAGAGCCCCCAGTCTCCAGATCTGGGAGCTGGTTATCAAACAGGGTCGAGGAAAACCCTGATGCGGCGAATGGGATCTGAATGAGGACCCGCTCGGCAGCAATTCCTGCGATGGAATGGCTGGGAGTTAGGGAGAGACCATTAATTTTATTTCATTAAATATTTTTATTATTTATGACAATACTACTACTACTAAGAGTTATCATTCCCATTCATTCAGAATCTATTATGTGGACAACACTGTGTTACATGCCCATTTGATCCTTGTTAAAAAGAAGGAAAAAAACTCTCCCAGGAATGTATTATCATCTTAGGATGAGAAAACACAGAGAAGCTAAGGAAGTAGCCCAGGGTCACTTCGTGGGTTGTGGTGGAGTCAGGATTTTCCCATTCCCAGAGGCAGCAAGCACAAATAGGTCCAGGAGTCAGGCGTGTACCACCCCGGGGAACAGCTGGCCAGATGTGGCTGTTCGGAGACAAGGAGGACAGTGGAGAAACCGAACTATGACTAACCCTTCGCCAAGCTCCCAGCATCGCAGAAAACCTTTTTTGTGTTTTACCAGTTACTGACTCCCAAAGGTTATCCGGTTATCTTGACTCCTAACCCCACAGATGGATTCTGTCTGTTTCTGCACTTCGTATAAGGAAATCACACAGCATGTTCGCTTGTGTCTGCCTGCTTTCACCTAATATTCTGTGACATTCATTTGTGTAGTGGCACGTAGCAATAGCTCCTTCCCAATGACTGGTGTTCTCAAATCTATTGCTCTGTCCAGTCACCCGAATCACTTTCCAGCTCAGCAAGTAAAGAGGAAGACCTCCTTCTCTGAATACGGGTTCTGAACGTTGGAACAATCCACTCTAGGACTTTGTAGAATTTTATGGTTAAAATATTTTTCCTAAACATTTTCTCATTTATGGTCTCTTTTTCTTTTCCCATATCCCATCAGGCAGTTAAGAGATGTATCATTCTCACTGATGAGATTTGGAAACAGAAGGTGCACCACTCACTTTTAATTGCATACACATGGCAACTGAGATTTTGGTGGAAATGTTGGTTGCTTGCCTGTCTAAGGCTGAACACACATCCTGTTGCTCCTCTCTGGGTCAAAGCTCTATTCAAAGGAAAAATAAACCAGTCTCTAGCATTTCGCTGTATGTCCTACTGCCATGTGCATTTGATGTTTACCTCCTGTCTTATTTGAAAATTTACTTTCCCCTTGTGATGAAGAGCACATAACTGCTTCCCCCAGCAAGAGGGATTTAGGGCCTAGGGTCTCACCTGCAACCTTGGAAGTGCTCCAGAATGGATGAACAGCAAGAAAGCAAAACCAAGAGAAGGAGAGTGAGACATTATCTGAGCCCCTGGAACAAGCCACATCTGAAACCCACTACATCTAAACTGTTGGTTGCATGAAGCACCTGTGTGTGTGTGTGTGTGTGTGTGTGTGTGTTTATTTTTGCTCAAGTTATCTTGTGTTCATTGGTTGTTGTTTTTGTTGTTCTTTTATTCTTTTTTGTGGGGGAAGTACTTGCAACAGAAAAAAATCCTAACAGTTACCCTTATTCAAATAAACGTTCATACTTCTCCTCTCCAACAGCCACACTGTCTTTATCCAGTGAGTCCCAGGTATGTGGACATGGAGGTTTTGTCTTGAATCTGTGCAAGGGTTTTCTCCCGAGTCCTCTCCATGTGGAGTCACAGTTGTTGGCACAGACAACATCTGTTTTTAACCTAGAGAACTGCAGGCTTTGTCGAGAGCTTGGGAAAGGGTCTTCTCTGCCCACATGGAACATTTCTGCTGTGGATGCCTAAGTAATTGAACAGGGGAAGGCAAAGCTAGCGGGAGCAGAGATATTTTCGAATAGAAGGAAAAACCGGTCCAAACGGTGAAGCTGCTGATTCAATAATTTTGGTCCAAAAGGCTTTTGGAACTGTTTCCGTCTCTAGCCCGGGCATCCTCTGCACTGCTAGCAGCATATTCTGAGACAGAGATCTGATCGTCTCTGTATGTCTGCTCTTTGAAAGTCTGTCACAAAGAGGAGGGTAAAGAGTAACTGCAGCGGAGAAACCTGACAACCACGACCTCACCCAGGTGACAAAGGTCAACATCGAGAATGAGAAGTCATGCTGATCGTAGGTACTGATGACGTGCTGTGGTGACAATGGCATTTTGCCTCCATGGTCTTCCTCCTAAAACCCATACTCCTGGTCTGATCCTGAGGAAAAGAAATCCCAGGACAGGGACAACCCACAACATATCTGACCCACACTCCTCAAAACCATCAAGGTCTTTATCAAAAATAAGGAGAGTGTGAGAAACGCACGGCCAAGAGGTGCCTGAGGAGACCTGACAACTCATGTAATGCGCTTCCTGGATGAGATCTTGGTAAAGGAGAAGGACATTAGGTAACTACTAAGGAAATCGGAATGCAGCACAGACTTTAGTTAATAGAATGACATAGAGATATTTAGTTAATAACATTGTATGTGTGTTGGTTCAATTACTGTACAAGTATATTGTACCATATAGTATGTTAATAATAGAAAAGACTGTGGGAAGGAAGTTTATATGGGAAATCACGGTACTATCTGCTCAAGTTTTCTGTAAACCTGAGACTGTTCTAAAAAATAAAATCTACTGGGCGCCTGGGTGGTTCAGTTGGTTGGGTGATTGCCTTTGGCTCGGGTCATAATCCTGGAGTCCCAGGATCGAGTCCCATGTTGAGCTCCCTGCTCAGCAGGGAGTCTGCTTCTTCTTCTAGCCCTCCCCCCCCCCGCTCTCTCGCTCATTCTCTCTCTCAAATAAATAAGTAATATCTTAAAAAAATAAAGTCTATTAAAAATAATGCTTATTTAAAAATCCATTACTGGATTTCTGTTGCAGCAAGAGGGTTTCCTAAAATTCAAAGATCAAAAGGGTCCTCGGAATGATTAGAGTGTCCGCCCACACAGTCCTGAGTAACCCGGAGCCACACAGTTAAATATGCCTTCATTGATCACTTTTCAACCCTTCTGATTCAGTAACAAAGAGAAACTCTTGGTTTAGCCCCGGAAACACTTCAACCTTTGCCTGGCTCCCTTTTTAACAAAGAAAGGGAAAGCCCGAGGCTCAGAACTTCGTTTTCATTATTTTTACTATTCTTCTATTTGTTGAGGCCTATGAATAGAAAATGATCCTACTTTGCCTTTATGATAATGGCATTTTTTCTTATACTTATTTAAATAGAAAAGCGAACCCACTTAATTTTTTAAAATTACTGTATAAGACTACATAGTGTCTTCAGATAGCTGAAGCAAGAGTCAGGAGCGTGGTATTTAAATGACTGAAGTTGAAACCCCATGTACTAGGTCTATACCCTTTGGCGTGGTGCTCAAGGTCCTCTCCAACCTGGGGACACCTGTCCACTGTCTTATCACCAGATGCCCCACCCTGCAAACCCAAAAGTGCCTAGGTCAGGGGCGGGGATGCCCAGACACTTAGAAGAAATAGAGAGGCCCATGGATAGCAGGTGTAAATGTAATAACATACTGTCGGGGATCTTTTCCCACGTGGTTTGATTTCCGCTGGGATCCATGGCCTTGCTGCGTGGCCATCTGTTCTCTCCCAGTATTGGCCAACTGGGGCATTCTTGAAGAACCCAATTCCTTCAGATCTCTGTGAGCTGAATAGCCACCTTGGAGCCCAAAGTTGCAACACAGAAGAACTGGCAGGTGGGAACAAATGGGACCTGCATGCCGGCCCCTATGTCCTTGGAGCTTGATGCATCCCTGGAACAGAGGGGCTCGCTGAGTACCGGGTTCAAAGCCGGGCTCCACCACATACAATCAGTGGGACCCTGGGTGTGGTATGTAAGTTTCCTGGGCCTCCCCTTCCTTGTTTGAGAAGAATGACAGTCCCTGACTCATGAGATTACTGTGAGGAAAAGTTCCTGAAGGGAAGGCATTTAACACAAGGCCAGCACTCTATAAACGCATGCTCCTCAGCTCTGCTGGCCCAGAATTTCCCTCACTGTCAAGTGCGGAACATGACAGTATCTACCTCATGGGACTATTGTCAGGAAGAAACAAGTTCGTATGTTAGTCCAAGCACCATGGCCTGGTTCCTAGCAAATGCTCAATCATGTCCAATTATCTTTATCTGTGTTTATTTACTAGTAGTAAATAATAGTAGTAAATAATAGTAGTAAAATACTACTAAAATAAAATAATAGTAGTAAATAATAGTAGTTTATTTACTAGTAGTACAATCATTATTGTGGATGAACACTTCTAAGAATTAGAACAGTTCTCCAATTTTTTTTTAAGAGCCGTTCGCAGATACAGGCAGGGCAGATTTTTAAGGTCAAAGCCTCACGTAGACCCAAATTACGTCACGCGCATCAGTGGAACTAATGTACGGATTGACCGCAGAGGAGTCCAGCGGTGCACGGGCTGGTACCTTTCTTAGCCAAAGGAGTGTTTTGTGAGGAAAGAAGCAGAGGCTCCATCTGGCCAGCTGGGTTTACATAATCAGGCTTGAATGCAAGCCGGCTGCTTCAGGAAGTTCTATGAAGGAAGAAATTCTTGTCCAACAAAAGTTCTTTTTCTACAAAAAGGCAGCATAATGAAAAGGGCACAACTGCAGACTGCCCCAAAATGTTCCGGACTGTGGGAGAATTTCACACACAGTGGCTGAGTCCATAAAGCACACGATACGTCCCCTGTGTCATCGGGGGCCAACTGGGGGGAGATTCTATCCCAGCCTCTCCTCCCCAGAGAATCTTTGGGGATACATATTTCTGTTTCAGGGCCCTGGGGACAGTCTTGCGTGGCAGTGAACTTACCGTACGTGCTTGAATCAGTCACGTCTAACTGAGCCTCGGTTTCTCCGTCTGTAAAATGAGACTATTGGACAAAGGGCATCTAACATACTTCCTAGCTTTGATAATCAATTACTCTTTGATTTCAATAAGGGTAAGATTTGGTAGTTTATTTCTTGGAATACGATTCAAACCTTTAAAGAAATCAGGAGCTGGTTCCCCACCGTGATCCCAGTGGGGCTGTGAAGGCTGGTGAGCCCTTGCATGGATGATTTTGTGTGTGTAACCAAGTGTGTCCAGGGCTAACTATTATTGCTGCCTGCCCAGCTTTCTTGTCCCACTCTTCTAGAATAAAGCCCATTTATCCCCCCTTGGAGAGTGCCCCTCCCACATCAGTGAGGCTGTCAATCACAGGCCTCTCCCTCCCAACTCCCTTGAATAAGGTAATTGGATGTGTGATCCGAAAAGGACAGTAAGATTCCCTTTAGGGAGCTAATGTGGATGCTTGAAAGGAGAGGGTCCCTTCTCTTAAACCCCACAGTGCTCAAAGCTGTTGGGAGTCATCTACGTCACCAGGGAGAAAGAACTCAGCAGGGACTGATGTCAACCCCACAGAGAGTTCAGAGGAAACAGGGAAAAAGAGAAAGGGAGGGAGGAAGGGGAGGAAGAAAGGGAGAGAGAAAGGTGGGAAGGAGGAAAAGAGGGAGGGATAGAAGAGAGAGAGAAGCAGGGGGAGATTGAGAGAGAGAGAGAAAACAAAAGGGATGGGATGGGACAGCCGGAGGGAAGGAAGAAGGGAGATGCCCCAACGACTTAATTTCTTAATCTGAACCTCCGGATCCAGCTACGTGTAAAGGGAATTTTGTGCGCTGGCCACTCCTGTGAAGTGAGGTACAACTTCCCTCTGCCATTCTTTTTTCAAGACCTTAGGTTCCTCAAATGAAGACCCATGACCCAAAAAAGATTAGAAACCACCACAATGGGAACATTTATTAGAGATGGAATGAACTCACTTCAGAAAGAAACAAAGTTTATTTGATGAATATAAATAAGGCGATCAGCACAAAGTACTTCTCATACACATGATAACAAAGTTATGAACTGTACATACCTTGTATGCTGTTGTACTTCTACTAGACACGAGGTTACAATGACTGGCTAATACATGCCCACTGGTAGTTTCTGAGGGTTCCTTAGTTTTAAGTATTGTTTTCATATCGAAGTCCATAATCACATGGTCAATATTCACAACCCACATGCCACTCACTTGAAGAAAAATGACAAGAAGCACTATCAAACAAGGGTCTCTGGGAATTAGATACACTGACCCCTGGTAGCATTCAAACGCCACTCTACACAAACACATCTCAGAGAGAGCCTATGTCAACACATTTGAGGTCCCATCATAAACACTGTTTAAAAAGTAAATCGAAACCCACTTTCAAATGAAAGTTGACACGCTGTTAACGTGCATACTGGATACACAAAAATCATTAAATACAAAATCGAGACTGTACATCAAAACCAAATGGGGTATAAAGTACAAGCCTGTTTTTGCACAAAGCAAGAAGACCAACTTCTCCTAAATGTTAGCCTCAACTTTTTTTTTCAACTTCATTATGATTAGAGGGGTACCTGCTAACGTTTTGCGCAAAGGAAATATCTCCCCAACATCACAGTGTTTGTTGTAAACCCAGAGACTATTTTTGTAAAAAAGGGAATTTTTTTTGGTAACCCCCAAAACATCGGAGAATATTACACGAAATGGGAAAATACACTATGTCAGACGGAATTTAATTTTTAAGGGACTGAATAATGTGCTCCCATAAGGGTGAGATTGATCATACTTTAAAGCAACAAAAGTGGGGCAAAAAAATACTCCCCCAAACAATAGCTGTGATGAAATTGGCACATACTTCGAAATCGCTAACTTATACATGGTTGGTTGCTTTTTCTGTTTTGAGGACCCTAGTTTCCCTAGTGGATTTCCTACTCCTACTTCAAGTATTCAGTTGCAGAGTTCAGGTCAGGATCTGGCTGCAGGAGGCGGCGAGGACCACCTTTTTGAGGACACCCAAACTGTTGATGGGGACACGTTTATGTGGCCTGGGTTTTCAGTGCAACATCATGTCAAAATGTGCTATAAATGCTTGCGAAGAACTCTGCTCTCTTCTCCAGTTGAGATCCTAAATCCCTGTGATAGTTAAAGGACAAACTTTCTAAACATGAATGTATTTGGATTGTTTATGCGACACAGAAGCTTTACGTAGTTTGCTATACTTACAACAAAGAACAAAGCCAGAAGCAAGAGACCTGCTTGGATACATTACTCCTAACGCACCGAGGATGAACAGTGCAACTCAGACACAGTTTCATCTTCCCCGACAAGTAAGGTGTCTGTCTTTTAAATATCTCTATGGCTCACGGGAGAGGTCCGGGGTTCATTGCACCAACATTTTGAAAAGTAATAATAACAACTAAATTCAATGCAAGACTTCAGGGACATCTGCGTAGAATCCTTCCCACAGCAGCAAAGAAAGACAACTATTAAGGCCACTCATGCTTAACTTCACTGTTTATCCTTTTAAGAATGCAGATTTTCGTCTCCCACTTGCGGACCTGTGGAAGGCTTTCTTCCGTTGACGAGAAAGTGGATCAATGCAAGAGTTGCACATGTTTGCCAGACTGGTCGTGAGTTTTATGCAGGTATAACAACTTTCCTTATTTTTTCATCTTCAGAGAAAGCGGTAGGAGTTAAATTCTCCTTAGTACCATGTCACTGTATGTAAAAGACCTACAAATTTGGTCTCTTTCCCTGGCGTGTGCTTTACGTAATGACTCGTACCCACGCACGTGTTGTGTAGAGCTGTATACGGATACACAGCTTTTGTGATTATTCCTCATTCATCAATGTTTTCATGTTTGATGCTGTGAATGCTTTGGAATCCATGTTGGAGACATTTAAAAAAGAGAGAGAGAGAGAGAGAAATGGCCCTTCATTTCCAGAAGATCTAAGCTTACACTCTGCACAGCATTTGGATCTGGAAATGTGAATGGGTCTCAGCTTCTCCACGGAGACCTGCGCGTATGGGAATGGTAAGAGCCTGAGGCTCGGGCGTGTCCCCGCCACGGGGATGCGCGGGCCGCGTGGAACAGAAGGGTGCGGGCCGCCTCAGGCTCTTGCCACTCCCCAGTGCAAAAACAGGGTAGATAGAATCATGAATGATCGAGTTAGATGGGCCATGCTTTGTCAGAGACACACACCATGTTCTCATAAGGCGATTTCTTGGCAAGTATTAGTGGTTTAAAAAATTGATTTCATTTCCAACCTGGCCCAGAGGTGACTACTGGTTACACCATCAAAATGTGGTTCTTCAAACAGGGGATTAAAGAAATAGAGGAGGGTAAAGGCTCGCCATTTTTGGTGTTTCGGTTTCGTCGTCAAACACTCCATGCATCTTGGTATGCGAGCACTGCCAACACCACTCACTCACAGAATTTACACTTTTTGATAATCTAATGCATTAGGAATGACCACTTCGACTGAACCAGCAGAAAAACCGGAGATGAAGCTAGTGGTCCAACAGAAGCTGAAGCCACAGTTAAAATCCCACGGAGTTCAAGTCTATCCTACGATGTTTAAGGAATGTAAATAAAATGTATCAAATGATGACATTCAGAAGAGATGATCACATTTTAAACACCCAAATCCAGACCCCCCCAAAAAATGGAGGATCCGTCATTTCCCTCCTCCTCCTCATTCTTCCTGCCCAACATATCTGAATCCATGAGAAATGATATGAGATGATAAAGGAAATATCAAGTCGAACAGAACTGTGCGCCATAATGAAAACGAAAGCTCCTCTTCCAGTCCTGATGAGCGTTCCAGGTGATGGCCAGTGATGGGAGCCACGTTGCAATAGATTATCAGAACATTGCTGCAGAGCTGCATTTCCCCTTTAGTTAGCTCTTCTGATAGCTGCAACAAGAAAGCACATAATTTAGCAGGGAAAGCAACTGCCACTGATAGAGGAGAGAATCCTGGCCAGCCTTCCCATACCCCCACCCCTGCGTGGACCCTCCGCGACTCGCTTTGGTTGGGGTTGGTTGGCATGGGGAGGAAGCACAGAGGAAGTACGGAGTGA
This sequence comes from Ailurus styani, assembly GCA_002007465.1. Taxonomy (NCBI): domain Eukaryota; kingdom Metazoa; phylum Chordata; class Mammalia; order Carnivora; family Ailuridae; genus Ailurus; species Ailurus styani. The sequence goes on from LNAC01000358.1 coordinate 216,863, forward strand.
ACATTAAGTTAAATTATGTCCAGTAAACACCTCTGAGAAGAGGCCTCTTTCAAAAGATGTCACATACAGGTACAGCGATCTCTTGATAGGCAACAAGAAAGTGAAAGGAACTACACCAACATGTTCCAGGGATCACTTCTACGTGATCAGAGTACATGTTCAGTTTTTTTCTCTCCATGCTTTTCTATGAGTAGGGTTCTTAAGCTATTCTTAACTTGACTTTATAGAGATGAGAGAGTTAAGGATGGTCAGGACGCCAGAAAAATTAACATTCGCTTCCAAACCAGCTGAGACCAAAAATTTAAAAGAACACTGGACCTAGCCATTCCACTGCTAGGTGTGAATGCAGAAGAATGGAAAACAGGGACTCAGAGACTGGTACACAAATGTTCACAGCAGTGATGTTCACAATAACCAACAGGTAGAAAAAACCGCCAGGCATCTATAACCAAAAGGAATGGATAAACAATGTGGCATATACACCCAGTGAAGCATTACTCAGCTCTTAAAAGAAATGAAGTTCTGATTCATGCCACAATACGAATGACATCTGAAGACATCACATCAGCTAAATAAGTGAAAGAAGCCAGACACCAAAGGACAAACACCGTATGATTCCACTTACATGAAATATCTTGAAGAGACAAATTCGTAGATGCAGAAAATAGATTAGAGGTCTGCCAGGGGCTGGAGGGGAGGGGGATGGGGAGCTCTTGCTTAGTGGGTACAATTAAGTGATCGTTTGGGATAGTGAGAAAGTTCTAGAAATGGACAATAGGGGTTGTTCAACCCTCTGTAGGCACTGAATGCCACTGAATTACGCTTAAGTTGTACGCTTAAATTGGTTAAAATGGTGCATTTTAATGTATGTTTTGCCACAGGAAAAACATTTTTAAAAAGGATATTGAATAAAGAAGAACAAAACAAAGTTGGCTTTCCCCCCTCCCCCCACTGCACACAACGGCGTGTGTGCTTGACCCTAAACATAAATGGAACAGCCAGCCATCCGCGTGTGTCATGCTCCGGGGCACGGAGAAGCAGGAGCACCCCATGTTTCCTCACTGCCCCAGCAAGAGGGCCTGCTGTGGAACACAAGGGCAGCCTGGGAAGAATCGGTAAAATGGGTGAGAAGAGAGGCCCAGCCCACAGGATCCTTCAGCGGATGACTGCCTTCCCCACTGATGCTCATTATCATTCACATATGGCCGTGGAATACTCAGGGAGTTTCTGGGCACATGGCAATAGTGTAGCTCTCTGGGGAATATGGCAGGGAGTGAAAGATCAAACACATACACACACACACACACACACACACACACTCACACATGTGTGAGCCACCTTTTATATATAGCCTGCGCTGTCTGGTTTGGTGGTCAATGCACAGAATTTCTCAAGCCACACTGACTAATGAGCGCGCCCAAGACCCTGGTGTCTGTACAGGTAGGTGGTTACTCTCAGCCCGGGTTAAACAGGACAAATGAAATATGTGGCTTGGATGAACTCTGCTAATTCATACTCTGAGGACTTTGGTGTAACCCTTCTGGTTAAGAAACTTGAATCGGGGCAAAAAAAAAAAATGACTTTTGCAGAGCCAGAAAGCTAGGGAGTTCCTAGAGCAGATCATGTTACTCATTCTGGCACATAAAATCTCTGCAAACTTTGTATGAAAATTGTAAGTCAGAGCACGCTTTCTGCTTCACGAGCTGTGCATAGCTCTAATTCTTTTGTGCATTAGCATTTCTTAATCATCCTTTTAAAGGGCTGACCAATATATTAAAAGGCCACATGATTAAAAGGTAAAGAGAAACCCAAAGTAGTACTAAAATGCACCGGTCATATTTTTACAGATGGGGAAACGAGTGAAAAATAATTACAGTGAATGCCTGATGTCCTTGATGTTTTTCCAAGATAAAGTAGCAAAGAACAATCATTTATTCAGTTGAGAGAAAGATTTCCAGCTGAGTAACAGGTCACCAGGCAGAATACAGTGCCTCACTAGGGCTGTGCGCGGCTTTGGGGCAAGGTTTATGCTGTGGAAAAGAGAGCACTCAGAAACGGTTTGCCGCTCCTTCCACCAGACGATCCATTCACCGGGAGGCCCACATGGCTTTGAGAGAAAGACTCAGAGGACGTTGCCTGCCGTGAGAAATGCAGATGATCCCTTGCTGGGGGGCAAATAAGCCTGTGCTTTAAAAATATTAAACAGGAATGAGACAATCCAGGCAGCCGCCTACCGTGGGATAATCTCTGGCCAGCCCTGCCTCACCTAGAGGGTCACGGCAGCCCCCTCTGTCCCGTGCATCTTCTCCTGAAAAACCAGACTCAGCGCGCTCAGCGGTGCCCCCAACAGCCCTGTTTCAATCAGGACATCGCCTCCACCTTGGGTTCCCTGCGGACAACCTGCATTCACAGTCCCATTGCTCTCAGGAGGGAGGAAGGACTCTAGCCACGCTGGCCCCTCTCTCCAGCCCCACACTTCACGTTCCACCTGTGCTGGACTTGCTTCTGCAATCTAAAGCTTTCTTTTCTCCTCAGCTCACAACCCTGTCTTTCCATCTGGTGAGCATTTACACCAACCCTCCATGTTCCTGATGCCTGCTCACTCTCTGGTCTCAGTTTAGATGTTACCTCCTCCATGGAAGCCTTGCCTGACCCTCCTGAGTGTGGGACGTAGCATAAGGAGTGTCACGCACACTTCCCGGTCCCCTTCTAGTGATGCGTCTGGACTTCGACTATCCAATATGGCAGCCGCTGGCCACACGTGGCTACTCAGCCCTTGAAATATGTTGGTTCAAACTGAGATGTGCTTTAAGTGTAAAATATACACCAGATTTTGAAGATTTAGTAAGGACTTATTTTTTTACACTGATTTTAAATGATCATAAATTAATATATTGAATTTTAGATTCAGTATGAATTTAGTTTTTTTAATTTTCCTCTGAGTTTATTTAATTTTTAAGCGTTTCTCGAAATTCCGGTTAACATATAGTGTAATATTGGTTAGTATGAATTTCATTTTTTAAATATTGATTTCATATTAAAATAATATTTTGGACATACTGGATCAAGTTAAAAAGAGTAGTGCAATTAATTTCACCTGTTTCTTATTACTACATATTTTTTTAGATTTTATATATTTATTTGTGAGAAAGAGAGAGAGAACGTGCACAAGCAGGGGGACCAGCAGGCAGAGGGAGAAGCAGGCTCCCTACTGAGCAAGAAGCCTGATGCGGGACTCAATCCCAGGACCATGGGATCATGACCTGAGCCGAAGGTAGCCACTTAATTGACTGAGCCGCCCAGGCATCCGTCTTACTACTATTTTTAATGTGGCTACAAGAAAACTGAAAACTGCTGATGTGGCTTCCTTTATATTTCTATCTGAATAACCCTGGTCTAGGCTATAAGATCTAGGAGGGAGGGGCCAGGCTGGTCTTGCTCACTTAGCACCCCTGTGCCTCGCACAGTTCATGGAACAAATTGATTCACTCATGCATCCACAGGTACTAGAGCGCACCGAGAATAGGCAGAATCCCATCCCCCACCAAGATTTCCTGCTCTGACCCCCAAGACCAAGACCTTGAACATCTCACACCATGATTATGCCACCTTGCCGATGTAATGAAGGCCACTAATCAGCTGGCTTTAAGTCAATCAAGAGGGACGAACAGAGTGGACCTAATGTAATCGCAGGAGCTTTGAATAGCAGAGGTTTTTTCTCTTGCTAATAGTGGGAGAGAAAGGGAAACATGAAACCCGATCGGGGTTTGCTGTGCTGAGACGGAGGGGAATCATGGGACAAGGACCTGAGAGTGTCCCACACAGTCCGGCTGCAGCACCCGGCTGATAGCCAGCGAGAAAACCGGGCCCTCGGTCCTACGACCACAAGGAACGGAACCTGCCAACAACTCGGATGAGCTTGGAGGTGGGTTCTTCCCCAGGGCCTCCGGTTAGCCTTGTCCAGCTTGGTCAACACCTTGACTTTGGCCTCATAAGACCCTAAGGGGAGAACCCAGAGGTGCATGACTTGGCTTCTGACTTACAGAAAACTGTGAGATAATAAATGGGCATTGTTTTAGCCCCCGAGTTTGCGTTAATTTGCAATGCATTGCTAGAAAACGAATACAGCTCCTCTCTGTGTCAGGCAGTGTGCCTGGTGCTGAGGGTGTAGTATTAACAAAGACAGACAAAATCTACACCCTCATGAAGCCTATATTTTTAGGAATAAGACAGACAATAAACAGATACACGTATAGATAAGAGAATGAAGATTTTAAAAAATTTGTGGCTCAAAGGTAATGAACAGGGGTCTGTGACAGGCATCCTTAAGACTTATTGATTATATGACAATTATGATATATATTTTTTTAATATGGAAAGATGTCCATAATTTACCAGCGGAAAAAGCAGATTACAATTCTTCATATGAAGTCAATCTTACTTTTTGCAGCGACACATTCATAAACGCTTGCAAATGCATATACCAGAATATTGTTAATAATGGTCTCTGGGTGGTGGTTTAAAATTTTCTTTAGAAACTTTGTCGTTGCTGCCCTTCTTAGATTTTTTTTAAACCAAAGAATGTGTAACTACTCTCATAATAGAATACAAGTCTATTTCCATTGTGAAAAATCCTGACTTGGCTCTGGGGAAGGGAACCAAGCCTGCAGTTGGCCTGCAGGGGTGGGGAGGGCGGGCTGAGCCCCCCCCCGCCCCCCGCAGTGAGATTCCGCCCCAGGACAAGCGCCCCCAGGGGAGCAGGCTATAAACGTGTGGTGTCTCACAAATATTCCTTCGGACTGTTTTTCTTTGGAATAAAGACACCTGCCCGATTATGACTTTCTTCTCCTGCCCTTTCAGTAGTGATTTGCAGAAACTGGCTGGGAGAAAGGGGTCTTTGGTAAACACGGAGGGGTTAAAGGGGAAACTGTTTAATAACAGTAGTAAAACGCAGGCTATTTTTGACATCTGGGTTAATGTCCATTACGCTCCATGTGCTTTCCAAATGTGCGCTGTGCGCCCAGGTACAAAAACAGACACCCATTCACCACGGTTTCGGATGCCCCTGACATTGTTCAACATGCCCACGTAACAGCAAGCCCCTGATAGGCTCATTAACAGCCGCCCAAAGACAAGAGCTGCTCACTCTGGGGGGACAGCAGGCATCCTGCAGAATCCCTCCACTAAGTGATTGTGCTCACAGGAAAACACAATAGAGTCGTTTCTCTTCAAAAAAAAAAAAAAAATTCTATAACTACATCTGTGTTATTACTTAACATCTTTTAAAACGGGGCGGAATGGGTTTCCCGTTTTTCTCATGAAGATTTATTTATTATTGTTGTGATCAAAGTGGCAACAAATTATGTTAAATCATTTAATTTTCTTGATAGGAGCAACCACCTTGAAGCCATAATTCAAAAATATGAGTGGAGAGCAACATTTTACCTTGCAAGTGGCCTCCTACAGCTCCACAGGGCAATAAAATGTAACACTTGAGAGCCTGAAGGGCTGGGGGTGGGGGGTGGGGTGGGCCCGGCCCGCGCTCAGCTCAGAATTGCAAACTGCTGTTAGGGATGGTAGAGCTTTCTGGATGGGGCAACAGAGAGACTCTGGATTTGGATTTCAACTTCGGGTTCTATGTGCCGAGTGCAACTCACCCACAGTGTTTTAAAGAAAGGAAATCAAATGCATGGGAGCATAAGCTGCTAGGTCTCCTTAGGACTCATTTCTGTAGTTATTCCTGTAGTCGGAATTACTCATAGCTCATGTCTGGTGCACGCCATCTGCCATGGTGCTCTGTGATTTTGCGCCAATGATAGCAAACAAGCTTGAGAGCGCCATGGCACTAACTGGGGTCACAGCCCCCGACGCAGATGAGGAAACTGAGGTCTCCAGGGACTGAATGCTTTAGGTCAAATTCCCACCTTCCTGGGGTCTGACTTGAATGCATATCTTTTCGCTTTTAGAGCCCATTCTCTTTCCTATGATGCCAGAATTTTCTAGACCTTCGTCCTTTGTTTTGCACCTTCCCAATTTTTGTAGTCAAGAGCAGACAGCAGCAGAAGGGAAAGTCAGAAAACTGTCACTCAATATCGGCATTAGGTCCTCTGTGTAATTTTTAAACCATCGATTGGATAAAAATGTGCTCTTAGTTGTAAGTTTCCTTAAGGTAATACTTCCTCAGCCTGAGGCACTGCCTGGAAGCCAAAGGGCTTTGTTACTTTACTCCAGGACTTCCTGATCTGATAGCACGGACACTTGGGGCTGAGTCATTCTCTGCTGGGTGGGCGCTCTCCACTCCGGCCTCTACCCACCAGACCGAGCAGCGTCACGCACCCTCCCGGGCGTGGCAATCGGAGATGGCTCCCGATATTGCCCAACAGCCTCTGCGAGGGCGAGGGGCAAAATCCCTCCCCCTCCATGAGGACCCTGGTCGGATCCATTGCCTTTGTATTTAATGGCTTGACTGTGCTGTTAACGTACAATTATATTGTTGGTGAGGCATGTGTCGTGTACGCGCGTCTACCAATGCGTACAAGACACGAACACGTTTGCAGAAATCAACATCAATTCCAAGCTGCCCTCCTACTATTTCAGACACGGCGGCACAGATTTAAAAGTCCCGTGGAAGTAGGTGCAATCTAGGCAATGAAAATAATGAACACGTACGACTTATCTGACATAAAGTAGAAATGCCACAATCCTGAGATAGCGAGACACCTAAGTCACTTGCTGAGCTAAGTGAAAAGGTAGAATCTAGTTTAAATTTATAGCATTCCTTCAGTGTCCCTCTAGGAGTTTGGCACCTTGCCACGGTTCCTTGTTAAAAATTTGTTAAACGTGTTTGGCATTAATGCAAACACAAAGTGGTCATTTGTTACAAATTCTATTGGAATGCATTCATTTAAGGCAATGAAGTAGTTACTAGAAAAGAAAAAAAAATGTTCATTAAGTACATTTTAAAAATACAATGATGTATGCAGTGCGGAGCTACGGCGCCCCAGCAGCCATGTAGTCGCTGACAGAATAACCACACGTTGTGTTTGGTTTGAAATTGGAATCTTTTAAACATAAGTGATAGAACAAAAACTGGTTTTGTTTGTTGTCAAAACCGATGTTAGTCTTTCTTTCCTGAACTAGTTAAAATAACCAAAAGTTTGGCCTACGATTTCTAACATCTCAAATCAGCGAAACGTATAGGTTAAAATAATGCTTCGGGAATCTCTGGGAGCGCCGGGGGTGACATGGGAGGCAGGGGCCGTTTCAACAAACAGAACGCCGGGCCCGGGGCCCCCGAGAGCGGGGAGAATGTCCGAGGCATCAGGGAGGAGCCCGCCGCTGCCTCCCAGCCTCCCGGTTGTCTGAGGTGATCGGGTTACCCGGAGAGGGCAAACCATCGGCTTTCCTCACGGAGACGATGGAATCCTATGAGCAAATATCCTAGGCCTTGTGTCCACCTTCCCGTCCCACCCCGAGCTGCTCACACAAAGGCATCAGTGCTGAGTAACGGTGACTGCCTAGGTCCCCGAAGAAAGGGCTCTGAAGCTCAGCTCTGTGAGAGAGGAGCTCTTTGTCACCGCAGGACACTTGTCCCTGCAACACCGCTGACTGTGCATGTCCGCGTAGAGCATGCCATCTCAGAGTCCCGGATGCTTGCTAAAGCCACTGCGAAAGGGGAATAGAAAATTCCCACTTCAGAAGAATGTTCGGGAATTATTCACCGCCTTTTCCTTCCCTCTCTCTCTCTCTCTTCCTCTGACGTGTTCACCGCCAGGCAAGTGTCCAGATAATAAAATGCCAGTGGTTTGGAGAGTCACGAGCCCAAATCCCCCTGTCCCCCAAACCTCTCTTCAGGTTGGCCTCCCCTGTCGTCCGAGTTTGGTGTTTAGCCGGCCTACCCTTGAAGGGCATGGATCCAGGGAATCTTGGCCCCGCGTTCTTGAAATCTTCTCCTAGATCAAGGGAAAACTTAGACAAAGCCTAGCATCCTGCGTGTGGCCCGGAGAAGTTTGCCTTTCCCTTCCCAAGTGCCCCAAAGGACCAAGAACCGGTAGGTCTAAGAACAGGGAGAAAATACTTACTTCCAGAAGTCACGAGAGTACCTGGTACAAAAGATAGGAAACACGCTCTGAGTACTGTTACAGAGCACCTCCTGGTTTTACGCCATTCGGTGGGTCCTCTTGCAGAGAAAGGACACACGAATAGTCCCCATCATCAGAGCCTCTCCCAGGGTCTGGGGAAAGGTCTAGCTACTTGAGGGGGCCCAGAGCTCAAGCCCCACTAGCTTCATGATAAATTCCTCTGCCTGCAATTAAAACTTATTTTTGAGATGGCATTTTCAAATTCGGTTGAGAATAAAGTAAAACATGTGTTCGAATCCCTTGCTGACAAGAATTCAGTTTTAGGCTGAGCTTGCCCTACCCAGCCCAGCAGACCCATAGGAAAACATCTCTTCAGCCTGGGTGCTGAGAAAGCGGTCATGGGTCGGAACGAGGTGTTCCTCCCAGAAAGAGGAGCCGGCGAGGCATTCTGCAGAATTTGAAACATGAAGGAACAATTTGATATCTCAAGTTTGCCGACGAGAAGTGGCTCAGATGACAAGTGTTTACAACAGGATCTTCATAGAGCCGATAATGGCAATTAGTCCCCAGAATTTGAAGGCTCCCTTCCCGCCTCGCTGAGGTGGAATGCCATTTACTCTTGGGCTGGCGACTAATTAGGGGTCTCTTTTGAAGATCAAGGTTTTGTGATCCCTGCTTCTTAATAACATGGTTTGCCTGTCGGCCACCTGGGTCCAGGCGAGACCTCCCTTTCCCCCTCCCCAAACAGCAGGCACTGCCTTAGGCCAGGAGCAAGTGTGGGCAGGAAAACACAGATCCAGCCGGTTGAGCAATTTAACCTCTTCGCCACCGAGCGCCTGCAGCCCAGGGCTTGATTTGGCTGCCCAGAAACAGACAGAGTGGACCTCGTTTCTCAGACAGGGCGGAAAGCCTGCGTGTAAGGCAGAGAAGCCCCCTTCATGGTGCAAACACTACGCAGCTTGCTTTCTTGTGCAGGAAGAGAGGCAGGAAGACTCCACTTTTCCAAACGAGTGGTAAATCAAGAGGCCCTTTGCCTTTGCTTGAGGCTGGGCCATTTCCAGAACGGATTTGAGAAGTGACTGGCATAAAGAAGGCTGGAGGTCGAGGACAGTCAAGTGCACCTTCTGGAGCTCTAATCTAACCAGTCATCAGGCCCAAGGGGCTGAGGGGTCTGCATCTGCAGAGCTCTTGCCAGGGTCCCCACGGCCTTGCTACATGATGCTGGGTTGGCGGCTTCGCTCCTTAGTGGGAGAAGCCAACACGGCAGGAAAAGTAAGCTGCAAAGAATTAAACTTGTAACAACTTGGGCAAAGCACACACAGCGAGCAGGGCTGGTCCTTGGGCTGTTGACACACTCTGGCCTGGGTCGGTTGTGGTCACTAAACCCATTAGCGTTCCGATGTGGCAACAGCTAATGCAGCAAATTCAATGTGTTTTTGTTTAATTTCTAAATGCTGGTTGCACGCTGGCAGCGACGGCCCCCGAAAGCAATCAGCCCCACTGCCATAAACACAGTCGTCATTGTCACTGGTCTGAAGTTCATATTTTCAACTATTTATTTTTGGCAGATAGGGGCTGAATGGAGTTTTGCCTTTGATTAACTGTGCTCTAATTTCAACTTGCTTCAACCTTTTCTGTGTTTTCGAAGCAACCACCAAGTCAGAGTTTCCTGCAACAAAAGGTACTAGCCTTTCTTGGAGGTAGGGAAGAACTCTCTGGTAGGTGGAGAGGAAAAAAGGAAACGTACAAGCCCAAGCCAGCAACCCGCTGAGCGAAGGCAGGCCTTTTAGAGATATTCAGGGTCTCTGAGCCCTCAGAGACCTAATCCACACCCACCTGCAAATAAGAGAACAGGACAAAAGCGACCTCATTTTGGTTGGCGGATTTGAAAGGGATACGGTCGGCAGAGTTGTGTCTCATTTAAGAGACAGATTCAGCTTGAATTTGATAAGGTCCTCAAGTTATGCTTATGAAAAGCATGAAAATCCTTCCCTTCCTTCCTCTCTCCTCTCCTCCTCTCCGCTTTCTTTCCCGTTCCTTCCTTTTCTCCCTCCCACAATTTTTAAAGCATCTATCAGGAGCTATGCTAAGTCCTGGGGACATGTGGCCGAACGAGATAGACACCGACTTCGTGGAAGGCACATCTAGTGAGAACGTCACACATTACATTAAAAAAATAATTAAAATGAATCTGTGATTAACTAATAAAAATTTCGGTAAATACCAAGGAAGAGAATGACTCCCCGAACTCACTGAGCACAGTCACTTTTGTTCAATGGCATCCAGCCCTTACACTGCTGGAGAGGTTGTCATTATTAGCCCATTACACGGCCCTGGAAACAGGAGCAGAGAGGTGAAGTTACACACTCAGTCACAGCTAGTCGGTGGTGGGGCTGTGGGGCCTTTTTGCACTGAGACATCCAATCCCAGTCTACAGGAGCACTCTGGTCTGTCAGGAGGGCTGGAGAGCCTTTCCAAGGAAGTATCGTCGCTGGTGGGTCCACACACCATCTGGAAGGGAATGGCTACTTCTTCCTCCTTTTCCTCATCTGCCTTTTCACGGTGCTAACAGAAAAGAAAGTCTGTGGATTTCTATGCATTCCTAGGTTTTGTCCAGACTCTCTGTCCTTTCAAGTTGGTGCTTTTTGTCTCTCACCAAGAGCTCATCTACGGGCTCCTTCAAAAGCCTCCACTTCAGAGTACCGAGGTGCACGCATCCGCCCTCCCCTCCAAGAGCTTGGATCATGGCCTTCCAGCGTCATGGCATTGGGGATGATTAATCACTTTTAAATATGAAAAAAATTAACATGTCCGAAGCATTCTTCTCCACTGTCAAATGTTTTGCTTTAACGTAGATCCAGAATGGCTCCCTTTCCCAGTGGTTCCAAAGCAATACATTTTCGGTTGGAAATTCAACTGCAGAAATCCCATCCAGAAGCCCCAAGCCATATATCTTAACATCTTAATTTCATTTAGGAGGAATGCAGTGATTGATCATTTATCATTCTGAGATTGAGTGAACTATCTGGAGGATTCCAATCTATTGCTTCTATGCAACTGATGGGATATTCACATGTCTTCTGGCTGCATGAGGGCTTTGGGGTCCAAGTTGTCTTTGAAGGAGTGGAATGCTAAAAAGATTACTGAGGGAGGGTCTGCCTTTACCGGCAAAGTATAACTCTAAGGCTTTATTTGTTCCAAATTAGAGCCTCCCCCAGTGATGGCCAGGATGTCTGCTGCTGAGTTACTCCCACTCCTCCATCCCCACACAGGGAATCTTGCCTTCCTGACCTTATCCTTTGATAGGTAACTTTGAAAGGCCTGGGGAAAACCTTCCCATGAAATCCATTGGCATTGGTGGGACTTGACTTCTTTTCCAAGAGATTTCTATTTTACCTAAGGCTGCTTTGTCACAAAGGAATTTTGACTGCGACATAAACAAAATGGCACCTTCCTGGGGTGTCCGGGCCGGGCCATTGGCATCACAGCTGCTATGCTGGCTTCCACTCAGGGTATCATGATAATCTCTTCGTGTTGGGTCGGATTGCTTGGTCAGCAGGGAAATGGCCAGAACATTATAGAACAAGATTTCTGGAGTGTCTATAGTACCACCAATCTTGTGCTAGATGTGTGGGCGGGAGCAGACAATGAAAACATGGTCCTTAAGTCTGAGCATGTGTTCTATAACGGTGGATCCCAACTGAGAACCTACTACGACTTTCACACGGTGTGGGTTTTAAGACACACACAGAACATGATGCCTCCAAAACTGCAATCCTTCTCTGCAAACATGCACACGCAGATTTTGCTCAGGAAGCCCAATGCTCAACGGACAGCTGCTCAAAGGGAAATGATGATGTCTATCCCAACGAGAAGCCACAGGAAAGGAGAGCGATTTCTGAGGAAATCCAAGGCCAGTCACATTTGCACAGCACTTGAAAGGAGACAGGCTCTCTGCTTTGAATTCACATTTAAAAGTGGTACCACCTTACCCCAGTTAGAATGGCAAAAATTAACCAAACAGGAAACAACAAATATTGACGAGGGTGTGGAGAAAGGGGATTCCTCTTACACTGTTGGTGGGAATGCAAGCTGGCGCAGCCACTCTGGAAAACAGTGTGGAAGTTCCTCAAGATGTTAAGAATAGAGCTAACCTATGACCCAGCAAATGCACTACCAGGTATTTACCCCAAAGATACAAATGTAGTGAAAAGAAGGAGCACATGCACCCCAATGTTCATAGCAACAATGTCCACAGTAACCAAACTGTGGCAGGAGCCGAGATGCCCTTCAATGATTAATGGATAAAGAAGATGTGGTCCATATATGCAATGGAATATTACTCAGCCATCAGAAAGGATGAATACCTACAATTTGCATCGACATGGATGGAACTGGAGGGGATTATGTTAAATGAACTAAGTCAAGCAGAGAAAGACAATTATCCTATGGTTTCGCTCATGTGTGGAACATAAGCAATAGCAAGGAGGACCATAGGGGGAGGGATGGAAATCCAAAGGGGGAGGGCGCCTGGGTGGCTCAGTGGGTTAAAGCCTCTGCTTTCGGCTCAGGTCATGATCTCAGCGTCCTGGGATCGAGGCCCGCATCGGGCTCTCTGCTCAGCGGGGAGCCTGCTTCCTCCTCTCCCTGTCTCTCTGCCTGCCTCTCTGCCTACTTGTAATCTCTCTCTGTGTCAAATAAAATAAATAAAATCTTTAAAAAAAAAAAAAAAAAAAAAAAAAAAGAAATCCAAAGGGGGAGAAATCAGAGGGGGAGAGGAACCATGAGAGACTATGGACCCTGGGAAACAGTCTGAGGGATTCAGAGGGGAGGAGGGAGGGGGGAAGGGTACTGAGGCGGGCACGTGTTGTGATGAGCACTGGGTGTTATACTTAACTAACGAATCACTGAACCCTACATCAGAAACTAATTATGTATTGTACAGTGGTTAACTGAACAGAATTTAAAAAAGAGAAATAGAAAAATAAGTTTAAAAAGAATAAGTAAAAGTGGCTGTCTGCCCTTCCAGGTCTGCATGTAATACAAGGCCCAGCCCTCGGTCTCCCCACTCCAGCTCCTGCTCAGGGGTCCAGTGAACTCTAGAAGGCCACGGGACTGATGGGCTCCGAGGGTAACGGAGAACGAGTGAACAGTGGGCCCCTCAGGCAGACCCACTCTCCCATCTGTTAGGAGGCTCGTGGCTATCACAAATGTTTCCAACTTAGATGTGGAAGTGCCCTGAGAGGCAATTCCTGTGCTGCTTTTGTCGCTGGTCACTTTGAAGATTAAAGAGGGAAAAACGCATTTTCATAATAGAGGAACTGGCTGGAAATTTCCCTATTAAATCCCAAGGTCCTGGCAGGCAGAGGCTGTGTTTAACTCTTCCAAGACAGGCCTGGCAGCCAGGAGCGAGGGCTAGGGAATGCTTTGAGGAAGAACCAGGCCAGAGATCAAGGAGCTGGGGCACGAAAAAGAGGACACCGGTAGCTTCTGCGAGCATCTTTGGAGCCAATTCCAAAGACCCACACAGTACGCCTCCAAAGTACTCGAGCAGTCCTTGTGTGACCCAGGGGTACGTACACCAGCGGCCTTGGCTTTGCAACAGAGAGCTAACTGCCCGAGGATCCTGTCCCGTGGGACGTGGCGACCCCTGCAAAAACACGCAGACCTCCTGCCTGGACGCACCGGGCTGTGCAGACGGATTCGGGGGCAGAAGGAGCCACAGAGCTGGGTCCCCTGTCAGGGCTTTTGCACCTACAGCGCCCTCCTCCTGGAACACCGTCCCATCACCCTTTACCTGACGGCCTTCTGCTTGTCCTCAGATGTCAGCTTAAATGCCACTTCTTCCAGGGGGCCTTCCCTGACTCCTGTTCCTGGTCACATCCCCTTGCCCTTCCCCCCCCCCCCCCCCCCCCAAGCTCCTGCTTTGGAAAGAGCTGGCGTCCTGCTTTTGGGCCAGCATTTGACTCTCACCTGATTGCAGCCCCACCACCACCCACCTTCACAAGGACAGGCTGTGGACGCCTTTCTTCTACACCCACCACACGGTGGGTGCTCAGTAAACATAGAAGTGGATTAAGGGGCTGGGGGAGCCGTCGATGATAACCAATAAGTACTGAATGCTCACTATGTGCCAGGAATATTCCTAAATGCTTTGCAGCAGGGATTTTCAACTCACTCACGTTTGGGATCAGATAATTCTTTGTTATGGGGACTGTCCTACGCTTTGTACGATGTTTAGCAGCAGCCCCTGCCTCGCCCCACTGGATGCCAGTGGCTCATATACCCCTCCCTAAGTCATGACAATCGAAACTGTTTCCAGCCTTGCCAAACGCCTCTAGGGCAGGCAACCCAGCCCTGCTGCCTGCTGAGACTGATGTACACACATGAGCCCACCAGGCGCGCACGACTGCCCCCATGAACCAGAACTCTTCTTCACCTCGTGTCAGAGTAAGGAAACCGAGGCCCAAGGTGGGTAAGTGACTTGCTCCGAAGCTCACACGGGGAGCAGGAAGCTCCCCGGGCCCCGGCGGTTTAATTTCTCCATCCGAAGAGGTGCTGGAATGAAAAAGGGCTGGCTCCAGGCCACTGGGGTAAACAGGTGGCCAGTGAAGGTCCTGGCCTTTCTCAACGTTGCTCAGTGAGCTTCCTGGCCATCACCCTGGGCTGCAATTTCAGATCGTCCTAACCCAGGGCTCTTTACTGGGGTTGGGCTGGGCTTCTGGAAAGACTCCTCACAGATCGGAAGTGGTTACACATCTTCTGCTCACTGACTGCTTCTTTTTCCTGGGTCAGTGGCCAGTGATGCCCAGACCTTCTGGGAGCAAGGCTGTCAGAAAGTAGCAAGATGAGGCCAAGGGTACCTCACTTTTAGGCATGCAGAAGGCTCGATGGAATGGTACCGGGAAGCCAGGCCTCAGAGCCAAGTCAGCCTGCATCTCGCCACCTTGAGTCTGTGAGCCCCGGACCACAGTTCAGCCAAACTTGGCAGCAATCCGAATGTGGGGACTGCCTACCTTTGTGGACCCTTGGTCTCTCGGCCAAGGATGAAGAAGGAAGACACTGTCCACCTCAGAGGGTGACCATGAGACAGGGCCTAAACAGAAGCTCTGCACAAGTGAACTACCTATCACTGCTTCCCATTTCTAGTTCGGCTGTCCTCAGGTAAATCACTCAACCTCTCTGTGCCTCAGCAGTTTCTTTTGTTTGTTTGTTTTTGTTTTTCATTTACGAAGTAAAGATAGTAATTCTAACTTTTCCAGGTGGTTGAGAGGATAAAATAAAATGAGTTTGCTTATAAAGCCCCTAGATCTGTGCCTGACACGTAGTAGATGTCCAATGACTGGTACTTCTTGTTACCTCCTCCTCTACACTCATCCATACAGAGTAGAGAGATGGGAATCAGGACCAGCTTGATCCAGAGTCTGAAGTTCCAGCATGGGGTGTTCATGCCTAGGTTATTCGTGGGCTGGATCAGGGTCTAGTCGCCTTCATGAAAGGAATTATGCAGAACAAAGAGGGAGCACATCACAGGGGCCCGGAAGGAACAGTGGTGGAAGAACCCAAAGCTTCTCCCAAACTACAAATTTCATGCCTCCAACCTACGGCACCCCTGGCAGCCAGCCTCATTGGCAGCTCACCCTTTCTCTTTGGGCCCTTCCTGTTGGCACAGACGACCCACTTTCCAAAGCTTTGGTAGGGCTTTTTTCATAACTCTAGCTGGTAGATAAACTTTCAAGGATATTTCTGTGGCAGGTACAAACCTGGACAGGAAGCCTCAGGAAGAAATCCTAAATTAATTATATGTCAACATTTAAGCCACAAGAAGGAGCAGTTGTCATAAATTTTTGGGAGGTTAGAATCCAATTTTAGTTGTAAATGCGAGCAAGCTCACTGACTCACTTGTGAACTGGTGCCAACAAAATGATATATTTTACATTCTTTCACAGCTTGTTTTGGCTAAACACAATGAAGAGAAGGGGGGGCGGATTGCGGTTTTTATTCTTCACCGGGATGATATGGTCAATCACGCAGAAGAACTACACCACACATGTGCCAAAGCAGAAGAAATGAGCTCAGTTTACCCACTTTTTCTGTTGCCTTCCACCCTCATTGAGAAAGGAAATGGGGCTGAAAATCAAAAGAAGGTCTTAAGTACTGCAGTCACCTTTACCACGGCCCAAGGCTGGACATTCCTGACAATAGATCGAGATCCCCCCCAGGAGTCTTGCCCAATTTCTTCAGCCCTGACCAAACCCTGGCATAATAACGTCTTCTGAAACATCATTTCTCTGAGCATTGGTCACTAGTTAAATTGGATGTTGGGTAGTCATTGGAAGAAAGGCAGAAAAGTCTCCAATCTTCGTAAAATTAAGAAGGTGGGAGTTTTGGGGTTGGTGACCACATGGAGATTTGGAGAGAGTCACGTTCCTGGGGAGGACACGGGAGCTCTGAGTTTTTTCCTTTGGCTCTTCCACCTGGCTGTTCTGGAGTTGTTTCCTTTTATAATATTCCTGTCACCTAGTTCAAAAAGAAGAGGAAGAAGAAAGAGAATGAGGAGGAGGAGGGGGTGGGGAGGGGGAGGCGGTGGCAGTGGAGGCTAGGCTAGGCTACTGCTGTGGGTTTTACTTTCTGCTGACTTTCTCATTCATTCATTCTTTCATTCCTTCAAATGATTCTTCAAGTAGCATTTATTCGTGCTGAGCTAGGACTGGGGATATGGTGGGGAGTCAGACATGGACCTTGATCTAAAAACTGGACAGCCAAGTCAGAACCATAGACGAGGAAGGAGACAAAGGCAATGCAATGTGATGTGTGAGCTAATGCGGGTAGGTAGGAAGGGTGCCCCGGGAGCCCGGGAGGCACTGGATACAATGACCCCTAGAGATGACTTACAGGTGGAGACGTGGGGAGTAATAAGGAGGAGTTGGCCAGAGAAAGAGAACAGAGAGGAGTCTCTGATGACAGGAGAAGCATATGTGAAGCCCTAATATAAAGCCAGACCAAGGCCCACTCAGAAGTGCAAGCACCAAGGATAGCTGAACAGAGAATGTGAAGGGAGAAGAGGTGCTGACAGGCCAGGGCTGGCCACACAAGACTTCTGGCTACACTGAGGAGACTGGCTGCTTCCCTCAGGGCAGTGGGATACCATGGAAGGAGCATGATCTGGCCAGATGTGTGATTGAGGAGGGTCCCTTCAGGGCAATGTAGAGGCTTGGTGGAGGCAGCTGGTAATGCTGTGGAGAGGCCTTAAGGGACAGACAACTCCGTGGGTGGTAGTGTGGACAGAACTGTGTCCCCTAAAAGGAGAGGTTCAAGTCCTAAACCCTAGTACCTGTGAATGTGACCTTACTTGGCAACAGGGTCTTTGTAGAAGCAATTGAATTAAGAGGAGGATATACTGAATTAGGGTGGGCCTTAGTCCAATGGCTGGTGACGTTAGAAGAGGAGGGAAGTGTGGACACGGAGACATTGAAAACCCACCCTGTGAGGATGGAAGCAAAGATTGGAGGGATGGCGCCTTCAAATTAAAGAGCACCATGGATTACCAGCAACCACCAGAAGCTAGAAAGAGATAAGGAAGGATCCTCCCCTAGAACATGGCCTTGCCGACACCTTGATCTTAGACTTCTGGACTCCTAAACCATAACAGAGTACGCTTCTGTTGTTTTAAGCCCCGCAGTCTACGGCACTTTGCCACAGGGCAGCTCTAGCAAACGAACACAGGAATCATGGTGGAGTCTTGCTGTGCTGCTCCCAACCACCAAACCTCCACGCGGCCTGTGTGCTGAGACACCCACGTCCCTTTGGGAGAGGTTCATCTGAGATCCAAGAAGCATCTCTCCTTCACGCTGGCTCCCTTTGACCCGGTTGAGCAAGCAACGCTTCCTGGCCTGCAATGGGCCTCTCCCAAGGGTGGCCATCCGTGAGAGAGTTAGCACCGAAAGTCAATATTTGTCCCTAGGCAACAGTTGTGTTTGCGCTATGAAAGCCCCACCAGGTTTTTTTGGAGATTTCTGTCCGTGTGGTCTTTAGGCCATGAGGTAACCTTGTCCCGAGGAAACCCCTGAAGATGAGCCAGGAGGGATGCGAGTCCCAAACAGTGGGCTTTGGCAGGAGTGGCTCAGGAAGCGCGAGGGGACTGGTCCCAGGGCCAGGGGCTTCGGGGGGCCTCGGCAGACAATCACTGTGTTTGTGCTACTAGCAGGCCGGACTTCCTCCTGCGGCTCAGTGGAGCCTCCCCAGGCCCTCCCGCGGTCCTGATCAGCTGTTCCCAGCTGGAAGTGCTCCTGTCATCTGCTTCCCAGGGACACCAGCTGACACAGCTGATGGGACCGTGGGCTAGGCTGCAGGAGTACACATGTCCCCACACCTCCTGCACAAGGAGGAGATGTCTTGCTACCCTGGTTCTGCCTGGGTAGGGTTGGGGGTTAGGAAGCAGCAACAGAGCCCGTCAGGGCCTCATACAGGGCCTGGCACTAGAAGGTTCTTCATAAATGCACATGTGAATAAATGAAAACCATGAGCTTTTGATCCAACAGAATTTGAGTTCCATCCCGGCCTGGCCCGGGGATAGTTGAACCTTGAACAAGGAATTATACTTTTCTGGACTTAGATGGCCTCATCTGTGAGATGGAGACACTAAAAATACAGAGGTGTGGAGAGGATTAAGTGAGATCATACATGTGAGTGCTTAGTGGCGGGCCTGACAGTAATAAAGTCTCCTAAATATTAGCTATCACGGTCACGACTCTTCTTCACGCCGTCACGTGCCAACGTAACACGAGTGTTGACATTTGCCGGTTCTAGACTTCAGGGAAGAGGTAGGGGGAGAGAAGAGAGGATGGAAAAAACCTCATGAGAATTCCATTTGCAAATTCCTCCTATTGCTTTGATCACTATTGGCTGTCATGACAGCTCTATGACATAGGTCAAGAGTTGTCATCTCCACTTCTGATAAGAGAATCTGAAGTTCATGGCAGTTCAGTAACTCAGGCAAATGTTTTCTAGTGATAAGTGGCAGAACAAGACCAGGACCCTGAAGTTTTCCCACCACATCCCGACAGGGCACAGAGGCACTCAGTGATCTCTCCTGGAATGAATGAATGAATGAATGAATGATCCAATTGGAAAATGATCCATAGGTGGGGAAATAAGGGCAGAACAAGACAGGGTGGAAGCATCCAGACCTGCCTGGGCAGTCACCACCCCTTCTCTGACCTCTGTCAGAGAAACCTCTGTCAATTCTCAAACCCTAGGAGGGGTCATAAGGAGGAATGAGAAGCTACTGGCTAGCAGTCCTTTAATTTCCCAAGCCTCAGTTTCCCCATCTGTCCAGTGGAGATGACAGCGTCCCCACAGTCTTGCTCGGAGGCTCCGGTGATGCGTACATGAAAGGGCTCTGTGAGCAGCACCGGTATTTAAAAGGATGAAGCAAAATATGATGGCAGATTGGAAAAGAGAAACGGAAGGAAGTGGCCCAAGATAAAAATGCATTAATATTAACCAACAGGTTCCTTCAGAACAACAAAGCAATAAAACAATAATTTTAGAGAAACAAAACCCAGCCTAGGAAAAGTCTGCCAGAGGGAGCGGAAATGAAGGCACAACCAAGTGGCCCTTGGCTTACCTATCTGGAAAACACAAGATGAAAAAGATTCTTTGTAAACCAATATTTGAAAAAGCCCCACTGGGCTTTCTGCCTGCACAGACTGCCTATTATCTTGGCAAAGGATGAAAACAAAGGAATTCTTATTTAAAATGGGCATGAAACGAATTCAGGTTCATGTTATCGGCATCATCTGGAGCTACCATTTACTGAATACCTACTATGTGCTGGGCACTGTGCCAGGAACTGCGCCTAGATGCTAGCTTCAGAAGAAAATTGTTTAGCACTTACAAAGCAGGCATAATATTCCATCATTCACATATTCATCTATTTTCATAAATTTATTTGTCGAACAGATGGAGCGTCCTTTATGTGCCAGACACAATACTGTCTGTTTCAAATAGAATGAGAAACAGGGTCCAGTCGCTTTCTGTAAGTCAAGGCTTCTCAATGACTGCACTTCTGACTTTTTGGGCCAATGCTTTTTGTTTGATAATTCTTTGCGGAGTGGGGTGGGGCTGTCCTGTGAACTGTATGCTGCTCAGCAGCGTCGCTGGCTTCTCCGCACAGAGGTGCCAGTCTGACAAAAACATCTCCAGAATGTGCCAAATGTACCCTAGCGGGCGGAGAGTAGGATTGCTCCCAGTTTAGAGCCACAGCCTTAATAAAACGCTGGAGGGACTCCCAGAGAGACTAAGTCCAAGGCTGCAGCGCTAGAAAGGGAGCTGTGTTAAGCAGAAGCCAGAGCTGATCTTTGCCGACCTTGACTTTGTTTCTGCACGCTGAGATCCTGGAGGTGGGGCTTCCCAAGCCAGAGCCGCTGTGATCTTGTTTACTGACCATGCACGTCCACCCCTCAACTCCCCCTTTGGATTCTTTGGCTTTTTTCTCTCTGCTGCATCATATCAGTCACAGACATTTAATTCCTGAACCCTGGAGGAGACTCTAGGTAACCGACGTGCTGAACCCAAGACATCCCTGAGCATTGCTACCAGCATGAGCCAGTTCTCTAATGAGCCCCTGGCTGGCCCTTCGGAGCAAAGTTCATGTTTCGGCTCCTTAAACAGCAACTCCGTGGGGGTGTACAGAAAGTCTCAGAAGAAAGGGAATTGGGATTATTATATTCCCCAAATATCTTGAGACTTTTAAACTTCAAAGTTGTATTTCAGTTTCAAGAGTAGCCTAACCTTAGCAAGGGTTACTCTGCAAATATATGCAAGATAAAGAATTCCCTGGAAGAATGTCTGCCAGGATCCTAAGCCTACATTCATATCTAATTTATAATCGCGCTGAAAAAAACAGGTTCCTTTTTCAAGGAGCTCAGATTACCCCTAGTTTGGCATTGTGCACAGGAGTGACAGGTGCAATTTATGTGAATAATCACTGCAATCAGCTGCCCTTAAGAAGGAACCAGGAACGTACCCTTCAGAGGGAGAAACTGCTGAGTCACACAGTCAGCCATCACCCTCCGGAAATGGTGCCAAAGCCACTGGTTCCTACTGCCCCAGTTCAGAGGACACTGCCGAAGTAATATAGTCATCTGTTGGGATCTAGGTTCCCCCGCCTGGGCAACCACGGCTCTGGTTCCAACTCTACCAGTAACGCGTGCCGTCCCGTGGAGCAAGACGTCTCCCTTCACTGAGCCTCAGGTTCCTCATCTGTAAAATGACGCCACTGGACAACACAAGACAAAGGATTCCCCTGGCTTTATCAGTCAACAATTTTCTTCTCCACAGTAGTTGTGGTCTGTATATGGGCTGGGAGGTCCTCTGGGAAGGAGCCAAGAGATGGCGCCTTTGATAATAATAGCTCCCAGCAAAGGACCGCTTGAATGAATGACTCAGTGAATGAGTGTGGGTGTGGTTTCCCTGCAACTGGAGCGCTGAGCCTCCCCCGCCAGCATGTGTGATCCCAGACCAGGGATAACTCACTCCGGGACAAAAGGGATTTCCAGGTTTAGGAAAACCATGGTGCGGACCCGGGGTTAGCAAGATAGTAAAGGGACAGAGGCAATACTTGAGGCCTTGCGGGCCTTATGGTGTCTGTCAGGACTGCCCCCTTCTGCAATTGTGGCG
This sequence comes from Ailurus styani, assembly GCA_002007465.1. Lineage (NCBI taxonomy): Eukaryota > Metazoa > Chordata > Mammalia > Carnivora > Ailuridae > Ailurus > Ailurus styani. The sequence continues at coordinate 238,627 of LNAC01000358.1, forward strand.
TGAGAGCAGCCTTCGACAATAAGTAAATGAATGGGTGTGGCCGCGAGCCAATAAAACAAATATAGGTGGTGGGCTGGATTTGGCCAGGGGCTGTCGCCGGCCCCCCGTGTGGCCAGCCAACTCACACGCGTCCGCTCCATCTCCGGCAGCCCCTGGCTCTCCGGGCCCCGAGAGCCGCACGGCCATTGCCCCAGTTAGCTGGCATCACAGCAGCCCCATCCCTCCCTCGGCTCCTCTTCCCGGAGGCAGAGCCGATGAAAATCTCCTGGCGAGAGCCAAGTGTTCAGCCGAGGAGCGGAGATCTCCAAGATGGTTGGCCTCAAAGCCACACTGTCTCCCTGCATCAGCCCGGGGCCTCGAGAGCAGGGGAAGGAGACGGAAGGGATGGATGGGAATGGAGCACCCCACGCGTGGGAACTTGGCTTGTCTTCCCTGGAAAACCAAATCCAAGTGTTAGAAGAGTTACGCTGCCCAATTATCGCAGGCAGCAGTCGAAGGAGGAGTGGGCTTTGCTCCCACCAGAACACCTTTCCGGCTCACACATGAGCACAGTTTGGATTCTAACAGGACTACGAAGGAATAGTTTGATCGTGAGGTCATCACATGGGGCTCCAGAGCCCAACTGACCTTTTGAAGTCTGCTCAGGGAACCTCATTATGTTGCATTTTTGAGTGATCCCTTCTCTGATTTTTCCAAGTCCCTTTGCCCCTGCATTCCTTTGATTAGATTCTTGCCTCGATAGAGAGGCACAGGATGAGGGGAGGGAGGGCCATGGAGGGAACCGGGAGGAAAGACCTGATTATTAAGTGAATAATCTACCCTGGGGGCCTTGGCCTGCTACTCCTTGGGCTGGGCGTGCTGGCGAGGATGTCTTTAAGGAGCAGTAAGTCTCCAGAAGGCAAGACTCCCATCCCTTACCAACACGATTTGGAATGAACTGATGCAACCCTCGAGTGGCAAGCAGGAGCCCTTGCCAAAGCACACACAAAGTTTCCCGGCTTGTAAAGCAGTCACTGGGAGTAGCTTCTAGAGAAAGGAAGCTGATCCCGCCCCGTGACAAGCCACCCCTCCCTTGCCCCTTGAACATTAATGTGTTTGCTCAGCCCACTGTCTGCCCCTGACGTGCATTTGTGTCCTTGCTGCCATTTTTCATAGTAATGACTCTCGACTTCCTGCTAGCAGAATGTCAGAGCACAGAGAGGTCCCCAAAGACTCTCGGTTCCCTTTAAACAGATGATAAAGGGTGGCTTGGTGGATAACCGCACGCACAAATCACCAATACTCAGGATCTAGTCAGGAAAGGAGGTAATTCTCCCCCTGATTTCAACCTGCTGACGGGAACTCTCAGCCCAGGCCCGGGCTTCCAGCTCAGCGACAGAGATGACTTCCCTGGCCTGCCTCTCTTAGAAAGCTGGGCTTTCCCGGGACCACCCTTGACACTGATAGGGCACGACCCCCGCTCTTCTCTCTCCAGCATATTTGAAGTCACCAAGCAAACCTGGGGAGCTTCCCTCACTTGTTCGAATGGGAGGCTTGGAAATTTTGCAGTCATTCATCATGGTTGTAAAAAGGTCCGCAAATACAACCCAGGAAACTGTCCTCCAGGCTTCAGCCTTTCTGTGTGGACACTGCATCTCCCAGGCTGCTTCTTAACAAGACTCCAGGGCCATACAAGACCTTTGCTTGAGTCACAGCATCCCCTCCATGGGAGTTCCAGAATTTTTTTTTCTTCTTTTTTTTTTTTTTTGTGTGTGTGGTTTAAAGGTGGTGAGGGTCATTTCAAAGTAACTGACTTGGAGAAGCCCCCACAAGAATGGAAAGACCACAGGGCTAACTTGTGGTCCTGCCTGGACCTGTGTGCTTGTCCCAGCTTCCACACGGACACACAGAGATGACCTGGATGAAGTCACTCAACTTTTCGGTGCTTTGATAGGGCCTCTGAGCTGTACAGTTCTCTCCCTCTGACCTAGAGACCAACACGGGATGATTACTTTCCCTTTATCAACACAAACCTCACCAGCACTGGGGGCTCCTAGGCGTGTGCCAGGCATGGGCGGTACTGGGGTATAAAACTCATCCCTGCCCTCAGACAGTCAAGCAGACAAACCTCTCTAATTAGTCAAGTGTGTCATCACAAGGACAATATCTACTATGCATGAACCAGGTGTCAAGGGTAGTTTCTGAGGCCTGTTCTATATATTAACTCCCCAAGTGCCTCTATTTAAAAATTTGTATTTTATTTAAAGTCAGTTGATTAACATACAGTTATCTTTAGTTTCCGAGGCAGAGTTCAGGGACTCATCAGTTGCATGTAATACTCAGCACTCCCCAAGCGTCTTGGAAGTAAACACTCTTCTCCTAGTTTGAGAGATGAGAACACTAAGGACCTAAGAGGTCAAGACAATCACTCAGGGTCACACAGGTACTAAAAAGGAGACAGCACGAGCCCGGCCCGACCGGAGGGCCCTCTCAGGCCGCACGCCCACCGCAGGGGCACAGAGGTGCCGTGGGGCTCCTTCCTCACTTGTGCCAGCTCCCAGCGAAGCAAGTCATCTTTTCATTTATTCCAAAAAATTGCAACGAACCTCTGGGAGGAGCCTGACCCGATGTTAGGTGCTGGGATTGTGGCAGCAGCTGCGAAAGGCAGGATCCCTGCTTTCCCNGCCCCCCCCCCCCCCCCACCTACAGTCCTTCCTCACTGGTTAAGACCTCTGTCCCTCGAACCCTGGGACACGAGTCACAAAATGTCTTCCCAGCTGACCGAACTCTCTAAACCGCAAAGAGTCAATGCTGGGAGAAGTTCAGGGAAGACCCCCTTGTCCCAAAGCACATTTTTCACCGAACACGGCATCGGCTCAGTCAGCAAAAGATGTGTCTCTCAGGGGACACAGTGAGATCTGGCAGGGGAGTCACAGACAGGAGTGGCCAAGGCGACACACAAGCTTTCTGGGCCTGCAGGAGAGCCCGCGGAGAACCTCGGCGCTTCGGCGGTCCTGGAGGCCGGGCCGTGGGGGGTGGGCAGAGGGAGAGCACGGGGCTGGAGACTGTGACCAGAGCTCATGACCCCTCCAGTGTTCCCTCATCTCCGTCTGCCCTCCGAGTCCTTATGACAACGGCAAGATCCGTATTAATCCCATTAGGACTCCACGTCGGTCCAGGGCCCTGTGCCAGGCCCGGGGCTGAGCGCACGACTCGGAGTTCGGCATTCGGCCTGCCCTGCCGTGCTCTTCGGTGGGTGATGATGGCCCGATGCCGGCCCTGCCCTCTGCGTGGCCATTGTCTCAGACGAGGGGGGACAAAGGTGCCAAAGAGTCCAGGACGGCAAAGAAGGGAAGAGAAGAGAAGAGAAGACGAGCGGTGGTAAGACCAGAAGCTGGGGGCTGAGCAGAGAAGACGGGAGACCCAGAGGGAGTTGCTGCTCTTTGGGCTGATGCGCAGAGGTCAGGAAATAGCACCGTGGGGGTTCCTCCTCAGCCTCTCCCTGCCTCCCCCTGACCCTCACCTGCCCACACAACGGCCAGGACAGGCCTGCATTTTCTCTCTTCTGTACTCTGAGGCTCCTTACGTGATTTTCTAAAGGTTTCCATATAGTTTTGATGTTGTGGAGAAACTGAAGCCCCAAGAGGGGTGGGTCTCCCGGCAGCTGAGTGATGGCGCCAGGAGCTGCTTAGGAATGTGCCTCTGCTGTCGGAGCTGTGGGATTTGAACCCCAGCTCTGCTGCTTACTGGCCTGGTGCCTAGGGCAAGTTGTAGCATCTCTCAAGGCCCTGCTCCTTCCACTATTAAAGCGTAAGAGGAACGCCTCACTGGCTGCAGGGAAGGCTTTGCTGAGAACATGGACCAAAAGGATCTGTCACAGAGCCTGGCACAAAGCAGTAGCTCAATAAACAATAGCAAGTATTATCTTCAGTTTCCTTCAAATTCTGACTCTTATTCTTGGAGTCAGGCAAGTCAGCACCAAACCATGACATGAGGTCCCTCAGTCATTTCAGAACAGGGACCCAGACAGCACTGTGTGCTCCTCATGGCTTTGGAGAGAAAACAGGGAAGCAGCATGGTCAACAGAACATAAGGGTGGAGAGGTGCGGTGTCCCCACAGAATCCAGTGACTGGAGTGCAGCACCGGGAACAGCCTGGGGGCATGTGTGGCCGTAACTCCCCTCGGCGGCCTTGCAGACTGCAGTCTCTCTCCCCGGGTGACGTCAGCGTGTTATTTCGGTGACTCAGAGCTTTCTTTCCTCACTGCGTTTCCGAGCCAGGTTGACACACGTTCCCTCACATTTTGCCTGACTGGGTGTTCCACTAGGCCCTGCTCCTAAATGACAGGGCAACTATCCCCCTGAAAGCAGGAAACTACAAATATAGAAGGGTATCTTCCACCAGCCTTCCAGGAATCTACGACATGCTGGCCCTCCAGAGTCACAGACGGATGACAGCGCGTGTGCGCTCCTGCAGGCCGGGGGAGACGACTTTTAGGAAGAAAGGCTGGAAGTCTAACCTAAGCCACGATGGAGTGACATGGAGCAAAGGACTTACCCCCAGGACACAAGTGTTTGGGGAAACTGAGTGTCCCGTGACTGGGATGAGCCACGGGTAGCAGAGGACAATAGAAAGGGAGGGACTAAAATTGATGCCAGGCTCGCGTGTGTGATGGGGCTGTCGATACCCGCTCCCTGCCCCAGGACCTGGGGTGTGACCATCTCCCCATCCGGCGTGGACCCACTTCCATCCCTAGTCAGCAAAACAAAGCAGTAGTTCTCGGTCCCAAATTCCAATCTGTTGTCCCCAGTAGAGCCAGTGTGAACCTGCCGGAACAGAAAAGTGACGAGGCCCTCCCTTGTGCAAGAGCCTTCAGGAACCCCCTGTTGCTTTTGGGAAAAATCATGTGATTTTCTCTCCTGGCTTCCTTCTCTGTCCCGACTGCTGCCACGCTCTGATCTAGCTCTCTCCCTTCCTGTCACCTCACGGACGCAAACTCACCTTTGGGATCTCAGCTTAGACAGAAGCTCCTCCCTCAGGAAGCCTTCCCGGAGCCCCTGCTCTGAGTCAGAGGACCCTCCCCCTCGCTCCCAAGGCCCCCACACCCACCACCCGCTCCTTCCTGGCACTTGCCGCACACATCCATCCTCCTCCTGGTCCTGGTCTTCCCAGCTAGACGGCGAGCTCCGTGGGGACAGGGACCCTGTGCCCAATGTTTGTTGATCCTCTGAGCTGACTTGATGTTGGGCCTGGAGTAAGGTCTGACAGAATGCAAATTTATCAGTCTCTGAATTGAAATCATAAATTGACAGACCATGAAATGTAAAAACTGAAACTTTCCAAGAGTTCAACGGTAATGAATCTGAACTTCCTGCCATGGAGGGCCCACCCTAAACACAGGCGGTCGGCAACAGCTGAGTGGGGGGGAGGCCCCCACTACCCGATTCAGTTATGGAGAGACACTGCTAGAAGTCGGGGCAGGCCCTAGGTCACCCTCAGGAACATACTGATGGCCTCCCAGCCCCCTCTGCCAGGCCTCCACTCGGCCCTACAGGAAGGGACTGTGGAACCTCAAGCTTTTGCCTTGAAATTAGAGGCATCTCAACCTCCAGCTTAAGAACTTTTGCCACATGTAATTATTGACCTGAGACATCAGTCACCTTCAAAAACTCTGTGCTGACAGAGGGCAAAAGAAAAGCGTCTAGAATATCAAAAGGTAGAAGGTCCAGATTAAAAAGGGAGATGCAGGGAGGGTTTTTCCTAAGTTGTAGCCTTTAATTGACTCCAGTCTCTGCCAGGCACCCCGGCCTCCTTCGTCAGCATGCTGGGAGGTGGACGGGTTCCCCTGACCCCGGAAACGGGCGGCAGCAGCCATATTTCCCAGAGGAGTCTCCCCTGGCTGCCGCGCTGGTGCCACAAGCCATCAATGTCTACAAGGGACACGTGTGCTGAAAGAACGGCCTTAGAAGCCGGGCTTGGAGCACAGAGGTGGAGGACTGTTCTGCCTGCCCTTCCTACCCTCACCCAATGTGACAGTCTCCAGAAAACCTTAGCATATCAAAGGGGGAGGCGCCAGGGCTGAGACCTGACAAAGTCTGGGCCAAAGGCAGGCAGGCAGGCTGGCTGGCGTTTTTAATGCAAAGGTTGGTTGAGCAAATTTCATAGTCAGCTCCTTCCTCTGGGTCCAGGCTTACCAGTCTGTGAAGTGGTTCTGTGAGCTCTTCCTGTGCCTCTGCCCCCCACTCCCACCTTAGAGCAGAGGCACAGTTTTCTTCAAACAAGGCTCCCCTCTTGTCACAAAGGATGCATGTGTCTGCCTCAAGTTCAGTACAAATGCAGCTTTGCACTGTGCACTGTCCCAACATAAAGCCATCGCAGGCTGCCTTGGAAAAAAGCTCAAAAGACAAACTGGAGTAATTCCCACAGAAAGCTTTAGAAACCAAAGTCCTGCTTATTCTGCGTGGAGAACACAGGGAATGAGGACACATATTTCAGCCTCTTTTTTTTTTTCATGTTTCATTAGCATTTTACTTTTCTGCAAAGAAGTCCAAAAATGAACCAAAGGGCTTTTGAACCACCAAGGAAGGCTGTGTCTTCTGGTCTCTCAGGACACTGCGCCCCCCCAGCCCCTGCCAGACTGGGGATGAGCCCCACCACCTTGCATTTGTCTCTCTGGTAGGCATGTGGGTGGCAGGAAGGAGGAGATGCTCTGTAGGATTGGCCTGTCCAATCCTTTGAGTTCATTTAGGATTAAAAACTGATACCAAAAGGAATGTCAAGCAGAGAAATCTAAATATTTCAGACCTGTTTAGTGGCTATAGACAGGCCATCATCTCTTTCTCTTTGGGTTTCTGCCCTTCCCTTTTTCTTTTTCTCTGAATTCCCCACCAACCCGTGGGACTTTGCCGGGTAAAACCCAGCTCTCCTCTGGTTGCTGGGCTGTGCTTATTAAATGGGGATGAATGTCAATGTCACCCAGCTCATTAATAATTGATTTCCAGCCCTGTCTCTATTTGCAGAGCAGAAGCCACTTACAGAGTCTATTATTCCAACTCTGTGTGTGGGTCACAGGGCCAAAGAGGTTCCAGCAGGGGTAACCTTTGTTGACAGCCATCACCATGGCAACTCCACACATCTCCTGCCTCAACCCCGATGCCCAAGAAGGTGCCGCATCCTGCCCTGCACTGGGGACTGGGCTGGAGTTTGCTGAGCTCAAGGGTTGTATGAGCAACTCTGCTGGCAAAACGGGATTTTTCCGTTTTAATTTTTGGTCTTTGTCGAACAGCATCACATTCTTTAACCTTTTCGGAATCTGGAATCTGGCTTGGAAAAAGGTATTTTCAAATTTAAAAAACAAAACCCTGCTTTTCTTTCTGTCTCCTCAGGCAAAAAATAAAGACCGAGTAAATCCCCTCTGGCTGCTTTTAGGTCATTTTAAGTCAATGAAACTTGTATAATCCCAGAATAACCGATTGTTTCTTTTCCACCCTACCAAAGACAGCAAGCTTAGACCAGAAGAATTACTGTTTTGCTTTTAACCACCTATTAATATTTTGTCCTACCAGCCACGCTTCCTCTATGCCTCTACCCCTTCTTTGAAGATTTCCCCCCAGTAAATTAATGTTTAACAATTAAATGAAGCCAACGGAAAGTTTTTGAAAGATCCACACAATTACGGATTGGGTGGGCAGGCAGAGCCTTTAATTTAAGTGGGAAATGTTTCCCAAATTATGGCCTGAGACCTCACAGCTAATTACATAATTTTCTGCATCTGAAAAAACATAAGCTGAGAAAATGCAAACAGAATCACACTGATAATGAGAGAGAAAAACCTGGAAGTGGGTCCATCTATTATCTTAGAAAACAGAGCTACTAGGTATATCAAGGAAGAGCCGTGAAAAGCCCAGTGCTAGACTTGCACGTGGTTTGAGAGGTCATCTGTCCCGTGTGTGTCAAGTTGAGCCAGGGTGCTTGATTCGACAAGACCACTGTGGCCAAACGTGTTGGAGGAATACTCTATATTTCGACTGTGCTTGGAGATTTTCAAAGGCACATTTTCATACTGAAGGCTCTACTAGGTCCCTCAAGGAAACAACATAGTTAATCTTGTTTTGTCCAGAACTGGCCAAATTCACGTGATTTTCTAAAAGAATCTTTCCTTAAGGAATGTTTATCGAAGTGAAAGATATTTAAAAAGCCATTTTAAATAAATAATGCTGATTTAATACATCTTTTGGGGAATCTTTTTTTTAAATAAATATTTTATGGTCCCACGAATATGTGTTCCTCAGAACAGACTTTGGGGGTGCCTGGTTGGCTTAGTCCTTAAGCAGCTGCCTTTGGCTCAGGTCATGATCCAGGGATCCTGAGATCAAGCCCCGTGTCAGGCTCCCTGCTCATCAGGGAGTCTGCTTCTCCCTCTCCCTCTGCCTTCTCCTTCCCCTACTTGTGCACGCTCTCTGTCAAATAAATAAATAAAATCGAAAGAAAGAAAGAAAGAAAGGGAGAGAGAAAGAAAGAAAGAAAGGGAGAGAGAGAGAGAGAGAGAAAGGAAGGAAGGAAGAACAGAACACATTTTGGGAAATGCTAATCGAATCCCATATCTCATAAACAAAGATACTGAGTCCCAGGAAGAGGAAAGGATTTGCTAAAGGTCCCAATGGCGTCTTAGGGCATTCTTGGAAGAAGAAGACAGTGGATCACTGCATTCGCAGGCCAACGCCCTATGGATTAAAGGTGCCCTACCTTGGACGTGAGAATACAGCACTGAGACACAGACTGGATTGCCTTCAAGTCCATGATCAGGATAAGCCAATGCACTTCTCTGTGACGTCTTCCAAGAAACACACTCTTAAGTGAGAACTCAGAATGCATTTGGGGAACTGGTGCATTTGGGAGACTGGGGCACCCGTTCACCGGAGGCGGTGCCCACTGAGCATTCCTGTGAATCACTTCACACTTTGCTCTTCTGGCCTGGCTGATGATAGCTTGGTATAGTAGGAATGTTCCAGAGTGAGAGCTAGACTAGGCTGGTGCTATTTCAGAGGGATCCTTGCTACAAAATGTGGACACTGACGTGTCTGGGGTGGGGGCGGGGGTAGGGGGCAGAGGTAGCCGCTCTTCACTCGGGGGCAGAAAATAAAAGATTTCATGAAAGCTTGGTCACTGACTTCATGTTTGAGCTCAGGACATGCCTCCTCATCTGTGGTCTGAGAATCCCCATCTGTAAACTGAGGGAGGGGAACCCCAGTAGTATCTTGAAGGCCCCTCCCAGCTTTCACATTCTTTATCCTATACTCCCTCCCGGGAGGCAGTGACACTCAAAGCCACACTCACACAATGACTGTATCATGAATAGCTGCTTTTAAAGTCAAAATCCTCTTCTCTGGGAAAGAATCTTCTTTGTTCTCACAAACAGCAAGGTCAGTTCAGACCAGCACCCCACAGAACAAATGCTTATGCAAAGCTTGTGCCATTTCTGGGAGGCACCTGGGGTAGTCTTGTGAGGGTTGGCTGTCCTTACTCCCCAGGGTCTACAAGATCCTTAGAGAACAGCTTCTCTGGTCTGGCTCCCACCCCCTAAGAAGAAAGCGGGAGGTACAGATGTGCAGAAGCCAACAAATATATATTTATATTTATATAAATTTATATATATATATACAAAAAGTTTTCTTTGGAAGAGAATTTCAGAAACTCCGAAAACTTAGGTCCCAAGTTTGGGTTCAGCTCAGGTCTTCCTCCTGATCAAAAGTCTCCATTTCTGAAATGCTATCTGAGTGAAAACAACTTCATTCAGGATATCAAGCCGTGAAGTCATCAAGTTTTGAAAAAGATCAACCTCCCAGACCACCATCTGTTATGCAAGCTATATGCAATGTACAAAGTTGCTAATTTTTTTGGCCAGGACTTCAAATTCCATGCTTTTAAAAATTAAGATGACAAACAACTTATTTTTACAAAGACCTTGAGCCAGCCAAAAACAGTCCAGCTCCCCCTGAGGTCCCAGAAAAAACAGTTTTGACGAGAGGTCTTAGATTGTCAAGTCATGCCACTGCTGCTTGCTGGGGCTTGGACCCAGTGTCTTAGCTGACAAGCGCCCTGGTGGTGGGGGTCCTAGAGGAAAAGTCATTGGCTTTCCATTGTAAACAAAGGCGAGGAATGGTTGTTCCCATTCCTGGTTCTTATCTGGCATGAGCATCTGACTATCTCTGGTAAGGAAAAGTTCACAGGACAGTTTAATGATTTATCGAGAGCAGCTTTCGTGATCTTTGTATTACTTTCTCCAACATAAAAATTGGCCATTTCTCAGCACATAACATCCACAGAATCCAGAAATTGTGCAGCTGAGTGTCTCCGCAAAATGGGTTATCAAGAAAGCCACACGAGGACTGTCATAAGATTCTAGATAATAGCACAAACAGGAATGTTTTTGCGCTGCCTGGTTTCAGAGATGTTGAAAATAGTTAAGTCAGTGTGCTAATGAGCTAAGTCATTGTTATTTGAATCAGTTCAGCCCCCCACACACACACTAAGTTGAGGGAACAGACTTGAAGGAGCTTTAAGGTCTTCCTCACTTTCCAAGTGACCCTTTACTGGACACCTATTTTACAAGCACTGTGAACAACAATGACACATAAGGTACCATCTTTAATCTTCATAGCAATCCTGCATGATTAACAGTATGAAACCCATTTGTAGCTGGGGAAAATTGAGACTCAGAAAACCTAACAATTTAACCAAGATCATGGGTTTTGTATATGATGAAGCCAGAGTTTGAATTCAAGTTTGCCAAGCTGGGTTCTCTCCCTCATATCCTGTAGAAGGTGGCAATTCTGGTTCTTTGAGTAAAGCTGTCATGGTAGTCAACTTTCCCTTTGCCACCTTGACCCCCAAATTCTAAGACAATGGAAGGTTGTACCAAAAAGAGAACATTGCCCAAGATGGCAACTATGCTTCATCTAGAGGGTTAATTGAGATAAGCCAGCCTTGGCTGCCCAGAAAGCTGTATTTACAATGTATTTACTCCAGACCCATGAAAAGAAAGCTGGGAGGGGTCACAGCTTCTAGCCACGGGAGAGGAAAGATGTGGTATATTTGTATATTTTCTGACTTTGAGCTATAGGATGCTATCATAACCGAAATTCATCTCTCTCTCTCTCTTTCTCTGTATTTCTCTCTTTTTCTCCCCTTCCTTTGTTTTCTGGTTTTCTCTCATGCTTAGAATAAGCAACACTTAGTGTGACTCCACGATACATGCCACCAAATTTCAGTCCCCCAGGAACTTATTCCAGCAGTGAAATAGCCAAGAACAGAAAAAAGAAAATGGCAGGGACGCCTGGGTGGCTCAGTCAGTTAAGGGTCTGCCTTCTGCTCAGGTCATGATCCCAGGGTCCTGGGATGAAACCCAGTGTTGGACTCCCTGCTCAGCGGGGAGTCTGCCTCCTTCTCTCCCTCTGCCCTTCCTCTCTGCTTGTGCTCTCTCTCTCTGAAATAAATAAAATCTAAAAAAAAAAAAAAAAAGATGGCACACATCTCCTTTCATGGAAAATTGAAGAGTCTTCAGTATCCCCCAAATCATTTCCCCTTTTGCCGCTTCTCATTAATAGCAGCTCTGGGTCATCTCTTTCATCCAAATTTTTGTCTGCTTCAAGGTGACCCACAGTTTGCCGAATAGCAGACCAGATAGCTCTTGCCCGTGACCAACAGGAATGCTCAAAGGCTTCTCCGAATCTTCTAATGGATTCCACTGCGGCCAGTACTTATATTCCTTTGGCCTCTTACTTCCACCCAGAAAGGGATCCGGTCTTCCTACAAAATCACGGCCACTCTCGGCTTCGGCCCCCCAGGGGAGGGAACTCTCTGTAGAGATCCCTCCTGGGCTCTGGCTGCTGGGGTGGTCTCCGGGGTCCCATATCTGCTCGAGCTTCTGCAGCCCCAGTATTCCTCTGCAAGCCCCAGAAGATCCCTTCTCCTGGCCTGCCCTCCTGCCTTCCTGCGCCTGCTGTGTTCAATCCGTCCCTCCATCCGTCCCTGAACTCCACTGGACCTCATCTCTGGGAGGAACGGGAGAGCAAGGCTGAAAAAACACAGGGCTGTTGAGGAGTTGTCTGGGAGGGGAGCGGCAGAGATGGGCTGTCCACGCGTAAGCAGTCAAACATCTGAACTTGGAGGGAGAGCTTCAGGGAGACAGAGCTTCTATCAGCCAGTTATGTCGAGGGCCAGAGCTTAGACTAATAGGAAGAAATAAAAAATGGGAATGTTTCGGCTGGACATCAAGAAAAACATCCTGATGAAAAGGGAAGGCTCCCACGTGGGGGATGTTCTCATAAAGATGAGTGAGCGGCCAGGTCACTGCTGCACTCCCCCAGCTCGGCTCCAGCAAGGTTATAAACAAGGCGGTGCTGCCTCGGGTGGGTTGCATTCTGGCCTCCTTCCAGTTTGCCTTCCCTTGGAGAAGCCCCCCGGAGGTGGGGCATGCAGATGAGGCAGCCTACGGTCAACCTGGGTTGTAAGAATCAAGGAGGCACTTAAGCTACTCCATGAACAGGGGAGTTTGGGGAAGTAGTTAGCTGGCTGGTCCCGAGGAAATGGGACGGCTTGAAACTCCTCCCTCTTGCTTGTGTTGTCTCTGGGCAGCACTCGGTTCTCTCTGCTGACCCTCTTCCTCTGGTTTCTTAGGATTTCTTCATCCCTGCAACTTCCATTTGCACGTCATGGTGGGCCCGGCCTCTCTCCCCTTGCCAGCCTTGCGGCCTAGCCTCTCACGGCTAACCGACGCTACTGCTCCAAGTTCCTCAATTGGGATTCTCAGAACAAGAACCTGACTGGCGCATGTCATCGGTTCCTGAAAGGCCAGGTCACAGGTCACCATTTGGGCAACGAGTTGGCTCTTATGGGTTCAGGTGCCCGGTCTCTATCCAGTCAGTGGCGGCTGGGGCCGGGCCGGGCAGCGAGGGCCTTCACATGGCCCCTCTGCAGCAGGAGCGAAGGAGCTAAGAGGTTTCTTTAAAAGTGATGTGAACCCCAGACCTGTCTGGGCCTTTCCCTCTCCCCTGTCAAGCACATAACTCGGTCTTGCCAACTCCATGTTTCAGCCTCCGTGTTAGAGCGTGACCCCCTCCTGAGCTCCAAGTGCCTCCTGCTTGGGTTGGGTGAGTGCTCAGCAGATGGAAAAAAGACGACCTTCCCACTCACACATATGGCCCAGTGACTGGCTACGAGGTTTATTGGGCCTCCACAAGAGCCTTTTATCAGTGAGTGATGTGCCATTTGTTCCCCCCCTCCCAGTTCTACCACATCCAGCCCCCTTTGCTTCTGGCTGTGAAGAGGCCAATCCCTCCCCACCTATGATGCCCCCCATTTCCCCTTCCCTCCTATCAATGCAGTGGGGAGAGGGGCATCCTTCTATGAGTTGTCTCCTAGGGGGTTCTTTGTTTTCCTCTCACTTATCAGCATCATTTAGGATAGATCTGAATTCCAAAATGTTTGCCAAATGCTGGGTCCTGGCTTGCTACTCCTTGGCTCTGTTGAAGAATTCAGCCTCCCATGGGGCAGCTTAAAGTCAAGGGACTACTTCTGAGACCCGCACCGGGCCTGGGGTGGGAGTGGGGCAGAGAGAGACAATCCAACAGTCACCGCCACTCAACACAACAATCCACAAACCCCCACAGCGTGCCAGGCCCAGCTACGCCTGTCACCTCACCGGCTCCCCGAACGACCCTGAGAGGACTCGTCAGTATCTCCATTCGACAGATGAGAAGACATGGTTAACAGCTGTGCCCAAGGCCTGGTGACGGTGCCAGACGTGAGCTGCCTGCGCACCCACGGACCGAGAGGCGAGTCTGGAAGGCCCCTCCCTTTGTGGCTGTCCTGCTGAGATGACCGCCAGTCAGCAGAGAAGAGCCCCTGCTTTTCTCCTTGGCCGTGTCGTACCCTCACTTGTACGGTCGGTTGTCATTTTTCCGGCTCTACGAGAGCGTTCACCAAAGGACTTCTCCTTTCCCATTTCATCAGTCCCCAAGTCCCGCTGCTTTTTTCTTTAGAATGTGGCTGGGAAGTGGTGCCTCTTGCCCGTCCCCACTGCCGCGGCTGCCACGTCCCTCTCCCAGATGCCTGCCCTGGGTCCCAACTGGGGCTTCCCGCCTCCGGTCCTGGCCCCTCCTCAGCCACACTCCGAATGCCAAATGGCAGCCAAAGGGCTACTTCTAAGAGGTGCCTCCAGTGTGCGACTCCACTGGGGAGGGCCTGGAAGGATGAGTGGTGACAAGCAGCGAGCAGGGCGCCCGAGCACACTGGGGTCCTCCTGAGTTTCTGCAGAGCTGTGGAAGCCTCTGGGCTGCCGTGCGTGGGATCAGGTGGGCAGGTCACAGAGCACAGCGGGCCTGAGCCTCTGAGGAGCAGTTCGCCTTCTCAGGGGGGCTCCTCGGGCCAGTCTGCCGCAGCTGGGGACTTTCTTCCCCCAGGAGTGCTCAGTAGCAGCAAATCTCTGCTCTCCAGGAAGGAGTTTCTGTCTGTGTGGCACGCAGGAGAACCAGGGCAAAGTGCGGGATGAAGAGGAAGGAGTCAAAGGAGGAAGAAACCGGATGGGTGGCAAGCTGTGCTCACACCTGCGGCGTGGAGGTCTGGCCCTGGGCGAGGGCCTCTTGCCAGGGCTGCAAGAGTCAGAGCCCAGAGTTCTGGGGCAGGCTTCCGAGGGTGGCGGGACAGCCAGGAGCCCCCACTGTTCCAGGGCAGGGCACTTGGAGAAGCCCATTCAGGGGCCCCGCGTCCGTTTTCTTGGGCCCTGCTTAGCATCTCTGAGCACTCACTGGCTCAGGGCTCACAACGGGCACTCAGTAATTCTTCCATAAGTGAGTAGATCGGAGGAAGGTAGAGCAGGAAGGGAGGACCCGGTGGCCAGGAGCCAGGCAGTTACCACCACCTAAGCAGGTAAGGGGTTGGTTAGAAAGAGCTTCAGACAGGTGTCCGGGGTCCAGACGCTTGGCTCCATTGATCATTAATATAATGAAAACAAGCATAAGCTGTGCAAGGCACTCTACGGTCATCTCCCTTCCGGGCGCCCTGGCGTCACTGCTGTTCCTGCAGACCAGGCTTACTCCCAACTCAGGGCCTTGCCCTCGCTGTGCCGCAGCCGGGGACGCTCTTCCCCCATCTCTGTCGACTTGTTGCTCTAAGTCCCACTCCAGTGAGAGCTTCCTCGGTCACCCTATGAACCCTGTTCCACAGCCCCACTCCCTACCCCTTCTGAACTGCGTTTTTCTCCAAGCTATTTACGTCATCTTCTGACACATGGCATCATTTCCTTATTTATCATGTTTATTGCCTGTCTCTTCCACTGGAATCCAGGTCCCACAAGGGCAGGGATTTTAGCCTACTTTTAGTGTACTTTGTTCACTGCTATGTCTCCGAGGCCAAACAAGCACATTGTCTGGCACATAGAAGTTGCTCAGTAAACATTTGTTGAATGACTCTTAACCATCACAAGGACCCTAATCAAAACCAGGCATTGTGGCTCTTCCCATTTCATTGCTGAGCCAACCGAGGCTCAGCGAGGGTGGGGAACTGGCTAAGGGCCAACAGCCAGGAAGGGGTGAGGAAGGAAAGTGTGTGTGTGTGTGTGTGTGTGTGTGTGTGCGTGCGTGCGTGCGCCTGGGTGTCTCTGATACTGAGCAGTTTCCTCCCCACCCACGTCTGTCACTTCCAACTCAGGTGGAAAACGAGGAGTCCGAGCCGGATGTCTTCCGAGGATCTCCCTCCTGGGTTCTGAAAGTCAGTTTAAGTCCATAACCATTTTCTCCGAGGAGGTGGAGCCGCAGGGGTCTGGAGCAGTCTCTTCAGAGTGAGAGTTTGAGTACCGTTTTCCCACTCAGCCCTGGAACCTTGGGACACTTCTCCACATCTCTGAGCCTCTGCTTCCTCTGCTGCAAAATGGGAATGATGACAATGCCTCTCTACAGGGGCAGCAGTGACCTGGTCAGCGTGCCCGTCAAGGGCTCCTCGGGGCCGGCACACTGTTAACATTGTGGCCGTTCTGCCGACGCCCAGGACCTTTCCCCCCGCTCACCCCAGCCCTGCTTCCGTCCAGGCCCCCCACCACTGACTCTCCTGGGTGGGGAAGCTCCCCTGACTCATGTTATCCTCTAGATCAGCCAGGACCGATGGTTCCGCCTCGGAGAGGCGGGGTAGGGCCCAGCGGGCCGTGTTTGCAGCCCAGCAAATGTTCCTGGAGCCTTGTTTTTTGTTCTGTTGCTGGGCCATTTGTTTTTATAGCTTATCGTTTCTGCAGGGGGGCTTTGAAAGGCTGCCATTGCTCCAATGGATGTTTCCGGTTCGCCTCCATCAAGCCACATTTAATGAAAACCAGTTTAAGGTCTTCTTTCTCATAAAATGTCTCATTGTTGCTCCGGCAGCTCCTCTTTGGAAATAATGAAGATGAACGCTCCCTCCGTGGGGTAGCACACAAAACCCCGGGCCGCAGGAGAGCTTTGCTTGCTTGCTCGGTGCCTGGGAAGTTTCGGAGACAGGAGGAGACAAACGAGCCAGCGCAGCCTCTGCTGAGGAGGAGGAGAAGCGGAGGCTTGGGCATTCGGAATGCTGCGGATGCAGGAAATGGAACCTGGCTTCCTTGTCCCCTCGAAAGGAATTGGCAACCAAAGAATTTTCGCCGTGGAAGGGGGCTTTCTATAAGCCCCTCAACAAAAGCTTGCGCTCCAGAGAAGTGACTTTTCTGCCAGGGGACCTCCTCAGGCTCGCCAGGCCTAGGCCAGGGTCAGGGGTGCCTGAGGAGGATCCGATGGTCTGCAGTCGGGGCGCTGCTNCAAAGACACTGCTTAACGGGAGCTCATGATATCCGTAACAGGGTAGAAAGCGCTCTCAGGCATTTTCTGTCCTTCTACCAGGGCTTTCAAGACACAGGTGCAGAGAAGGTCTGAAGGGATTAGTAGCCAGGCTGTAGATGGCCTCTTAGGGACTATGATGGGGGACACAGGCCTGTTTTCAGAACATAC
>LNAC01000358.1:255647-292572 GCA_002007465.1 Ailurus styani
GGAAGGGGGGGAGGGGGAAGGGAACAGCTTGTGGCCAGTGTCGCCAACAGCAGGAGGCCTCCTTGGAATACAAAACACAAGGATTCGCGAAGCCCTGGTGACACGAACAGGAACACACAACGTCCTCTCCACACACGCCACACAGGGGGCTCCTACACAGCTGAGTAATACTCTTGTGAAGATGCCACTGGTTTTCTCCCTTCAGGATACCTTTGTGGTAGGAAATCATTCTGGAACTGTCCTACCAAGTGGTTATTTTGTCAACTGTTGCAGGGGATGATAGGGTTAAATACAGTCGCTTGATCTGGGTCCTTTGCAAAGGACTTTCCCCTCTACCTGTGTCTGCACACTTACTCCTCATCCTCATCAACACCTCCCTCCACCTGCCCCACTTGCTTTCCCCGAAGCCTTCCTCCTCCAGGCAGGAAGAAGCAGGGCGGAAATGGCCACGCAGGAGCCTTTCTGGGGATTTGGCTGCCCTGCGTCAGCAACGAGCTGAGGGGAGGCCCGGAGTGAGCCGGGCAGCCAATCCTCTCACGCCACCCGCGCTCGCCCCCACGAGCTGTGTGTCCTCTGAGAGGTCGCCTGGCCTCTCTGGGACTCAGCCTTCCCATCGCGAGAGGAGGGGGTTGGTTTCGATGAGGGGTCACAACCGCACAGCGTTTACTTGGGTCCCAGGCCGGCCGCAGTGCCCCGGCGGGAGCGGGAGGGACGGAGGCCGACGGGGGCGCCCTCGCCCCGACGCGGGGCAGCCCCCGCTCCTCTCCAGTCGGCCCTGTTTTCCAGAGACGAGAGCCTCTGCAGCCGGATTCTCCAGTTCTCAAGGGAAACCGAAACCCTCGGTTTTTAAGTGAACCACCAATTTCTTAAATCTTGGCCACGAAATCAGATGCTTAGGACGGTGTGTGTGCAGGTAAAAAAAAACACGAAATCGATTTGTCGATCCCTAAAGTAACCCTTGGTTCCAGACTCCACGATCCACACCTATTGATGGCGGAAGAGGGGAGTGCGTCTGAAAGAGAGAACCGACGGGCCACCCCAGACGGGAGCCGGGGCCCCGATGCGGCGCTGACTCGCGGCACCCAACACCCGGCCTCCCGCCCCTTCGCCTGCCGCGTGGGAGGCCATCCCGGCGCCGAGCGCGCATTCAGTGGGGCCCCTTTCGCAAAGGGGCAGTTGAGGGAGGGTAGCGAGCCATGCCCTGGCTATTCTCATCCTGCAAAACTTCTTCGCACCACTGGGGGCCCCGAGGCCCGCAGCCTGGGACTAAGCTGTCTCACATCTCGAGGCCGCTCTCCTGCAGCACACGCCCGAGACGATATGGAAACCAGATGCGGAGCAAACACCGCCTTACCTTTTCTTACCCCCTCAGTGCTTTCGTAACGTTTCAAAGTCGTTCCAGGTTCACGAGCTCTGATATCACTGAACTCACAGCTGCTCGGCCAGGCTGTCAGTTCAGGGATTATTATGTTCCAGATGGGGAAACTGAGGCTCAGAGAGAAGAACGACTGGGCTGAGGTCCCAGAGAATGTGAGTGGCGTGAGAAGGAGGCCCCGGGGGCTGCTGCCTGCCGGCAATCCTTTCTGGGTGGCCAGCTGCTTGCAAAGCACAGAGCTTTCTGGATTTAGGCTTAAGGCAGAGGGCCGTGCCCGCAGCCAGCGTCAAGACAGCCGGAGCATCTCGGTCAGTGCCATTTTCAGTGGCAGTTCTCACGACGGTAAAAGCGGCAGCTGCTTCTAGCCACTATCCCTCCTGCCCGGGGAAGGGCAGCAGTTGCCAGCGGGGCTCCCTCTGTGGCTTCGCCACCCCACGAAACCATAAAGTCCAGGGTCATCTTCGCAGGAATACTTGCCTCTTCTCTCCCTCTTCAAGGCCTGTGCACTACCTGTTCCCCCTCAGCGCCAGCATCACTGCCCCCCGGGCACCCTTCCGGAAGCCCCTTTCCAGCTCACATTCCTTTGCTCTCAGGGAATCATGGATCTTTACTTCAAAGCCTTTATCTCAGTTTGTGATTATATATTCTTTACGTTCAGGCCTGTGATGATCTCATTTAGTTCCATCTCCTCCACTGAAGTCTGCTTAAGGGCAGAGATCTCATCTCTTTGCATGTAACGTCATTAACTCCAACACCAGAGATGGTAAACAGGAAGTATTTGTTGAATCAGTGCATAAACAGATACGTGAATTACTGATACCCACCATTTCATGTAATTCTCTCTAACCTCCATGAAGTAGGTATTAGAAGGAGTCCCCTGTGGTAGGTGGGGAAACAGAGTCTGAGAAGGTCAGTGACTTGCCCAAGGTAACACAGCCAGCAAGAGATGGAGGATGGATTCAATCACAGGTCTGTCTCATTTCCAAATTTTCAAAAATACACGGAGAAAATAATACAGTGAACCTCCATATTAGTAAATGTTCTCCAGAGAAACAAAACCAACAGGGTGTGTATGTGTGTGTGTGTCTGTGTGTGTGAATGTGTGCACATGCCTGTGTATGGAATGTGAAAGAGAGGTGGGGAGAGAGATTGATTTTAAGGAAGGAATTGGCTCAATCAGTTCTGGAAGTTTGGTAATTTTACAGTCTGATGGGAAAGACCAGCAGGCTGGAGACTCTAGGAAGAGTTGCAGTTCAAGACCAAAGGCAGTATGCCGGCAGAATTCCTTCCTGCTCAGCAGAGGTGGTCTTGCTTCTATAAGGCCTTCCACTGATTAGTTGAGGCCCACCTACATTATGGAGGGCAAGTTGCTTTACTCAAAGTCCACAGATTTAACTATTAATCTCATCCAAATAACACCCTCACAGAAACATCCAGAGTAATGTTTGAAAATACCCGGGCATTATGGCCCAGTCAAGTCAACACACAGAATCAGGTGTTACCACCTCCATAAACCCATCAATTAGACTCAACAATGATCAAGAAGTTGCTACTTGGGGCACCTGGGTGGCCCAGTCGGTTAAGCATCACCTTCGGCTCAGGTCATGATCCCAGGGTCCTGGGATCAAGCCCCACGTTGGGATCCCTGCTCTGTGGGGAACCAGCTTCTCCCTCTGCCCCTCACCCTGCTTGTGCTCTCTCTCTAATAAATAAATTAATAAAATCTTAAAAAAAAAAAAAAGGAAGTTGCTACCCTACTTTAACTAACTTCCTTTCTCCTTTTTTTTCTGTTGGCGAAGTGTTTTGAAACATACTCCTGGCCCCATATTTTTATATACCAACCTACTTTTGAACTCAAGCCTACCCAACCCCAACACAGGCCCTTCATTCCCCATACCTCTAAGAGTAGGCTCCTGTCCCCAGCTTGGAGAAACACGGACTCTCAAAATGCGGAGAGGAGGCTTCTAGTGCTCAGGGCCCAGCCTCCACTGCCTGAAGGGGAGGTCTGATTTGTGGGACAACTTTCACGGTCTCAGTGAGACATTTCCTCTGCGCTCCAGCAAGTCTGCATCTAAGGTGACCTTCGCCGGGGTGGGGGTGGGGCAGGTGGCAAGGCTTGCAGCTTCCACTTGAGAAAATCACTCTCCGTTTGTCCACAGCCATACTTCTGTTTTCATTTTCATGTTGCGCCTGCCTGCCCCCCGTCTGTTTATTACTCTCTTCTCCCTCTTCCTCCCTGGCCTCCTCCCCCTCATTCTCTGTCTCTGCCTTTGAGGGGTCTGGACTTTTGCACACTAGAGAAAGGGACCCATTTAATCTACCATATTTACAAGCTTCGTAAACAAGGTACAGTGAATGAATCATGGAAAAAATGCATTTTATGTGAAAAACTTCATTGGATGACTTTGTTCTATTAAAATTGCCTGGTATAAACTAACCTCACCCTGTGAATTTGAAAAAAAAAAAAAAAACCAGAGAGACAAAAACAAAAGAGCCCCTAAAAATGCCCCAGTTGGCATTTATGTCCCATAATTTCGGTATCAACGAATCCCTGTACCTTCTGCCTAGAGGACAACCCCATTTGAGTGTTTTTAAACACAGAAATAATATGAATATTGATACTGAAATTATGGGACATAAATACCGACTGTGGCCTTCCAATAATTTTCCCTTAAAAATTATTTTTTAATTGTCCAAATGGATTTAGATTTAAAAACCGACCAACCAAATAAATTCTTTTTTTGACTGGTTGAATAATTTGTAATCATTCTTCTACTTTAGCGTCATTTTGTTTGGCTTTTTTAACGTAATAATTTTGTGTTGTTATGATTGTGGGGCTTCCAGATTTTTCTATTTTTCTTATGATGATAATAACAGCCAGTATATTAAAATGCACCAAGCACTCTGCTGAACACCCTAGATTAATAATTTTGTTTAATTCTCACAAGAGCCCCATGAGGACGGAGAGGCTTCACAGCGTTAAGTGACTGGTCCAAGGTCACTATGAGGAAATGACAGCCCTGAATGAAATGAAATGAAATCACAGACAAATCTCTGCATCATTTAAATAAAGTCTAATTTTCTAAGTTAAAAAGAAAAACAGGACAGGAGACCAAGAAATACTAATATTAATAGAATTGTCTTTAATGGGTAGGGACATGGGTGACTGTTAATTTCTTCTTTAAATTTCATTAAAACTTTTAGATTTTCTATAATGAATCACAGAATAGTGCTTATATTACTGTTTTGTGGGGGAAGTAATGTAATCCTGCCAAGCCTTATCTAAGGAAGCCTGAATGTCTTTTATAGTGTTTAAATACACTTGAGAGTGTCCGAATACAAAATTTGCCTGATACTTTGTATACTGGGATAGAATGCACAGTTCCCAGAAGACCTGGGCTGTGCAGGCTGTCCAGCTCATCATCTGTGATTATGTGGGCGAGCTTCTCCCCTTCCCTGGCCTTATTTGTCTCATCTGTAAAATGGGACTAGTAGACTGAAATGCTCTTAAGGACCCTTCTGACTGCAAACTCCTATGACCTCTTTAATTGCTTATGAAAAATCTAGATGGCCTCTTTGTCACCAAATATGCAAAGACACTGCTTAACGGGAGCTCATGATATCCGTAACAGGGTAGAAAGCGCTCTCAGGCATTTTCTGTCCTTCTACCAGGGCTTTCAAGACACAGGTGCAGAGAAGGTCTGAAGGGATTAGTAGCCAGGCTGTAGATGGCCTCTTAGGGACTATGATGGGGGACACAGGCCTGTTTTCAGAACATACCAAATGGATGACACCCTCTCCTAGGATATGGAGTGTCTCAGGCTGCTATGATCAGCCCTTTTTTTTCTTCCGCTCCTGAAGGCACAGACTTGGAATTGATATCAAGGACAAAGCAAAGGCACCTGCAAATTGCATGGCTGTGATTTTTTCTCTGCTGCTTCCCAGGGGCTGGGTTTCCATGCCTGTGCCCCACACTATAAGCCAAGAGTTAGGGCTGAGACCAAGGGCCTGGCCAGCCTCGTCTCTGAGCACCTGGGTTCTTGAGGCAGGCAAACATCGCTCTGCTGGGGCCCCTAGAGAGGCCACAGCTGCTCTGTCTGTTTTAAGCCCGCAGCTCACACTCGTCCCTGGAAAGGAAGGGAGGGAGCCTTGGGCTACGTGAAGGTGAAGCCCAAACCCGGCCCAGAGCCCTGGCTCCCAGACAGAAACTCCACCAGTGATCCCATTTCCCACCAGCACAGCCAGCCACCGTGGGGGAAGTCAGCACCAGGCGCCTTGGAAAAGAAATCAAAATGCAGGCACAAATAATAGAAATAATCCTAATAATCTGAGACCTGCCGCCCTCGCTAACAGGACCATAAAGGGCATTTGTTTCTAATTAAACACCAAAACCCTAAACCTTTCAACTCTGCATCCACAACTACTGTAAATGTTTATGAAAAACGGGAAATTCTCGTTTAATTCAAACCATGCCAGAAATGCGTTTTCGTTGTCTCAACTGCTGGAGAAATCCTATCAGCCCCAGCTTGAGCACATCTGAGCTTTCAATTAAGAAAGGCAACAGTCCTGGGAGCACAGCGAAGTCCTGGGGAGGACCTATGCGCGGCAGCCGCGTGCCTCCTCCCAGCCAGCTTTTCAAAGGAGCCTGGAGCAAAAGCCGAAGTGTCCTCCACAAAGAGAAACGGGTACCAGAGGTGCAGGGGAGGGTCACGACTCCTCCCAGAAAAATGGTTACAAGCAATAGTGCTAAAGTCAGACAACCCGGATCAACTTCTTGCCACCTGGGCGCCCCGGGGCAAAGTTGCTCAACTTTCCGAGATTGGGCTCCTCACAGATCAGCATGATAATTAAGTGAGAGGAAGTGCTAAGCACGGCGGCTTGCAAGTGTGGCCCGGTCCCTGCCCTTGGCGAAGCAGCATTCATCGGGTGCTCATGCCCCCCCAGCTCCAGGGGCACTCTGGGCAGCCGTTCCGGACCCTCGCCAGCAAACCCTCGCGGCCGCTGAAATCACAGCCGTCACTGAGCTAGCCTGCGGGAGAGGAGAGCTTTCAGCAAGAGACAGCAGCCCTTGCAACAATACCAACGCAACCCTGCCCCTCGAAGTCGTGGAACCTCTCGGACGCCTCTCCCCCAGATCCCATGCTGGACATCACGCACCCACACAGATAACTCCACTGGGCTGCAGAAATTCCCAGAATGGGAGGAATCTCTGCCTTCTTAATCAGAGGCTGAACGTCCTCCCGTGGAGACAAACATTTCATTTTGGCTGGGAGAGCAGGAAAGAAGCCTCAGGGACTCGCTTAACTGCATTTCCTAACGTTTCATCCAGCCTTAAAAATTGGGGGATTTCCTTTGCAGGTCTTTGGGGAGAAGGGTTAGGACCTCAAATCTGGGGCTGAGTCATCCTTTCTCTCACTGTGGATATTCCCACTTTAACAATGTCAGCTGTGGCCTCCCAAAAGCAGGGAGGTTCACCCTCCCACATTACTACTGCCCTTTAGGTAGAACGGAGGAGGCATGGGGTGTTGTCCCATAGCATCCTGCTACCCTACCTCCAGGAAGGTAGCCCAGATTCCTACATTCTCCCCTCTGTCCACAGGGTCCACCCAGGCCCAGCCATAGAGCACATGACTCAGCTTGACCGATCACACTTTCACATCCCCTGGTGCTGGGTCTCAACTGGATCTAGTGAGGTATATCAAGAGTTTTGCTGGACTACTGGGAGAAAGGTGCCTTCTCTTTGCCAATGGACCTGAACCTGGAAGGATGACAGATGGTAGCCCTTGTGTTACTAAGTGGAGCCTGAGGAAGTAGCCAACCAACAGAGAAGTACAGGAACAGGGTGGAGAGAAATCAGGTCCTTACCAGATATACCATCTGAGCCCCTGGGTCCCACCATGCCTGAAGGTGGAATCTCAATCTTCCAGTTCCACAAGCCAATACTTTCTCTCCTTTGCTTATGTGATTTTGAGCTGGTTTGTCAAGAGACAACAGCGTCCAGCAAGTACTTCCTAAAAGTCTACCACGTGCCTGGCTCTGGGCTGCATACACTACAGGATACTGGGACTCAAACACGCACACCGACCTGGAGTTGACGGTCTCTTGAGAGAGAATGAGACATGAGCTTGAGTGATGGTCATAGTAAAAAACACTGTGACAAATGCTGCAAAAGGGGGATACAAAATCCTGATGACATATGAGAAGAGGAGAACCTTTTTTAGGCCAAGGGCCAGGAGAAGGTTTGTGGAGATAGCATTTTAGCACCATTTTGAAGAGAGTCACACTGACAAGCAGACATATGTTTTAGAATGAGGGACAAGGACTGGGGAAAACACTGGGCAGACCACCAGAATTCTGGGGGGGGGGTGTTCAGGACACCACCCCCCACACCCCCCACCTTCTGATGTCTTCGCACCACTCTGAATGATGGTCTGCCGTCCCCGATTTGTGTAACAGACCTCAGCCTGCAAAGAAATCTAGCTGTTGCTTATTCGGCTTATTCAGGCTACCTCTGGAGGGAATCCTTTACTTACTGAGTAGACCCACGTGAGCTCTGCTGTCTCTGAGAGTGAGCTAGTTCCCTTTGCACTCCCCAAAAGCCCGCTTCTAGCATTAAGCCAATGCAACGTGGGCAGGAAACCTATTTGGGAGAAGACTGGGAGGAGCAGTCCAGTCAACGCCTTTGCACGTCTTGCAGGGTCTGACTTGCTGACCTCTTCTCACATGCCACCGGCCCTTTTGCTTTCTGCATTCCCCGTGGCCTCCAGTCACACAGCCTTTGCACGCACTGTTCCCTCTGCCTAGAACACCATCTCCCTACCTAATCAACTCCGACTTATTCTTTAGATCATGACTCAATTGCCATTTCAGCATAAAAACCCTCCCAGATTCCCAGGGCTCTACTCCTAGCGTATGGGTTAAGGACCAGCATTGGAGTCAAAATGTCTTGCTTTAAATTTGGCTCCAGTGCCTCCAAAGTGTGTGATGTTTTCATGCCTCTGTTTTCTCATTTGTAATGTCAACATCATAATAGAGAGGCTCAATAACAGCTGTAACATAAGCACATAGAAACATGAAACAAGCATGAGCCATCATCTTATGACTTCAAAGCACCACATCCTTCTGCCTCCTGCCTCTTCACTGATGTACTTTAATACATTCATGTGATCCTTTGATTGGCATCTGTCATTGCCAACTGACTGAAAGCCCCACGGGGCAGGGGTGATGTCTGGGCTTGCCCATTGTTATATCTCTAGCATTTAGTACACTCCCTGGCACATAGTAGGTACTTAAAAAATATTTCAGGAATCAGGCATGAATAAAAGAATATAGGCAGAAAAAAGTAAGGTCCCGAATAGTCTCATCATTTGCAGAAACTCTGATCTAAAGATGTCCCTCCAAGTAACTCAGGAGCAAGATCTTGAAGTTGCAAACATCTGTGGTTTCAAAGATGAAGAAAACAGATTCCAGAAGATGCTCCAGCCACTGAATTCCCCTTTAGCAATTCATTTCCTCCTTAAAGAAGGCTACAAGGCCCAGAGTAAGCATGGCCAGCCAACCAGATGCAACACTCTGAAGTCAGCAGAAGTCTGTCTGATGTGCATCAAATGACTATAATTCCTCTTCTAGCATCCCTAATGGTTCCAGGGAAGTTTTTGCATTTGTGACCTTTAGCCCAGATTTTAAAAAATATTATGCTTTCCTCTGCAATGCTATTGTCTGAGAGTTTACATATTTGGGGTATGTTTTTAATATGTGTCTCATACCATATAATGGGCCAAATTCTCCTCCAAGATCCACGCTAGATCTCCAAAGTATGGAATACGTTATAGATTGAGGGGTAAACGGCAGTTTCCGTGCCAAACTTTTGATCCCTCATTTTTCTGTGGTCCTCCAGAAAGGACGGCTCGGTTGCGAATGACCAAAAGTGGGCTTGGGGTTTGCAATAGGGACATTCAGCATCTCCCTCTGCAAAACTCCTCAAATCAGTCCCGCAGAAAGGTTGAAAGAGGCGGATGTGAAGGCTGAGCACTAATGGGAATGGAGGCGGGACAGCCAGACACGGGAGCCTCACCTCTGCACTGAGCAAGTCAGGCAGCTCTGGCTGCGTGCTGGTTTCCCTGGGGCAGGGCCCCTGAGGCCTCACTCCATCCCATTTCCCTGAGCCAGCCTGGCAGCACTCACCTGACACGTCTCTCAACTGGTCTGAACCACAGAGATGTTTTCCTTCCCGGATTGTTCACCCTTCTGAAAGTTTTTCTGCATATTTCTTCCTTCTCCGAAAGAAATGGTTCTCCAACTCTGAGGTTCTGATTCTATAAAGCATCTGTGGAGTGTAGTTCTGAGCCACAACCTTAACCTCAGCTTCTTACAAGGAGAAAATGCTCGAGGAACAAAAAATGCATGCATACACCCAAAACTCACACTCCTCGTGCCTGGACTGAAGTCACACCCTTAAAATCCGCCCTCCTGTATCTTACCAACCTGAACTCCCATGCTTCTGGGGGTCTTCCTTCAGTACCTCATTTTAGGTCTAAATAGCTACTTGTTTAGCAACGAAGTTGCTGGAAATCAATGTTGGAAATCAATGTTAGAAATCAAACTCACCTCCTCAGATAAATGTGTGTCCTTGAGTGACCCAGCCGGTGAAATGGGCTGGGTGGAACTCTGATGGTTGGGGTCAGAGCACTGCGGTGGGCTAGGTTTTCAGGGTGCAACCTAGATCCCTGCAAAACTCCACCCAAACAGGCCTCAGAGGCCAACACCCTCGGTCTATCCATCCATGTCCTCCTTGCCCTTGGCCTCTCTCCATTGGAGATGGCGGACAAAGAGAGAACAAGAGAGATTAATTTCTTTTTAATCCTTCCCTTCGAGCAGGGGCCTGACCCCGGGCTTTGGCCTGTTTCAGCTCCATCCTGGGCAAGGCCATATTTCACACCAAATCATTAGTTTCTAGCTGAACAAGGCACCACCCATGGGGTATGGATGGCTTCCTATCTCGCAGGAGCCTGCAGGGGCTGCTCAGACATGATCTCATCCATCCCCACCCTCCAGAGCAAGGTGGGGGCAAGGAACATTCTCTTGGCTCTGCTGCTGAAGGAACTCTAGCCCGGAGGTGAGCGCTCTCTCCAGTTGTCCGTGACCCGAGGCGATGCCCGCGCCAGCCCTCCTTAGCTGCAGGCAAATGCTCAGCAGCCCAGCACTTCCTGGGCAGGACAGCACAGTGGTGACAAAATCTGCCACAAAGCAAGCACAGGTAAATGTATGGCCATGGCTGTGTTCCAATAAAACTTTACTGCCCCAAACGAGCACATAATTTGCCAACCTCTGTCTTGGAATAAGGCCTGACAGAGGTTCCTGCTCAAGAAATGATCTTAGACTGTCAGATTGGAGCAGGGTTCCTCAACCTCAGCACTACTGACATTTTGGGCCCCATCAGTGTTGGGGGGGCGCTATCCTGTTCACTGTCTAGCAGCACCCCTGCCCTCCAGCCATTAGATGCCAGTTGCACCACCCCTAAGTCATGACAATCAGAAATGTCCCCAGACACTGTCAAACATCCTCTGAGGAGGAAAACTGCCCAGAAGTTGAGAAGTACTGGGTTGGAGGGAACTTAAAGAGATCGTGACATCTGTGTCCCCTTAACTGTCGTCCTTGCCCAGGGTTACCCAGGCTCGGTTTGCACACCTGCAGACAGAGGGACATGCGAGGGTCTCACCTTCCTGGGTTCGGATGATGTAAAGGGGCGCCTATCTCCTGCCTCCTGAGCATTCTATGAGTCCCGCTCGCACCTGCCCGCTACGCATGCATCATCCCAACAACGGCCTCAAGTGGGCACTGCTTTGCCCCCGCAGGAGAGCAAAGCTAGTGGGCCCTAGATCACATAGCCAACAAGCGCAGACGCCAGGACTCAAACCCACAGTCCATCTGCCCACACCCTCAGGCCTGAATCATCGCCGTGCTGATGGCAGCTCTCTTTGTCTGCCTTTGTTCCTCAGACTTTCTGACACTGGCCTGTCAGTGCAGAATAGGGACCTTCCCCCTCTCTGTCTGGGCAGGGCAGTGTGGAGACCAGAGCTGGACTTCTTCAGGTCCACACATAGCTGCTGACTCTCGGCCAGTGCCCCATCTTCCTGCAGCCTCATGTTCCTTGTCAGAGAAGTGGGGATGATAATTGTACCGCCTTTGAAAAGCTGCTGGAAGACCAGAAAGATAATGCAGAGTAAAGGCTTGGCAAACCTTGAAGGCCTAAAAAAACATCAGTATTGTTACTGCGACTGGGGTCAATGGTCCTTTTGCAACGGGTGGCCGCTACTTCCAGCCTGGCTCCCTCTCTAGCTTCCTTCTAGAAGTTCGTAGGTTTCATTTTGGGGTCTGGACCCCAAGCCCTTCTCAGAGGTTCTTTTGGCCCCTCTGGAGCATGGCGGTTCCTCAGATCCCAGGTCCCCTTGTGCAACTCTCCTTCCTCAGGGCACCTATGTTTTCATCTTTCGTAGACACCGAGCCTCAGCTCGAGATTCCTTTTATAAAATGGGCTCAGCTGCAAAATAGAGCTAAAAACCATCGCTTGAGGCTGTGTTCTCTAAGTGTGACCCTTGAATGAGCACATCAGCATCAGGCTTCACCTAGGAGATATCTCATCAGATAGGCAGATCAGGTCTCATCCCAGACTTAACGGTCTCAGAATCTGCATTTTCACCATATCCCTCAGAGAAACTAGGCCAAGTAAGTCTGAGTAGCTCTGCTCTAGGGATCCTCTGATGCAGAAGTTCCCATTTGCTGCTCCTTCTGGGAGCTCCTGACCTGAAAAAGGGGCAAAGCTTCGACTAAGTCTATTCAGAGCCACAGTCAGAAAATCCTTTGGGAATGCGGAGCTTCCTGTAAACTGCACCAGGGGATTGGATCCACAGTGAATTACTGCATGGAGTAAAGATGGCCATCAGAAGTGAGTCCATTTTTCCACCCCTTAAATCTTCTGTGGTCTGTGACTGCTTGGACCAGTGGGGTGTGGCAGGAGTGCTGCCAAGGCCCAGAGTCTGCAAGGACTCGCAGCTTCTGACTTGCTTTCCTGGAGCCCGAAGCCACCATGTAAAGAACACGTCTACCTTGATGGAGAGAATTCACAGGGAAGGCTCTGAGAGTAAGTACATGCAGAAGAGAGGCCCAGCTGAGCCCAACCTGCAGCCATGCCCAAAAAGGCATCAGGCATATGACTGAAGCCTCCCTGGACTCTCCGAGCCAGCCCAGCCCAGCCCAGCAAAGCCACCAGGAGAATATCATCGGGTCACATGGAACCGAACTGTCTAGCTTAGCCCTGGTGGAATTCCTGACCCACAGAATTGTGAGACATAAGAAAATGAATGTTTCAGCCACTAAGTTTTGGTGTAGTTTGCCATGTAACAGGAAGTAACTGGAATAATTTCAGAGGAAAATCTGTCATTTTGGTTAAAAGTCTTAGCAACTCAGGTTAGAAATACGATCGAGTGGGAACCAAGTGATCAGAAACCCCCTGTTGTGGCAGTGTTTAGGTCACTGACTTGGCAGACTATCAAGCTATTAGCCCCTTGCCTCCCTCTTCTGAGTGCACTGAATCTTATCTCTCAGGAACCCTCATGCACCAAAGGAGGGTGCTCCAGACCTCCTCCCCCGGGGCTGGGGATGCAAGTCTGAGAGACTGGCTCATCCACATGTCAGTGGCTAAAGGCGAATATAGTCTCATCAGAAGGTTTAGATGATGTCAGCCTGTTCCCAGTAGAAAGTTCACCAAGCTATTACTTCTTCACTTAAAAAAGAAAAATGAGAGAAAAGAAAACCTCTGGGCTAGAAATCAGACACCCTAGGATTTAGAACCAACTCTGTCGCTTTGAATCATGTCTATAAACTTGGAAGGTGATGAGCTTTGCAACCTTAGGCAAAAATCCTTTGCAACCCTGGTTTTCAATTTTCCCATAGGCCCATTATGGTTCTGTATATAGTTTTCACCTATAGTTCTTAGAAGTTCATGAATGACCCTAAGAGACTCTGCGTGTCTATGGAGGTTAGCAGAGCTAAGAAGGACAACTCAGCAAACAATGCTGGGTTCTCCAGCTGCATTTCAACCAGAGGAATTTATTGACATTTGGCAACATTCTTAATTTGAAAGTGAAAACAAAAAACCATTTCTGAACACCACCCATCTTCATAATTTGTAAGGGACCTGCTAGAACTCTCATCCCCAAATTCTCTTCTCCTATTTTGTGGGGGAGAGGATGTGGCAGTCCGTGCACTGATTTCCCCCATTGCATACTTCAGACAGGTAGGCATGGTGAGAAACTCTTTGTGTTGCCTGCGTGGTATTCACGCCCTCTTCTTTTAATAACAGCACCCCAAATTTCCTTGGGGAAATCACCCCTCCTCCACTCTCAGTCTAGGCCCCATCTTAGTGGGAGCACATGACCAGACACAGTCAGTCAAAATGCAGCGTCCTCTTGGCCATGACATACTGTTCAGCGATGGATGGGCACAGGTCCCAAACCAGTCCAATGAGAGTCTGCCCTATCAGAAAAAGTGGCCGTCTCTTCATAGAGTTGTAGAATGCTAAGTGGGAGCTGATGTTAGTTATCTCACCACCTGTGTGTGAAAGCCAGCCAAAGAATGACTCCAAATCAGAGGAGAGCAGAGCTGAGAGATGGAGCGAGACAGTACCTGGATGATATCATATAAGCTTCTGGATCCAGCTGAACCTGAGATCAAAAGATCCAGCTGAATCCTGGGACCTTTTAGTGATTTAAACTGAAAGTTCTTCCTTCCCCCTTTCTTTTTTAATTAAGCCAATCTGAGTTGGGCATTTGTCTCTGAAACCCAGAGTTTCAGCTCACAGAATAGGGGTAAATATAGCTTACTTGAGTCTGGGGATGCCACATGAGAAAAATCTAAGTGTTTTGCATAGCCTGAGTGCAGAGAAGGCGGCCTCCCAGGTCAGCGGCCTGAGAGTCTGTGCGGCACCAAAGAACACCAAGCTTGCCCAGCACAGTCGCCCTCCCATCCCTTTTTGTATTTCTTTCCAGCTGCACCTTCTTTTATGGAGCTTATCTTTCTCCAGCCAAGACATCCAAAATGACATGCTATTGGAAGACATTTCTGTCTATGCTAATACCTGTGTTTAAATTTTTTTGTTGTGGTTTAAAAAAAAAATGATCATGATGTGATAGCAAATGAATGTTGGCAAATTACCAACTGACAGGCGTAAAATTTTATGAACATGCACATTCCAAAGGAATGTGGAAATAAGCCATCCACTGTAGTCCAGTTTGGCAGAAATATTACAAAAATATAAGTTTGGCATATATTGTAATTCATTTAAAGATGCTTAAAAACCCATCCATCAACCTTGCATGGAAGGTCAAAGAAACACATGAATCCCAAATAAACAATAACTGATGTACAAGGAAAAGGCCTGAATATCTGCCCTGAATACCAGAGAGAACGCACACATGTGGAAAAGATGGTGGTGAGATTAGAAAGGCTGAGTTTCTAAAACCTTCACCAATGTTTAAAAAAATAATAATCACTTCTTAGCAATATGTAAGGTGGGCTCTTTCCCCTGAACGGCGATCTGAATTCTGCTTCTCAGAGAGAATTTCTGCAAATAGACTGATGGGTATATATCCTTAAACCCTTTATATTTTTTGCTTCAAGGACCATGTCTAAAAGGAGCAGAAAGAGTCCAATAGATTACTCTTGCATATCTGGCATCCAGACTCTCTCTATGCCGTCAGAAACCCAGAGGGCCTGACTGACTCCTTCCCAATCCTCAGATGTGCTCCTGACTTGGATCTGGCTGGTCACATAATTTGTGGTCATGGTGATTGGTTCAAGGATGGCAATTTCCACATCTGAGTCTTCCATAAGATCTGACAAGTGAACAGATGAGTGAGAGAGAGAGAGAGAGACCCACCATTTTCCTCCAGGGTCTTGGGGAGAAAGGAAACGAGATGTGGAGAAATTGCTACTTTACCCCCAGCTTTTTGTAGAAGAAGGGAATGAGGCCAACATGCTCAGAGAAGCAGAGAAGAGAGATAAATGCAACAGAAGTGGGAGAGATAGATAGACAGATGAATAGAGAGAGAGAGAGTGAGAAAGGTAGGTGGATAGGTAGGTAGGTAGATAGATAGATAGATAGATAGATAGATAGATAGATAGATAGATAGGTGATGGATAGGGAGATAGAGGCAGAGAGATATGAGATCCAGCCGTGCCTGCAAACTAGAACCACCACCCTGCCTGGACTTCCCAGTAACATTAGCCAATAAATATTCTTTTCAGTTTTGGCCAGTTTGAGCTGGGCTCTGCTACTTGGAACTGAACTAATTTTGAATGATAGAGTTACCCACAGTATTTGCAGCATGATTAAGACCATAAAAGAAATTGAACAAAAGAGAAGGATGACATGGCTATTACTTCAAAGAGACTCACCATTTAATTGTGTTCAGTTTGGTGATGGTTTGCAAAATATCTATTGTGTTCCAAAGCCTGTACGAGGGGCCGGGTGATCCTAAGATGACTAGGACATAAGCCTCACCCTAAAGGATCTCCCTGCTGAGTCAAGCAGTGACTTTCTTCTTGGTATTTTGGAGCTGGGGAGATGGGTGGCTATTTGGAACCAGGAAGGCACCATTCAGCACTTGAAGAAGGTGGACAAAATCTGGGGGAAGATGGAAAGCTTGCAGGATATGGACTCAGAAGTCCAGTTATAGTGTTTTGGCACAGTGGAAAATTATGAAAGGAAGATGCTTCCCTGATGTCCTCCAAACCTCCCATTCTAAGTGGCCTATTTTTTTTTTTTCAGATTTTAACTATTTGTGAAACTGGCTTATGAGTTGCTGAGGTATCCAAGATGCAGCTAGCTTTCCCTATAGTCATGTGGGAATAATACCAAAGTTGCAGAATTCCTGTGACAGAAATACTGCTAGCTGTCTGTCTAACTTTTTGTTTGCCATTTGTCTTAGTCATAGGATCTCTGACTTTTAAATGGGACTCTCTTGCAGCTGTGTGTGACCATTTGTCTAAATTCTGACTGGAGAAATTAAGCAGAAGGGTAACCAGCAATTTCTAGGATGTGACCATGAAGGGAGAAGAAGGGCTCTTCTTTTATCCTTTTTCAGTCCTGTTACCTAGAATGCAGCCACGAAGGCTGGAGCTTCAGCAGCCATTTTGAATTAGAAGGCAAAAACCATGTCCTAGGACAGGGATCAGCAAATGTTTTCCTTTCAGGGTCAGGTAGCAAGTGTTCTTGGCTTTGCAGGCCATATGTTCTCTGTGGCAGCTACTCAACTCCACTGTAGTACAGAAGCAGGCACAGACAACACACAAATGAATGAGCATGGCTGTGTTCCAGTAACACTTTATTTACAAAAACAGGCAGTGGGCTGTAGGCCCCAGTCTGCTAGGACAGAAGAGCAGCAAGTTAAAAAAAAAAAGCAGGGTTCCTGATGACATCATGACACCCATCCCCTGAACGAGGACTGCCTCCCCCAGACTTATTTTATATGAGAAAAAAATTAATTTTATGATTTTTTTTAGACTTTCTATCATTTGAAGCCAAACGTAATTCCAACGAACATAGCTGTTTAAGGAATGGATGAACGGTGCATGTGAAATATTCAGAGTACACATTAAAGACAAGTGGTTATTGCATAAAATGGGTATTTCATAACAACAACCAGATAGCTGTACTCAAAAGAGCTTTAACCACCTGCAAGTGGAGGACCTGGTGGCCAAGAGATCTGACGTCGGCAGGGATGAGAGGGAAGGAGTTTGCTCCACGAGCTGAGTGTACAGATGAACCCTTCCTGACCTTGGCCATGTGCCCCTGCTCTGCACACGGTTCGCGATCCCACTCTCTGCCTCTGCACGGTACTCCGTTCTCCTGCACTGGTGTTCCTTCCCACCTCTGCGATGTTCCCATCAGGACAACAATAAACCATGAAGGAAAAGAAAACATGCTAACCTTTATTGACTATAATAAAAGAGATGACGGCCTAGGCCCATGTAAGCTGACTTGGGTTAGAGCACCCAGGCTTGGCCATAAGTCACCCTCTGGCAACTGAAACCACATGAAGCACAGTGTTGAAAACTTCCTAAATCATTTGTCACTCAGAGGCTTTTAAAATAAAATACTTTCAGAAATAAACATTTGATTTCAGCCTCCAAACTGTGGGCAGCACTGAGCTGGATGTAAATGCTCTCTCTTCACGGGCACATTCAATAGCAACTGAAATCAAGGCCAGTCAAAAGGCTTTTGCTGTCAAGTTTCAAATTCAAAAATACACTTCTCTCAAATTCCAAATTTCTTCTTCCTTATGCCTCAAATGAAATTATTACATTCAGTGCGGAGGCAGAGGTCTCTAAGCCTGGGGGAAAAAATGTCCTGGCTACTGAGTTTTCTGGCTCTGGATTTAAGTCAATTTGACTTTCATGCTATGATATGTACTCATTGAATGTCCCACTGTGTGTCAAGAGCATCTGCTTTCGTCTGACTGTGTGGGTTCAAATCCCGGCTTCACCACTTAGCAACTGTAAGACTTTGGGCAAAGGTGTTGGGGCACCTGGGTAGCTCAGTCTGTTAAGTATCTGCCTTCGGCTCAGGTCATGATCCTGGGGTCCTGGGATCGAGCCCTGGATCGGGCTCCCTGCTCAGCGGGAAGCCTGCTTCTCCCTCTCCCACTCCTCCTGCTTGTATTTTCTCTCTCTCTCTCTCTCTCTCTCTCTCTCTCTCTCGCTGTGTCTCTCTCTGTCAAATAAATAAATAAAATCTCTAAAAAAAAAAGACTTTGGGCAAAGGTGTAACCTCTCACCTGCAAAATGGGTTACATGAAGAATTAAATTCATTCATTCATCATGAAGATGTTTTTCTTGACTATGTGCCAGGCACTGTTATATGTGCAGGGAGCAAAGTAAACAAATGCCATGCATGTATTTATGCCCGTTGCAAAGTAATTATTTAAGTGATTCTCATTATCATTATGTTGATCATTCATATAAAAATATGGATTTTATGTACATTAGACCACATTCTAGGTACTGAAAATCCAGAAGGAAATGAGAGTCCATCTTCTCATAGTACTTACATATACTTGGGAAAGGTGGGCAATATGTAAGTATACCAAGATCCTTTCCTGTGGTTATAATTGCCATGAAAACAACCAGCTGGGGTTATGTGATGGAGAGTAATCGGTGATGTTGTGGGAAGGGGAGGTCGGGGGAACATTGCCTGAACCACCATCTGCAGATCTGGGAAAAAGCATTCTGGGCAGTAGGGTGGGGCTGTGAAAAGGCCCCGAGGCCAGAACGGGCTTGATGTGCATGAGGAATAGATAGAAGACCAATTAAGCAAAGGGAAGAGTGGGATAAAGTACAGATGGAGAGGTGGGGTGGGCAAGCCCCTCATTGTGTGCAACTTTGAAGCCCTGCTAAGTCTTTCAGATTTTATCCAAAAGAAACAAGATCCTATGGGGTTTTAAGGGAGAGCTTAATCTGATTTTTATTTTAAGACTTGTTCCTTATGAATGTGTAGAGACCAGGGTGGAAGCAGGATGACCAGCTCGAAGGCTGCTGTGGTCCAGCTAGGAGATGATGGACTGCACAGTGAGAGGGTAAGAAATGGACATAGTAGGGCCACCATGTTGGGCACAGTTGGTGAGAGAGAAGGAAGAGATGACAACGATCCCCAGTTTTTCAGAAGGAGATCTAGAGCTGGAATAAGGGTGAGAAGACATTGTGAAGAATTACCACTGGGGATAGAGACAGCAGTCTGGAGGCCTGCTTCAGGCCTCAGAGTCATCACCCATGGATGGAAGATGAAGCCAGAGGGATGGATGAGGTCACCCCAGTGATTAGTGGAGCAACAGACAGCAGCCTGGAAAATTTCCTTCCGGCCTTTCCCCCTCACAACTGTTTTATTGCTATCTGGTGAGTTTCACTCCTGGTGATGGCTTCTCTCTTTGGGCCCTTCTAATCTGTTTCCTTTTAGAAGGTGGCTGTGTTCAGTGGTTTTTCATTTCTTTCTCTGGACTAATTTAATTGCTCATAGCCCTCTCTTCAGCTGCCTTGGCAGGGAGATGCTGTATATTAAAATAGTTATTATTTTATTTTATAGCTCAGTTGAATCTATATTCAGCTCATTATAAGTGTATGGATCCCACTAGCCAAACACATTTCATAATGGTAAGCTCTTATTGAGAGAGAAATCTCATGTTCTCTTGGTATCTCCCAAAAGGCTGCCCCCTAAATTGGATGAATCATATGTGGGAACAAGAAGTCCACAGTGTGGGTCGATGCTAGTTAAACTGTGCTCCTGGTTCAACTTGGCAATATTTATAATGCTGGGACCCATGTGGTCTAAGCTAAGAGAGGCAAGGAAGTGGGAGAATTATTCAACATCTCAAAATTAACATTTCCTACACCTAGCTCCCAATCATCATCAATTCATCCCCTTCTGTAATCTTCCCTATTCCAGAGGGTGGCAGCTCCACTCTTCCAGCTTCTCAGGCCGAAATGCTGGTACCATCTTTGACTTCTGTCTTTCACACTCCACATCCAATCCTTCAGCAAATACTGTCATTTCTTCCTTCAAAACCTATAAAAAAATCTAACGACTTCCTTTTACCTCTACCATAACCATCTTGGTCCAAATCTTCAATATCTCTTTTCTGGATTATTTTACCAGCCTTTGTGGCCTTTGCCCCCTCCTGTCTATTCTCAAGTGGACCAGCGAATTCTCATGAAAATAAAGTCAGATCATGACATACCTCTGTCCCAAACCTTCCAATGACTTCCCTTCCTACTCACAGCAAAGTCAAGTCCTCACTGTGGCCTTACATATGAGCCCTTACATGGTCTCTCGGACTCATCCCCTGCTGCTTTCCCAGTGCTCACCATACTCATGTCAAGTGTTATGAGCACATCATACACATTATACTTCAGGGCCTTTGCATGTACTGTTCTGACAACCAGGAATGTTCTTCCCCCAGATATAAGCAAAAGTCACTGCCTTACTTCCTTTAGGACTTCACTCAAATAGGAAATCTCCATTGAGGCCTTTCCAAGCATCCTTATCTAAAATTTCAATAACTTGGCCAGAACACTCCAAGTTATACCATAGGAAAAAACGAACTGAAATCACAGTGGCTTTACACAGCCAAGTTTATTCCTTTCTCATGCTATGTGTCTACAAGGGGTTTTGCTTGCAGTCGTTCCTTGGGCTCCATCTTAGCACATGCTCCCACAGCCAGAAAGGCAGGAGGAGAGAGCGAGGTGAATGACACATGGCTCTAAAAGCTTCTGCCCAGAAGTAATGCACATTACCTCTGTTTGTATTTCATTAACTAGAGCAAGACACAAGGTCAAGTCTGACTTCAGGGGGACAGGAGGTGAAATCCTACCTTATGCCCAGAGTGTGAGATTGGGGAAGGGCCCAAATGACCACCCCAGTCCAGAAGAGCAGAGTAAACCCCCCTTCATGTGTCTCTACTTCTCCTTCCCTGCAGCCTTCCCAGTTCCTCCTATCCCTTCATCTTCCAAAGTTCCTTCAACAAATCCTCCTTCCTTCTTTAAGGAATGCCTCTCTCCAGCCCTAACTCTTCCCTGAACACAGACACATATCATTCCCCAGATTCTGCATCACAGAAGCCAAGGGCCTGGTTCTGCAAAGCCAGCCTCCACAAAGGGTAAAGTTGGTGGGGGTACCTCGGCTGGCAAAGCCAGAACGTTTTCAGCAGGCCGACTGAAGGGCAAGGCTGGAAAAGCTCACAAGTGATGAAGCTTTGTCCAGTAGCTCAGGCGCATGGCACCCTGCCCACTAGACAGAGCACAGTGCTGGCTGATTTCCACGGGGCTGACACCAAGATTTTAGCGATCAGAGGAAGATCCAGCCTTTTGGCATTCTGTGCTTTAAAAAAGAAAAAGTTAGATTAGACTATTTTTTAAAATGTATGGAATCCATAAGGGCTAACAAGACTATTTGGCTCGCCACCCCTGACTACTCCTTTTAATAGATATTTAGTATGTCAATAATTCTGTGACTACTTAAATCTCCATTCATCATTTCAATGATTTTTTACTGAGTATCTACTATGTGTCAGGCACATAGCAAACAAGACAAAGCTCCTCGCCCTCAAAGAGATTAACTTCCTCCAAGGGGCAACAGACAGTGAATGGGATATATGAGTAGCTGATGTGGCACTGGAAGGTGCAAGTGACATGGGAGAAGTCAAGGTGGAGCGGAGGAAGGGGCTCCGGAATGTGGCTGCACGGATCTGTTGTTCCAGGCCCACTGCCCCCCGCCCCGCCCCCCCCCTCCCCCCCGGCAAACACAGTCACTGTACAAGGAAGGTCGTGTGAGATTCTGGTGAGCTGTCAGGTCAACAGTAGACCCCGCAAGCAGAATGGAAAGCTAGTGTCGCAGGGACGCAGGGACGCTGTGGGTGGCTCTCATCACCCCCTGGTCTGGGGACTATTGCTTCTTTTTCTCCTCTTCTTTTTAGAGTGATGAAAATGGAATGGGTTCTCCATTTTCCTCACCTTTCACTCATCTCTCATTGGGACCATTCCAGGAACTTCTGGGTAATGTGATTGAGGGAGAGAAGCGAAAAGTTGCCTCTGGACCCACTTCAAGGAAATGTCACTGAAACCCCAGAATTCATCCCACTTCAGTGAGCAGGTACCCCTGTCTCCAAGGAGCTGAGCTGGCAGCAACTTTCCAACCTAGCTGATTAAACAAATACAAGAGAAGACCACATTTGGCAGCAACAAAGGATTAAAAAATCCCTCCATGATTATCTTGGGCCAAATCTGAAGAAGAATCTGCATTCATCCTGATAACACGTTAAAGTTCAGCAGCTGAAAACTGCAGAACAAGTTGGGTCTCGGTGTGGAAGGGGCAGGGAAGGAGCGCGCACTGGCTCTGCCAACGAGGAGGAAAAAAATTTTAACGAGGGCAAGATAAGAGCCAGACGTGTGGAAATATTTCTCTTTGAGGATATTCTTTGTACCAATTACTCTTCAAAGATATCACGTTAGCGTTTTTGGCACAACTTGACAATTAAATTAGACGAATGGTTTTCAATGTTTTCGCATCTGATGTGCCTGAAACTCTTCTTAACGCTAACATTTTCAGCCTGTCACACACATTCTTAAAACTCTGGCAACTCGCATAAACACCGATTTCAATTAAGTCAAGAATTTAAAAACATTTCACTATTCGTCTCTTTTTTAAAATGACATGACAGGTAATTAATTGGGGTTGATTATCATTTTGTGGTGCCTGAAGTTTGGGGATAGAAAGAAACACAGGCAATAAATTTCTACTTTTAGATGATGACTTCCAAGATGGCTTCATTACTTATATTCATTGACTCTCCTTTCCTCCCAAGGATTAATGGTGCCTTGAATCACTCCCTCCCCCATTCAATTTCATGCTCCCAAATGGTTCTTGTCCTGGTCTGCTGTCACTGTCAGTTGCCCAGGAGAGGAGGAGAAAGCTGTGCTGGACATTGGGAAGGAGCAGAGTAACAGTGTGGTCAGAATATGAACCTCAGCCAGAGGAGAAGTAAATTCCAGGTCTTATATCTAGGGTTATGGTTTCCCACTTGCTGATGTGACAATGTAACTTGACGAGATAATGACTTCCAGGTTGGTTCCAAATGGTCTGGGATTGGAAAGTGAGCGTGGATGGAGGGCTGTGTGGAGCTGCAGCAGCCAGACGATGCATACATAGATTGGAAGAGGTGGCCATTCCGCAAGACATCTCTCCCAGGAGTTCAAAGCACAGATGGTGGATGGTCAGACAGGCCACTAGGACTGGCATGTGATAAGGAAGCTCGAGGAAAACTCTGAAACCTTGCGGCTTCCTTTTCTTCTCCGCCCTTCCCTCACTTCCGGTCTTTCCCCTCCTACCGGTCATTTTGTTTTCTTCTCTACTTTTGAGATGCTCCAATGTCTAATCGGTTTAGAAGATTTTTATCAACATCAGTAATGAGAAGCGACATGCCCTTTCCACACCCATTCTCTGTGCAGAGGGCTCTTTCAGGTCATCAGGGATATTTACAGAAACCTGTTCTTTCCCTATTTTATCTCTCAACACGTTTTGTAACAATCAATAATCTGATGTTCTCTTCAGTGCTGGATGGAAAATTCCATGAGGACAGGAATCGGGTCTGTTTTGTGTACCATGTACCTCCCCCCAACCCTAGCTGTATCCGACGTGTCTTTATTCTGATGTCTTGTCATGGGGGGCCTTACTGATCCTTAGGGAGACCGATCAGCTGAGGGTCAGCCAGTTCTTAGAGATAGCACATGACTTGCAAGGCTTTCATAGGCAAACCAATCAGCCAAAGCCCATGCCCCCAACTACCTCCCTTATGAGGCACTCACAAGGCTCTTTAACACTCCAAACTAATATTCCTCTGCCCTAATCACCTCTGGGCCAGGTACATCCACCCCCTCTCCACCCAGAGACTGCCAAAGTTATTCAAACTAGCCAGTCGTAAGCCTCTTTACTCTGCCTTCTCTTTCTTTTCCAGTGGAAACCACAATAAAGGTTCTTGCCCACTTTCCCCTCATCCTCTCTGCCTCCTGGCTGACCCCACTGCTTCCCTGTGTAGCCCTGCGTGGCATGGCGTGCCTCCTCTTCTCATTTGTTGGTCTCCCCACACCTGAATGATAGTAGAACCTCTACTGTCGAACACTAGCACAGTACCCAGCACACGGTAGATGCTCGATTAATATTTGCAGAAGACTGACTAAGTGGATGACTCTTGCAGCCCAGTCTCTAAACTTCAAAGTCCACAAAAATTCCGTCTATTGTTTCCTCAGGCTTCTTCCTTCCTCACACCAGGCCACCACCTTGGCCAAAATTCGGGTGGCCCCTAACACCCCAGGGAGTACCGTTCTTCCTGCCACCAGCAGGGTTAGTGTGGCCCAACGAGGCAAGCCTGATGGTGTTGCTGAAGGGCGAGTGTGTTGGGACATCGTAGGGCTTTTCTTGGCTGCCTGTCATGATGAGACATTCCAGCTATCGAAGAGAACAAAGACAACAGCCAGGAGCCTTGCCTTTTACGGTTCTGTCCTGGCAACACTTCAGGAACAGCCAGAACATGGACTGGGGGCCAGGCAGGCTTTGTCGCCTTCCTTACATATGCCCTGGCCACCGGTCCTCCAGCACACTGTGGTGGAGGGGACACCATTCCCGACACTAGCTTTCCTTGGGTCCATCCCCAGCATCTCCCATAAACACCTAGGCCGGCATCAGAAAGAAACAACTGACGTCATCCCATGCTGAGATAACACCAGTGACTTTTTTTTTGTCCCCTGGGGGATATTTGGAATCTTCTGCAAAATAATAAGAAATATTTATTGAGTAGTTACTACATGCTGGGCACCATTCTGGGCAATTTCTCTGTGAGAGAGCCACGCCTCGCAATAACCCTGCAAAGGGGCATCACTGTCTCCATTTTCAGATGGAAACACTGAGTTTGAGGTAAAGGGACTTGCCCACGGTCACATAGTGAGAGTGGGGCTGGATTTGAAGTCGAGATACCTAGCTTCAAAATCTCTCCACTACCTGATATGGCCTCCTTCAAAAAGTCAAATTCTGCTACTCATTCAAAAGCCTCAGTTGGGTGACTACTCAGGGCCTCAGTTTCCCTCTCTCTGCTGTAAAGAGGTCGCTCCAGATAATCTCACTAAAAGTCTTCCTGTGCTTTATTATTTTAACTCAACAAGTGATACTTTCAAGCACAGCAGATGTCCTCTGGGAGCTGAGACTGCAGGGCATTTGAAGCCACTGTTACAGGCTTTGTGAGACCTTGAGCAAGTTGCTCAACTTCTCTGAGACACAGAGAAGAGAACAAAATGGTCCTGAAGCAGGTTTGACTGTAAACCCCCAAGCTCCTTCCAAGAATTCCCTACCTGTACCACTTCCTTCCTCACGAGTATTCCTGTCTCAAAGCAAATATTTCTGGAATGTGATAGAATTACAGGACACGACACATAAAAGTGTGGGTAAGGAAGGAGCTTTGATGTTGGGAAGACTGAACTTTACCGCCACTGCTTCCTACGAAATATTTAGCTTTCTGTGTGACTCAACTCTCTTATCTGCAAAATGGTCACGGACAAGTCATGGTTCCATAGACTTATCAGAGACTTGCCCAAGACGATGCATTTTGCATGGAGCTGGGCAGCAGAAGCACTTAGTAAATGTTAGCCATTAACCTGATCGTTGAACTTATGATTTACTCTATTCTTCGCCTGCCTCCCACATCTGGAATGGTGACGTGAAGAGCAACAGATGGGAGGGCAGTCAGGACAAGGGGGGTCCAGAGCTGCCATCCGGTAGCGAGCAGGAAGGCAGCGTCAAAAGGCAACGCGACAGCTAGTTGGAGGCGGCCTATGAAAGGGAAGCCTGGGGTAGCCTGACGACCCACTGGGCTACCCCTTGTGTGAGAAGTAATTGTTCCTCACAGTCTTAATTTCCTCCGTTTGCACAGCTAGTATCTATCAGTCCCTCAGTCCTCTGCTTGCCAGAGTCAGCTGCCTGGACTTTCTTGGGTCCACAGGTCCCCACCCTGTCTTCACTCTGCATGCATGCAGTTCAGGCATCCA
Source organism: Ailurus styani (assembly GCA_002007465.1). Classification (NCBI taxonomy): domain Eukaryota; kingdom Metazoa; phylum Chordata; class Mammalia; order Carnivora; family Ailuridae; genus Ailurus; species Ailurus styani. The sequence continues at coordinate 281,662 of LNAC01000358.1, forward strand.
GGAAGCCTGCCATGGGCCATCGGCCTCAGTAACAGTGGTTCTGTCTACAGACTTTTTGGCGTGAGGAAGAGCCATGAATTTCTAGTCTTAAAATGCATAGTTTTCCTATCTTTAGGGTTTTCTGAAATGAGAATAGAGTTGGCATTTGATGACTGCATTTGATGTCATGTTTCTCCTCATCACCCAAGAGCTGTTGGTAAATGGGAGGGGTGTTTTGGAATTGAGGGAATACACTCATTTGTCTTTGCATTTTGTGCAGAGATTGAAATACCATCCGGCTAGGGCTGGTAGTAGTAATTATAATAATTATCATTGCTATTAATAGCAGTTACTTTGTGTTGAGTTCTTACAAAGGCCCAGGACTTTGCGTGTACTATTTTTTTTATCCCTATAAATAGAGCTCTGAAGAGTAGCTTCTGTTCTTCCCATTTGACTAATGAGGGAACTGTGGTCCATAGAGGACCTCTGACTCTCTGAAGTGAAGTGATTCATTCAAGTCTTCAATGCTCTACAGCCAAAAGGCCCAGATTCAAACCCAGGCCCCAATGGTTCCCAAATTCCTCCTGTATCATCTACGCTATTTAGTAGTATTTCTCTCTTAAATCCCCAAAGGAACTTCCTTTGCCAAAGTTCCTTGTGGAAATATTGCAATAAAACAAAATTTTCCCTCCCAAGTCATCGGGCCTATGCATGAACATAAATAAAAGGAAGTAGAGAATAGAAAACTATAGGTGAGGAGCTCTATGCTACTAGATATGTCCAAGAGGTGGAAGATGCTACATGATGGGGGTATCACGGAGAATTCCTGTGGCCTTGGTATGTCATCCATCAGTATGTGACCTGGGGCGAATCACTGTGCCTCTCTGAGCCTCCACTGGCTTTGTATTGTGCATATGTGCAATGAGGACAGGAGTCTTCTAGAGTCATTTGAGGATTCAGGATGTTCATTGAGTGACACCATAGGAGAACTCAATGCTGGCTTTTGTTACCATGACTGTGATCATCAAGTCTGGTCCCTCAAGCACCAAAGTCCCATAACTTCTCTCCAGAGAGTCAGAGAGAGATTAACTACATCACCAGTCCCTACCAGACATAGGTCAGAATGGGCCCTTACATTTCCCTGGGCCAGTTTGAAAGCCCTAGCAGACCCCAACCGCCACACAACCAGCACCTTATCCATGATAGAAAACCACACAGCAAAGGAGTGGTAACTTTTGGGTCCCTCTCTGGAACTATCGGCTCATAAAGAGTCGATAAATGTAAGGGCATTTAAGAATTATGAAAATACACTCATTTATCCCTCAAAAATTGGTACACCTAAAATCCTTCAAGGGAGATATGTCTACATCTGTATCTATATAGCTAATTTTACAGATGAGGAAACTGAGGCCCAGAGAAGTGAAAGGTTATGCCAAAGGGTAATGATACAGAGGGACCAGAATCCAGGTCTGCTGGGCTCCAAGCACTGGCCTTTTTGCATTTTGCATGTAACCACCCTGTATCCCAGTCTCCAGAGTAGACACAGGAGATGGGCTTTCCCTCTCCAGCTCTCAGCCAAGATGATAGGTGGATGACCAGCTCTGAAGTAAGGCTACCATCTTGTGGGCCTTCCTCCTGGCTGACAGCTCTTTCAGTCAGTCACCTTACAGCTTCAGCTGATGGCCTCATCCTGGTTTCCTGTCCCGCTGAGCCAGGCTGTAAAAGTACAGCTTGGAAGTGGTGACAAGCACAGTCCCACAGCATCACGAGATGCTCAGGAGAGAATCTTCTCGGGGGGTTATATCACACCCTCAGGGCCCCCTGGTCTTTTCTGAGTCCAATTTAGAGTCCCTAGACCATGGCTCTAGTCTCTCTGTCCAGAAGAGGGACTTGTCACATTTGATCCAAGACAGTTCAGGTGATAAAAATCAAAAGGCGAGCCGAAGCTTGTGGCTTGCTAACAGGCCATTGTCTGCCCTGTCTCCAGAGAGACCAGCAAGCAGCCCCTCTCTACCCGGCCACCTTCTCTTTCAAAACTGATTAAAAAAAAAATCCCCTCCTGCTCTTAATTGCATGCTGTGTGTTCAGATTTCCTGAAGTTCATGAACTGCTGTGAAATTTAAGACAAGTCTGCATTCCCACTGCATTGCTACTTTTTAATTCTAAATTCCATCCACCTCCCTAGGAAAAAAAGAAAAAAAAAAAAAAGCCAAGCTGAGTCAAAGAAAATTTATGCCAGTTGAAAGGAGAAGGCCAGCCCCAAATAATTCTACTAATAAAAGGGCAGTGAGAGACAGGGTAAAAATAATAAGGTTATATCCTCATAAAGTTCCTTTATTTGTGATTCCCAAGGCACTTGGGGAGCACTAGCTCATCAGGGCAGGGTCCCAAATGTAGCATCTGGTCCCAATGGTTGCCTGCATCGCTCCAGGGGTTCCATAAACACGGATTGTAGCACTTGAGAGCCTTCGAGGTGGGTTGGTGGGAAGTGCAGACCAGAAGAATTTTATAGCAGGGGAAAGAGGTGCCAAAAACCCTAAAGACTTCCCCATAGTCACCTGATGAGTCAGGCTGAACCCCAAACAGAGCCCAGGCATGCACTGTTCTCCAGGCCTTGGAGAGGAACCCACTGGGTGATGGCCACAGGCCATTAAGAGATGCTTTGTTAATAAAAAGACCATGTCCTGGAGGCTTCGTGGGGGCTACACAGTCCTGTGAAAGAGGAAGAGCACCCCTCCCAAGCCATGGAGTGAAAGGAAACAGAAGAGATCGCACAGGACATCGAAGCATGAGTTAGGATCCAACATGCAGAGCAGAGCTTTCTCAAGGCACGCACTTACTCGGGCCCTGCTACGTGTGAGGCACTGGAGATGGGGAAACAAAGGAGACATGGCACCCTCATGGCGCGCATCATCCCCCAGTGGGGGCTCCCCTGGGTACGCAGCGGGCTCTGAACAAGGAAGGCCGTGCAGGCAGAAAGGGGGTCTGCCCACTTAGGGCCAGCCTCCTTTGAGCTGTGTCTCCCGTCTGACTCCCGCAGCGGTGCCCCCACCGGGTTCCTGCAGCTCCCCTAGCACAGCACAGCCAGAGGGCAAGCACAATGCAGTCACTGCCCCCCCATCGAAGTCCTCCATGGCTGCTCCCAGCTCGCGCACGCAAATCCACACTCCACAGCGGCTGGCCCCTGCCTCTCTCCAGACCTCTTCTCCTGCCATTTCCTTCCTACTTCATTATTCCCGGAACCCTGCCCTGAAGCCTTCGTCCCTGCTTCTCTCTGCTCCGGGACAGCTCGTGCCTCAGTTTCCCCCACGGTCAGCATCCTCGCCATCCCTCAGGGGTCTGCTCACCTGTCTCCTCCTCTGAAAGGCCTTCACCCAGATTCTACACAGTGGCCTGCACAAGTCCCTCCCCATCATGTGACCCTGTCTTACTTCCTTCAAGGCAGTTGTCTCTTTCTGAAATAAGACATAAGTTGTCTCTACGTATTTGTTCACGTAACATATAGCCAATCTTCCTGTATTCTTTAACTATGTAACAAAGTAACCCAAAACTCAGTGGCTTAAAATAGTGACCACTTACTATTGCTCATGAGTTTACAGGTCATCTGGTGCTGGCTAAGCTCACCCATGTGTCTACACGGGTTTATGAGAGGGGTCTGCTGATCTTAGCTGGGCTGTCCCACATGTTCGGGGGCTGGCTGGCTGTGACCTAGTATAGGCTGGCCTTGGCTGTGACAACTACACTCTCCTATACGTGGCCACTTACACACCAGCAGGCTAGCATGTGGTTAGGCGGCGCTCCGAGAGGGAGGGAGAGACAGAGAGAGAAGTTCACAAGGTCTCTGAAGGCTTCGGCTCAGAACTGGCATGCTGTCATTTCCACCACACTTTGATTGCTAAAGAAAGTCTCAAGACTAGTCCAGGTTCAAGAGAAGGTGAAACAGAATTCCACCTTTTTACGGGAGGCCTGCAAAGCCACACCACAGAGGGCAAAGATATATGGATCCTGAAGAGCTGGGGACGTTTGGGCAGTCAATCAATCACATTCTCCTTCTACAATGTAAGTTCCATGAGAGAGAAGACCTCAATGAGCACTTGCCATGCACCACCCACAGATTTAACCACCCCCTTGCAGAATGTACAAAATTCACAATCTGTGTTTGGTGTGCTCATTGATTTTGTAAAAAGTGGCACAAACCCCTTTATAACACTGGACTCTGGGACAAGCTTGTGCTCTGGCCTAGACAAGCTACAGCAGGCGTGTGCCTTGTGGAGCTGTTCTACACCAGGAGACGTATCTGGCCCATGGGATACCCAAATCCACGTAATAACAGGTCATGTTATAATGAGGTTTCGCTGCACATGCTTGCTCTCCATTTAGACAGCAGGCCCTGCCAGGTCTTCCTCCAGCTGCTGGCTTCAGACCTCTCTTTCCAGAAGGATAAGAACTACCTGTCAAAATGCAAAGCTCTAACAATGAAATATACAGCGCATGCTGTGGGAAAGCCCTCGCTTTACTTCCACAGGCTGCAGCTGGTGTGCGCGGCTGAAATGATTCATTCCTCCTCCCAGCAAAACAAGTCCGTTTACAGGGTCTCCTAAACAGAACACATCCTCAACCTTTCACATGCTCTGCACTCAGCTCATGATTTACCCTCCTTTTCGTTGAAGAGCGGCAGACTCGGTGCTGGAGCGGAGGTTCCTTCCTGCATTGCTCTCTGCTCCAAGGCAATATACTGTTACATTTCTAGGAAATCAGAATGTCTTTTAAACTCTGTTTCAAGTATCTACACATTCCATGCTAAGCTGCAATGCTTAATTTAATATCTCCACAGCAGTGGTCGGGGTTTCAAAAAATAAAGCCCACAACCTCAGGGATGTAGGAAGAAAACTCAAAAGGTGATACAATAATTTGGAAATGACTCTGCATTTGAGATGAGGCAAAAGGCCAAAAAGCAAAAGAGGTTTTCATCACAGTTGCCAAGAGTGGATGTAAATGCCGCGTGATAGCAACATCAATGGCATCTTTTTTCTTGGGGAAGTTTGAACCCTAGAGGGTTCCACTCGGGGAGGGGGCAGTGCTGCTATCACTGGGCTCAGAGAATCCAAAGGCAAGAACCGATTTCAGCACAAAAAGAGCAATAGCTTTTCAATGTCAAGGAAATATGGAAGAAAAGACAGAGGATGGAGACCAAAAGAGGCTGAATTCATTTCCTTTGGAAATCACTGTCTGGATCAGGGGTCCTCATGTTATTACCTACTCCCCTGAGAGCCTGGAAATCTTTTCTCCGAATCAAAGGTGCTAATTGCTTTCATAAGGGTGCTGGCTAGAGCAGAACCCAAGAGCTTGGTGAATGTGATTTTCTCATTTCTCTGGGCCTAAGCAATGCTTCAGTTTTGGAAGGTAGGCCTCTTGATTCACTATATATAATTCTGATCCCTGAGATGCTTGTTTGCCTCAAACCTGCCCAGGACATTATTGGTCCATTGGTTCATTAAATACGGAATGAGTACCCCTAATATGTGCCCTACACTGTTCTAGGCAGAGTGAACAAAACGGCCTATATGCTTGCCTGTATATGGGGCTTATGAACAAAATCTATGGTGAAACACAACAGTATGTTTGATGATGGTAAGTACCAGATAAACCAGGGAAGGGGGTGGAGTTTATTTTTAAATTGGGTGGTCAGATGAGGTTTCATTGAGCAGGTGACATTTGAATAAGGACTTGAATGAGGTGGTGTGGGAACCAAGTGGTTGTCTGGGGGAAGAGAATTACACGCAGAGAGAATAAGCAGTGCAAAGACCCTGTGGCAGTAGGTGCCTGGCTTGTTTGAGAAATCTCTGTGAGGTCCGTGGTGGAGGGGAGTGATGGGGGTGTGAAAGGGACGCATTGCATAGGGACCTTGTGTAGCACCAGTTTAAGGATGTGTTCCTCTAACTGGTGATTCCGGTGATTCCTATCAGCCCTCAAAGGAGCCAACTTCAGGATAAGCAGGGTAGAGGGGAAACAAAGGTACTATCAATCTTTCTCTTCTCAATAATTGAGCCATAGTTCTCCCACTGCCCCTTCCTTTAAAAAGAAAGGTAAGTGTGGGAAAGGAAATAGCATCTGTAAAAACAGATGTATAATAATATCATTTAATCCTGCTGTGGCTGAAAAGGTGAGATATTTAGGGTCATGCATCAGGGTGAGTTTATAGACTGTGTGACTTCTGTAAGACAGTAATTACACCGAAGCCTGATTAACCCAGGGAAGTTACCCAGAGGTAGGGACTTTAGATGTGTAAGCAGAAGTCCCGCATGACAGGAAAGGTGTCAAGGTTGGGCAAAGGACATTCAATGCTTGTGTCCAGCACTGTTTCCAAGTGAAAGTCAAGATGACAGCAGACACAACAGGATTCCTGGCATCCTCACTTCATGTGTAGGTTTCAGATGGTACCTTTGACCCTTCTGAGATGGTAGACAACATCTTCTATGTTTTGTGTGCTCTTTCCTGGGAAAAGGTCCAGGGCTTCTCAGAAATTTTCAGGACCCCCTCCAAAATGAAGAACCACTGACTGGACATAGAGCAACCTCTGTTCTTACTTCTAGGTCAGTAAATGATCCCCTGGGAGAACTCTGTGATCAGGGAGAGCAGAACCAACATCTTTATATTAGAGGGGTCTTTATTCGGGGTCATGAGATGCTCTATTTTGAACTCAATACCCAAGAACTTGAATCGTCACATGCATGCTGTCCCCTCCCTACTCCCAAATCCAACTGGCCCAAGCATTGTCCAGTCATCCAACTAAACACAGGCTCTCACTCCCCTCCTGGCTCCACACATGCTGTTCCCACTCCTTGGAACACTCTTCCCTGCTTTTCATATTAGCTAACTGTCACGTCATTCAAGTCTCAGCTAAAATGACATCCCTGTGGGAGGCAACTAGACTACATGATAAACTCACGTAGTATCCTACTTGTCCTCTGTCATATCCCATCAGAGCTTATTGTGAGCTCTGGTTTCATAGAAGCTTTCCCTTCTAGAATGTAAGCTCTGTGAGGGATTCTCTCCCTCCCCATAAAGCCCTGGATCTGGTATATATCCCAATGGGTACTTCCAGATGAATGGATGGATAGGTATGCTGATCACTCTTCTCAGTTCTGGACACGAACTTACTCCCCTCTCCAACCAGTGGCCAGGCTCCATAGAACAGTCTATTACAACCTTCAAATGCCTGTTCTTACAGACCTGGATAGTTACATCCAAAAGAAGACTATCAATCTTTTGAGGTAGAATCTTTTTTTTTTTTTTTAAGAAAGGGGTGGAGGAAGAGGAGGAGAGGCAGAGGGAGAGAATCCTAAGCAGACTCCATACTCAGCATGGAGTCCAAGGAGGAACTTGATCTCACAACCCTGAGATCATGACCTGAGCTGAAATCGAGTCAGACACTTAACTGGCTGAGCCGTCCAGAACCCCAGAGGTAGAATCTTTTTTAAAAAAATTATTGCTCTGCCTCAAAACTGAATTTTGCCCAGTTGATTGATTCCCATTTCAGGTAAGTTTTAAAGCAAGCCCAAACTACTGACTGCCTTGTCCCACATCAGTCTTCACGATTCCACACGGTGGTCCTTCTGCAGGGCTCCACACCGAGCCTGTCCTTGTCTGAGGAAGTGCATGTAGAGCTTGGTGTTGAGAGCATTTGTTAGTACAGACAGGATGACCTAGGTAGCCTGAGTTCAAATTTAGACTTTATCACAAACCAACTAAGGGCCTTGGCAGAACATTTACCATCTCTGGGCCTCAGTTTCCCCATCCTTAATTGACTCAGTGCACTGCATGGTGGTTAAGAGTAGGGGCTTCAGATGTAAAGCCCTGAGTTTGAATTCCGCCTCGACACTTGCCAGCCGAGTGGTCTTTCACAGGTTACATGATCTTTATGGGCTTCAGTTTTATCATCTGGCAAAGTGGCACTAAGTGGCAAAGTGGCAAAGAGGAACTAAGAAAGGTTTATTTGCAAAAATATCAACCAAGACTGAACATAGTAAATACTAACTAGTTACTATAACTAACTAGTTACAGTTAACTAGTTAACTAACTGTAACTAACTATTTACAATATCATTATTGTATTACCCTCATAGTTGTTGTTATGCTACATAGAGCGGAACACAATGGTACAGCTACTCCTATGGCTAAGTCAGAGGGAGAGGACTGGAGCTCTTTAGTCAGGCTTACCCAGTCTTTAGAGTCAAAGCAAAATGCTACATTCTTACCCACCAAAAGCTGGATTTTAGTCTCTTTACCTTAGTGAATATGAATCTAGAGAAATCACATGTGAAGTCAGGCATCTGTTAACTACTGGCTAGTTTCCAATTCATTCATTCATTCATGCATTCAGGGAAGAAGGCAAGAAGTCACCGGGCAATATCAGCTTCCCTAGTAGTTTACTGAGCACAGTTCCAAGTCAGCAACTGTGTGGTGCTACGCTGGTATCAGACAACATGGGCCGATGGAAACTGGGAGCCATGGGAAATCCTGGCTCCTCTGAGTATCCATGCTTCTCCCACTGTGGCCTTCAAAGGGCAGCAGAGGGCCACGTGGGAGGCGTTGCCAGCAAGTCCAACCATACTCCCATTCTCTAGCCCCTCTGTCCCAACACAGGCACGGGAGTCAGGAGTCCAACCTCCCAAGATCTTCCGGGCTAGAATCTTGACCCCTCCACATATTAGTTATGCAACTCTGAGTAAGTCACTCAGCCTCCCCAAGCCTTAGTTTTCTTATGTGGAAAAGTGTCATAAGCACTGTACAACCTCAGAGTGACTGCAAGGATTAGAGGAGAAAATGCAGGAAAAGTGCCTCTTGAATGGTGCCTGGCACAGGGAAAGCACTCAGCAGACAGTCGTTCTTAGTAGCAGTCACGGGAGTCTCACGGACCGCACAGTGTAGCCCACCACATCGGAGGTCAACTCTGGAGCCAGAGGACTAGGGTCTGAAGTCTAAGCCTGCCCCCTGGTTGTGGGCCACCTGGGGCAAGGTACTTAACCTCTCACAGACTCAGCCTCCCCATCTGCAAAGTGGAATCAATAACAGCGCCCACCTCCTGGAGCTTTGATAAGGACTCAGTGAGTTAATGGGCAGGAAGCCCTCGGAGCCAGGCCTGCTTTATATCAAAGCTCACTAAAGACGGCTGTGATTACTACTCGCCGGTCAGGCCAGGTGTTCTGGGCTTGGTTCCTGGCTCTCCCCCTGCCCCGCTGAGACTCAAGGGAAGGGCAGTTCTTCTCATTTACTTGAGGTTTTAAAAACCACACCTTTCTTACCTTCCCACTCACTCCGATGACTACGAAGACCCTGGGGCACCAGGCAGACTTTGTTTTCAGAGGCTCGAGACCTCCCCTCTCACTTCCATGTGTCACTTAAATGGACTACTTCTGCCCTTGCTCTTTACAGCATCCCGCTCTGGTGGGTAGAAGCAGCCATGGCCCATCTCTCTCTGCTAACGCTGGCTTTTTCAGGAGACCCCCAAAGTGGAGTGGGGATGGAAGGACGTGCGAGGGAAGGATGACATCAGACAGAACGTGGCGGTTCCTTCCCGAACGAGGAAGACTGACGGGAGGCGCTCCCCCCGCAGATTGGAGTCACCCGGGCGTTCCCACCCAAAGAGGTTGGGGTCCCATTGAATGGCTTGTCTCAAGCTGAGCAGAGGTCCTGATTTTATCACCTAGTCAGTGGACAACGAGAACCAGACTTGCCTGCAAAATGCCAGGGGAGTTACAAATCCAAACACGGTCTTGTCTTTGCTGTTTCGGGAGCCTGATGCGTGCCAGTCCCTTTGGTGGGGAGGGGCTCAAGAGGAAACTGGGGTCTCTCATGCTGGCTGCTGCTTCTGCAGCGGTCCCTGAGATTCAGTGATTCGAGCTCCCCCATTTACTATAACGTTTAAGCACTGCCATCTACTCAGTTTAGGTTCTCTGGTTTGTTTGGAGATAGAGGGCCCCCAGTACGGTCTGTTTGTGCCGTCAGCTGGGCAGCGCTTGGCAGGATGAAGAAATAGCTTTAGGACTCAATTTCTAAAAAAAGCCTTCATTGGGTCTGTTTCTCCTGTGTTAAGGCTCAGGGTTTTTGCACAAGAAACTGTCCTTGTGCCTTAAGTGGCCCCTTAAATGGCTAGGCTTACCATCGCTGAATTGGAACTCCGTTCGGCCAAATGCTCCTCCACCAAGCACCTTGACCATTTGGTCCAGTTATTAAATTTGGAAGAAAATGCCCAGCATACCTGTCTTCTTCCTATAACTGATAGGCCTCTAAACTTCAAAAAACAATGAGATCTTTGTCATAGGGTATTGCTCCAAGATAATAAGATTCCCACTTGAAGTCCCTTGTTAGAGAGAGCTCACTGGGGACTTCACCCTGGAAGATAACAAAACCCCAAACCGTACCAGTATGTGCAACTGTTATCCCCAGTCATCCAGGCCAAGGGTAGGGTAGGGCTACTGAGGGGCCTCTGTGGGTTTGAGGTTTTTTTGACCCCAGTCTTTCCTTTGTGGACATGTGAACCACCTTCTTGATTATTAAGAACACAGAATGACCTAGAAAAATCTGCAGGTTTCATGGAAATGAAAGATCCACAAACAAACACAGCTGGTTTCAGCTTTGATGCTGATAAACAAAGCAAGGCAGAGCAGAACCGCAGAACGAAAATCAAAAACCCAGACTGAAAACAAGAAAAGAAAATCCTTCTTCTCAGTCTGCAGACGTGGGAGGGAGGCTCGAGGAAGCTTTGCAAAGGGTCGTGTTTGAGAGCAGGGCTTCCCGGAGGGGAGTCTGGGAGCCCCCAGGCTGGGCCCGGGCTCACTCAGAGGCTCTGGTGGCAGGCCTGGGGTCCAGGGCACTGGTGCAGCCAGGGTGACCCTGGGTCAGAGAAGGAACAGGGATGCTGGGGGGTGGG